>OY754496.1:15718516-15818516 GCA_963575735.1 Amblyjoppa fuscipennis
AAGATCGGACACCCTGTTGGGGATCATCAGCGGTGACTCCTCCTCCAACCCCCCCCCCCCCCCCCCCCCCCCCCGCGCCGCGCACCTGATGCACCCAATTACGATGCAACCCTTACGAAAAACAGGGAACGCTCGTGTCCGTGTGCATCGTCATTGAAATTATTCAAAAAGACAGAATTATTTAGCAGCATAAAGAAAAAGCATAGGTCTGGGGATGGATGGATGTACGCCCTCCACCCTTCTTAGCGGAGGTACCAGCGAGAGATGCAGATGGAGGTGGAGGAGATGACGTGGGGGATGAAGAATGAATGACGCCGCGCGGCAGTCACCAAAAAGGACGTACGGCGGTCCGGCCATCTAGCTATGAGGGAGCTTTAACCAAAAGAGATGGCATGTCCACGCATGTTACTTCCGGTGCTGGGCGATATTGATAGCCGATAGGAGGGATCTCGACGGAGCACCGATGCTATCCTCTCGAAGATGTGAACATGGAAAGCACACACACACACACACACACACACACACACACGCGCGCGCGCGCGCGCGCGCGTGCACGCACGCACGCACGCACGCACGCACGCACGCACGCACGCACGCACGCACGCACGCACGCACGCACGCACATATATGTAGTATCCACCGAAAGTATATTTGAGGCGGTAGTTGTGCGTGGCAACGCCGCCTCAGCGCCGTCATTGCGCTTCTACCTTTCTGTCTTTCGCGCCAGCCTCGCGACGATGAAAAATTACCCAGAAGCAGCATCGGCGACGTCAAGAGCAGGAGAAGCGAAAGCAGCCGTGTTACGAAGAGAGAGAGAGAGAGAGAGAGAGAGAGAGAGAGAGAGAGAGAGAGAGAGAGAGAGAGAGAGAGAGAGAGAGAGAGAGAGAGAGAGAGAGAGAGAGAGAGAGACGGCGGCGGGGGGGAGAGAAGGAGAGCAGTTTTTTCTTCCTCTCCCGTTTTCCCATCGTCGACTCAGAGGCGGGGTGGTTTTCCGAGCGCGGGGGGCAGTAACGGGGGAGTCGCACCCGCGTCGCGGCCGCGACGTCGTCTGGCGTGTGGAGTCCGCGTGCCTGACAGACAGCTGCACCGGAGCCCTGATATATCGACCGGACCTCCTCCTCTTCTGCTTCTTCTTCGTTCTCTTCCTTTACTAGCCGTCCGACCCCCTCGCGTACCCTCGCGTACTCTCGCGTACCCTCACTATCGCCAGCTCGCTCGATCCTTCGCGTACCCCACTCGTCGACTATTACACACCTGCAAAAACCTAGCCGCTGGGTACCACCTACTCCTCGTCGAGTGTGTATCAACGCGAGGAGGGAACGAAGAAAAAAAGTGGGGATTGAGGGGCGGCGGTGGCAAAAAGAAACAGCGAGGGAAAAGGAAAAACGACGCGACACGAAGGGGTGAGCGCCGCGGGCACAGGTTCAAGCCATCCCCCTACCAGCGCGCCACTATTTTATTCTGCTTGTGTGCATTACTGTGCGCGAGAGATTTTTATATGCACCGTCAATGTGTTGGTACACGAGCGGCATAGGACGGAGGTGGGATTCACCCGAGTGCAGACACATCCTCCGATGCTTGCTGGTCGTGGTGGTGCTCGAGGGCCGAAAAATACGAACACGCATACAGCCGAGGATAATTTGCTCTTTATACGTACGTGCTTAGCGCTCCCGGAGGTAGGCGAAAAAATTGGGCGAGCGAATGCCGAGGGAGGGGTTTCGGCAGGAGGCACGAACACGGTAAGGGGATGATGATGTTGCTACTGCCGGGGGGGTTGCCGCTGCCGCTCGAGGGAAGCAAGCGAACGGCCGATCCACGGATACGCCAAGGATGGGGCACGTCGGACGACCCGAGGACTGTAGGTTTCCAGAATTTATTATGTCCCTGGACGAGTGCTCCGACGGAAAATAACGGGAGAAGAGTATCTCACCGAGACGCTTTTTTTTTTTTTCTTTTTTGATCGCGAGACTAATATTTGGCAAGAAAACATACTTTTTTAAAACTTAATTTTTTCTAAACTAGGTTATTCTGATAGACAATGCCGCAGTTGTTAATGATATCTTATCTCGCCATGCTTAAGGCGGCTGCTGCGAGTATTTATGTGATATTACGAAACGCGCACGGAAAAATTGTCAAGCGAATCGGTTTAATAAGAAACACAAATTTGTTTCATCACCTTGTGACCTTGGAGGGTCCTTGAAATAAATGACTTACTTCGTTCGTACCTTACTCATCGCTGAATCACAAAAATATATTCGAGTCGCGATGTTTAAAATATAAATTGGTTATCTTGCTCGATCACTGTGACTCCGGATATTCTCGAGATCGAATGCTTTGTTTTGTCGCACGCGTCGCTGAGACACGAAAATATTTTTATTTAAGTTGCCAAGGGCAAAAATTCGTTTTCATTAACGATGAAATTATTGCGATTTCGGTACGCAACGTTAGATCTCTCCCGGATGAAAAAAAAATAAAATAAAATAAAAAAAAAAAAAAAACGTATTTTTTTATGAGAATCGGGTAAATATAATGTCCGTTACGTCTGCAGCTATACAAAATGTTGTAGCAAAATAATAGGTACTTGTGGGATCGCTGATTCGCATTGATGATTAAGAAGCCAAATTGTTCCGTGCCCCACCGATCTTTGAAACGAGAAACATGTCGAAGGCCCCAAACCAGGTAGGCTGTAGAAACGTACTACATCGAAACGGCCAATTCGATACGTGATATCCGACGTGTCTACTCGATTTCATTGCGACTCGTAAACGAGAGCGGCACGTAGCTCGATCTCAGAGCGTCGTACAAGTGTGCAAGCATAGGCGTAATAAAGATAATTTTTTCCAGCGAAAGGCCCCAAACGAATTCGCGGCACTACGCTTACCTCCTACCGTTATGCATGTCCCGGATTGTAAATATTATTGTCGTTACATAAGCGATAACGAACACATCGCTCTCATTAACTAAACATAAACTTTCGAACGATAGTATACGGTTATGACTTACCGATTTCATTCGAAAATGCTTATCCACGATTCCACCATGCGCCGCAAATCTCTTGTCTCTTCGATGATCGTCACACGGCTTTACACAACAGTTGCCGTCACCGACGAAAAGCATCAAAAACAAAAAACAAAAACAAAAAAAACACGAGCATAAAAACATAACCTTACGCACATATTCTCGTCTCTCAAGGGTACACTTGCCCCACTACCGGTGCTCCACTGCGCTTGCCGTCGCCACCTCGCGATGCCTCGACGAAACACGAAACACGAAGCGCTGGGGGAAAATTAAGGCCCCGATTTTTCGTACTGATGAGAGACGAATGCGACGGGTAGAATTTCTCCCTGGTATGTTTGAAATTAATGAAGCCTTTTTTATTTTAAAAAAAAATCAACGAGTCAACGTAAATACCAATCAAATTGTTTAGTCAACTAATCAATTGAAATTTACCGCAATTTTCGCCCCCCCCCCCCCCCCCCCCCAATGATTGAACGAAATTTCGTAGGAATCGTAAAACATATATTAAATAATGAACTTTCGGTAATCCTTCCTAAAGAAGTTTTATTATGTACAACATGCCTACTATTTTTACGCAGGACATAGGACTTCCATATTGTTTGTTTTTTGCTTTTTCGATTTAGCCATACTTTAGTCTATATATTACAAGAGAAAGAATGTACCGCGATAGAGAGATTTTCTCGAAGTAAATAAGGAACTGGATCTTGTCTCGATCAGTATTGTATTTATATTATGTATATCCGTAAGTTTCTCATATAATTCGATGGTAGTATTTTTTTTTTTTTTTTTCATTCATCGACGCGTGTCTACCTGTACAACTTTGGCATGACGTTAGAAGATGCGGTGCTAAGAGGCAGTAAGTAAAGCATTCCGTAGATCTGGATGGGTTCCAAAGTTACGATGAAACGAAAAAGAAACAAAATTACCGCTCGCACGCACACACACATATAATATCTGCATGTTTTGCTGGAGTGCGTGGTAGAAAACACCGGTAGAAACGGGCAAAGTTATATTGAGTCTCATCGAGCATGGTTTCCTCTATCAAATGCATTTCCTAAAAAACGCAACCCACAAACGATGTCGCCAAGAGAATGGCCTACAACCGTTTATTAATTACCAGTTTTATCTGGCCTCTCCCATTCTCGTTTAACTGTGCTACATTCCTTGACGAATTACCCGACCGATACAGCAATACCCGAAATGACAAAAATAACAGCACTTCATATTTTATCGACAATGTTACATCGGAATCTCGCATTCTAACGGTCAATAACGGTTACAGCCCCTCGTCAATAGCTCACGCATCTCAACAAAATAGGTCCAAATTGAGTCTGGTAACTATTTTTCCGCTAATCACTCCTCTACGCAGAAACTAATCAAATCAATGTTTAATCTAATTTGTTGATTTTTTTTTCCAGGATATCAGTTCAGAGGTTAATCAGAAGAAAACTTTAAACAAATTTTGCTATCATACGGAAGATCTAACTCTCGCTCGTGGTAAAAAGTAATGGCATTAAAAAATACCACATGCTCAAAGTCGCCTTCTACATGCTTCTGCGAATTCCACGATGAATCCTACAGTTTACTAGTACCGTTCGCAAGTTCGGAGATCGACTTTTTGTTTTACATGTAATCTTTTGTATTTTTTTCCGACCGTTTGTGCAGAAGGGCACTGTAACGAATTACTAAATCGGTCGTCTCACACTTGAGCACTAGAGTTATGCCGTCTACATATCATCAACCCACGATATTGTCGCTGACAACGCGCCTTCATTTTGTTATCGTATATATTTCTTCTTTTCGTTCTTATAACGAAAAGTATCATCGACAAACGACCGATACATGTATTTGCTCCGATCACAATAAACACCGCCAACACGTCGAATTATTTAGACTATAAAAAAACTTAAAAACGTGGATAATCGATAATTAGCGTCGGCGGAACCATCCCCCAAAAATCACAATTAATTTCAGTAGTCTATACCCCAACGTCCATAGTCCAGAGAAACATATATAACTATACAATTACGATATAATCGCCGCGAATAAATTCCGCAAATTTATTGAAATAAATACCTTGTCGGACGTAAAAAAAATCGATATTTAAATACATAGACACTTTTACTATTCAACAATGATCAATCGATTTCGAAAATAGTTATGACTCTCGTTTACCGTACGCGAATAACGCCACCGCGTTTTCTCTCTTTACATCCGAAAATTCTCGTCCGCGCTTAATATTGTTTTTCCTTAATTCGAGGAATGTGTTTATCATCGTCAATGGAGATTGACTTAAACTTCAAAATATTAACTCTCCATTTTGTTTCTTTCACTCGTAATTAGTCTGTAAAAAATGTAAGGCTAATCACTGCTTTACTTTATATAAGTGAACGATAAAAATGACTACTTTGTCCCCTGTTTCATTATCTCTCCATACCCGATTTTTTTTTTTTTTTATACAAAACGTGTTGCCACTAATAGCAACAGTTGAGAAGATTTGATATGTCAAGTATTTTTTAAGTTTAAACTTATAACGAGTTGTCAATAACCTGGCTAGAGAAAATAAAAAGAATCGGCCGCTTTCATCTAGAATCGAAGTCAACGCAGTCGATGTTTCTCACAAACCAATTCGGTTAATTGAGTTAAAATTACGAAAAAGTTGTACGATTATTAATCGGCATTATCCAATTATTCGCTGTAGCATCAATTTCGCAGCGATCGTTGTGCACAAGTCGCTTTAGCGAGTTCATTAATTACTGTCGTCACGTGGCGATATCAAATCTTCCCAACAAAACAAAAAAAAAATCAAATCCACCAATAGTTTACTTTATACAATGAAAAAATTATTTCACGCCTTTCGCTCGCTCACGTCACTCATTCACTTTTCCAATAGAGAAGCACAGAACACCAGAAAGCATTATAGTCTATCCAGATCACTTGGCGGATTCTTCGTGCTCAAGAGACACTGGCAAACACACACACACACACACACACACACACACACATATATATATATATATATATATATATATATATATATATATATATATATATATAAGTCGTAGTTTAACTTGGATTAGTTATGGACACGAATGTTCTCAGGATAATATACATAGATAGCGGTTATCTCGTCGCGTTGCTCTCGAATGCGACGGACACTCTTTTGCCTTGACTGCAATTAATAATAGTGTATCGAGTTAGAGCGTTACATTATATCCTATTTAGGTTCGTACTTTAGACGCAATTTAGGTACAAATATGTTGTTGCGATTGTTGGTTGATAGTCTATGTCGAGGCGTCCTCGTGAGTGCCGCCATCCTGCTCGAGCCGGGACGAGCCGCAGACCCGACACTTGCAACATACAATGCATGGGGCGGCGAGTAACAGGAGCGGCGAGGCGACGAGCAGAAGTAGCCCGAAACCGGCGAATATTCCGATGACTTGAGTCCTATGCCAAATAACGGAGGCTCGGGAGTGTCCCAGCTTGTTTTTGCATGGTCCCTTGTCGTAGTGGCGCAGCAGAAAATCGTCCTACAAGAGATCGACAATATCGGATAAGTGTACATTTTTTTTAGGCGTATAGAAATACCTTCTTCTCGTTTTAGTTCTCGATTTGGAACGAAAACTCACGTCTAAGGATGCCAAACAGTACCAGCAAAATACGTGCTTGCATCTCTTGCACATCATTTGCGCGCAACCTTCGTCCTTCTCGATTGGCACCGAGCACATCGGACAGCACTTTATGTGATCGCTGTCGAACGGTATACCGAGCGGAAGATTCGGACATGGACCGTTGTGCCATGGCTCTCGGCATACGGAACAAAAATCCGTCGAACAATTGGGACAGTGAACCGGTCCCGGCGACACTCCACCACTTTCGCCACTCGTCACTGAACAAATAGTCTCACAGCCGGCGCGCGGGCACCACGCGCGTTCTTTGTCCATCGATACATCTGCGACAGAACAAAAGCAAATCGGTTATTGTCACTGAAAAAAAGGTAATTAAAAGAACGCTCTCGAGAATTTTATGATTTTTTTTGTGATGTTGTTTTCGTTATTTCGAACGTTAAAACAATACTCACCTCTGTTGAGACGAAATTTATGATGTTTATCCATCAAATCGGGACTGACGATGCTAGCTATTTCCTTCAAGGATAAAACACTCGCCCAATCACACTGCGCGTCTGGACAGCTTATTTCATAAGCGCCCTCCTCAATTTCAAATTCAACGTAGTCTTTCATACACTGAAACAAACGAAACATTTTAGATCCTTTTTTAGATACGGAGATATGAAGGCGTTACTCTCGCAACTTTGGTTTATGGAGTAACGTTTTTTTAACAGTCCAATAAATCGTTCATTGGTAAGCATAATTTGGAGCAAATTATTCAGAATTCAGTCCAGATTAATTTCATAAAAATTTAAGCCATACATCAGTTTGTCACTTAAACAATAGACTCCTGATGAATCCATGAACATTGAATATCGAACCTTGAGTCTAGTGTAGCTCTAAGATTGGGAATGAAAATAAAATTTTAAGGATAATAGAGAATAATAATGAATACTATATTATGCTACAAGGGAGGAAAGGGCGTCTTTTCACCGAGTGCGAAGTTTGATGACTGAGCAAAGCAAGGACAGAAATTCACACAAGGCAAAAAGGTACTTCCTCCCAAGTGGCATACGTTATTTTTTTCCGACTATGCTAAAAAGTGACCATATTTCTATGTTAGCAATGAGAATGGGCCATATCCCACCCTCGTTGCGGGAATGAAATAGGGCCTTTTTAGCGTATTTGGAAGAAATGATAATTTTTAAAGATCATACACAACTGGTCGTGATCCCTCCTCAAAAGTACTCGTAATTTTTTACACAAAAAGTAATTAGCCTCAATCATATATATTATTATACATAAATTGTTACTACTGTACCAACGACCACTTAGTAAATTGTCAACTATTAAAAAAAAAAACTTGTCTAATAAAATGAATTAAGCGAAAATAAAATAAAATAATGAGAATGCAACAATGCAATTTTTCGCATCTAGGATCTCTGCCAGACTCACGTCTTTGCAGTAGAAGCAGCCGCACCCCTCAATCCTGAATATTTTTGAAAGGGATACATCGGCAAGGCAAAGTTTGCAAAGAAACTGGCCGGCGGTTTGTTGCGATGCGGCCGGAACAAAGCTGCCAGCTGCGAGACTGTAGCGCGAACTGGAGGCGAGGGACAAAAGGCTGGAGCACCTGGAACATACCCGGCTGCGATTGATGGGTCTGCTCTCCAGAGCGAGCGTACTTAATCCAACTGCAGTTTCACACTTCCTTAGAGCTCCCGGACCAAGGCTGAGCCAGCTTTCCCCTCGGGCTTCCAGACTGGCGCTGCTCTCCGGCCTCAGAAGAGGAGCATCCACACCTTTGCCTGCTTGATTTCTCTCTGCCAGCGAAAGATTTATCGCGCTTGTCTCTTTTCTCAACAGCGGCAGTTTTATACCGGCCAGTTTGTTGGTCTTGTCAATTTTTTTCTGGCTCGAGCCATTCTTTAACGGAGGATTGACGGATGTCACGGAACTCGTCGCCGTACCCATATCCATCGGGGTTGCTCGTCGTACGACGAGCGGGTGTAGGCTAGGCATCCCCCGATGCGTACGTTTGTTTGTCTCAATTCCCCAGACTTTTATTTTTCTTTAAATTTCAATTAAAAAATGTTTGTACCAGTGATAGTTACTTCTGTCTAGGCGCATTGGTACAGTGTGCTCCGTGCAATGACTCCTAGCACAATTGGCTTGACTCGCCTCGAAAATTAGCCAGTGGCTCGTTGTCTTTTTTGATAGAGAAAATTAACGAGTATTCCGCTCCTTCGTCTATTTTGGCACATTGGGTATTCGTATTTCCGATTCGGAACGGAAATATTGCATCACGGGTGTGGAAAAAAAACAACAGAGAAAAAAGACGTATTCGTTTCGGGCAATTCAACACAGCTGAGAGGGACACTCTATTCGCGTATTGTTTTGTTGTCTACAGTCTTCGTCATGCCGTTTCGTGTTCCGAGAAAAACGAGCGGGGTTGACGAAACAAAAGAGAGAACAACGAGATCGAGCGTTTCGTCGATATATTTCGGAGAGGAGAATAATAATAATGGGTAACGGTGGGACAGGTAAAGCGAAAGAGTTTCGTTTGGAATCCGAGTGTATTTGCCAATGGTTCAACACTGCTGATGTATTGACAAATACGATAGACGGAAAACGTTGTATCGCGTACGAGACGAAGATAATCTTACCGAGGATACAACTAGAGACTAGATACAATGGATACAATACGCGCGAGATGCCGTAACAGTGAGGTGGAAACGTTGTTTGACTTTAGTCGAGATCCTCGCTCGCACTCTAAGGGTTGAACAGTACGATTCGCTTTTCTTCATCGGTGTCGGTGCTTGACATAGTTGGCTGCTTGTCGCACTCACAACTGTGTGTGTGCGCGTGTGTTCGCGCGCGCGCGTGTGTATGTGTGGGCACGCGCGCGCGCGCGCGCGTGTGTGTGTGCGTGGCGTATGCGTGCGTGCGAGCGAACGTGTATCGCGTGTGCGACGGTAGGATATATCGCACTGCTCACCGTGGATAGAACAGAGTAGTCTCTCGGGTAGGTAAAACACTAGCGTATAATTCCGACAGCTACTTTCACTGGTGGTTCGATGGTCGAAGCACAGATGCTCCGCGGCACACTCGGTACTGCGTCTCGAACATTTCTCGAACCACAAGGTATTTGCCACGGCGTTGATACATTGACACAGACGAGAAATCCATCAAAGAGAAGAATGAAAAAATCATATATCTCACTTCGGTCCAGTGCTAGAGGGCACGCGAGGATATATGCTAACGGCAACGATTAACTGCGCTTCCGAGCCATTCCCGGTAGTCCCAACCGTACACACGACATCGTAGTAACTTTTACGATTCTTATTAGTTTCGATAAGACCGCAACACACCTCTCGTTTCTTTCTTTGGATTTGGAGAAACGCAAGAAAATATTGGTAACAATTCGCGATGGTGAGAGATATCTCGTGCGCTACAGCTCCCCCCCCCCCCCCCCCCACCCACCCCGCTTCGATCCCGCGGCCTTTCGGTTGTTTATGCAGCTAATCCGATTAAGTGACGAATGAAATTTCAACTTTGGTAGCTTTGGACTTTCGTTGGAAGCTTGGTTAGTTTTGTACATTGTTTTCGAACAATTTGCTTCCGTTTAAACCTCGCTCTCGGTCGTGGTGCGGCCTCGATCGTCCACATGTGTATCCGAGGTTCATGATCTTGCGTTTCTTCTTTCTTTTTTTTCTTCCTTTGCTTTTGGTTTCCCCTGCAGAAAGCGCAGATTCGTGGTTTACCGCAACTGACTGCTCCCGCAGTTGCGATATTGTTATGCCAATACTACTTGATCGAAGTATCCTAGTCTACTGGCAGAGCTTCTGGTTGTACGACAAGGACAAACTGTTTACGAGATAGTACGCTTGACACCCGCACGAGTTCACTCCCAGTGCGAACGAATGGGAGAACCGCAAGAACGAATCGCAGACGGTCGAACGTGAGTCGCCCGGTCGTGAGGGGACAAAGCGGAAAGTTACGAGTTATGACTTAGGGAGAAAGTGATGAGCAAAGCGTTTCGTACACACAAGTAAAATCGATCTGTACAGTGAACAACAAAAAAACAACAACGCACTGTATCGAGCACGATCTAGTACGGAAAAAAAACTTGTCTATATTTAGTCTCATCGAGATTTTTTTTTCTTTTTGCATACAATCAATCGCGGCAAGTGAATGCGATTAATATCCTAACAGCTACATATACACCTAGGACAAAAACATTTTAAGGTATATCGAGTTGGGTTTTTTTTTTTTCTCAGCAGACCCTAAACGCTGTTCGACTGTACATTCCATTCACACAGTATAAATATAAAAAAATTGAGCTATTCATAATTTAAAAATATATATATATATACCATTAAAGCAATAAGATCCGTTGGATTTGGAGAGTATTGAAAGTCAATTGAAAATTCGGAAGAGCCGGATGAGTAAATGTCCAGGAAGGGAGGGGGGGGGGGGGGGGGGGCGTAAAGAAGCATCATCCTATGGTGGGAAATTATCGTAAGATCTTTGTATGTGTATAGCCTTCGTTCAGAATTGCTCATAGCATATTTAACAGCATTAGACTCGAGAATCTTGCTAATCCTTTTTTCTTTTCATATTGTATCTTTCGCAAGTTACAAATTTCATCTTAAATATCTACATCGAGACTCGCCCGCCGTTTCGATCTCAACGTATCCCAACGCGAGTAATGAAGTTAAAAAATAAATAAAAAAATACAAAATAAAAAGTAAAACGGAAAATATTAGTTGTCTGAAATTTTGTCGCTACTCATAGACCATTCAGTTTAGTATCGGGTTTTGTTTTTGTTTTTCGCATTCTGTTTTTGTATTTTTTTTTTGTTCGCATAAAATATTAAACCTATTTATATTTCATCGAAAGATTGGAATAAAAAAACTCCCGGGATACGATGTCCCGTCGTCAAGTATAAGATAATACAATGACAAAACTTCAGACGGAGCCGGCAGGGGGGGGGGGGGGGGTCATAATATCGTAGACTCCGATGCGGAATTAATGAATAATTGAATAAATTAATATTTTAATATCTCGGAGGAAGAAACGAATTCGCATATCACATATTACGGAAAAAAAGCAGCTTGAAAGATGTGTTGATTCGTCGTTGTCCGCAGGACAACTGGTTGGTATTGGAACACGCATTTTACAATTATATACATTTCATTTGGGCGGACACGCGCGACGCCTCGCGGACCACTAGTTTCTGAAAGTAAGTTGCGTATATACACGGTAAAACCGATGAACGCCTTCGAGCCGTTGCCTTGTTCGCTCGTATCGCGCAACTTTACAATGAATCGCAGGTCGCTAGGGCTGGGATGCGTTACGGTGAAATAAAAAAAAAATCAGTCTAACGCTCCCGTCGTGCGTACATAAAACAAAGTGGGGGCGATGGTACATCTATTTGTTTTAAATAGAAAAAAAGTATATTACTGATTTGATTGTTACAACGAGATGTTTCCAGGCTGACTGTACTGTCCGAGTCTGGAATGCCTATCGACCGCTCTGACTGCAAAGTAGTAATTGTTTCCTTCCGAGAACTAAAAAATAAAAGTACAAAATCATGAACGAGATTTATGGTTCAAACGATCGTCAAAGCAATTTCATTCTCGATTCGTTCAGAAAATCGTTTTTCAGTTTCTTACCTGCGTAAGGGTGCACGCCATCGGAAGGGGCAGAGCCCGCACGTCTCCGACTTTCTTCCACAGTGTCGAACTCGGCGGTATACCGGAAACTTCTTGATAAGCGTATAGCTGATAACTTGCTATGTCCGCAAATTTGTCGGAGAGCGCCATGTTCCACGACAAAACGATTCCTGCAACGACGCACGACGATTGAAAAAGTTAAAATATAACGAAAATCGATTAACATTACCGAACGTAATTCGGACGTCTTACCATTGGCGACTTTGGATATTTTTAACGAAGGCGCCGGAGGTGGAAGTTTCCATGATGGATTGGACAGAGGATTTATAGGTTCCGGTAGAGATGCTGGATGCTAAAATACGAAGAACCAAAAAGTCATAAACATTCATTTCTCAATCCGTAACATAAGACAATTGGAACTACCTACAGTGTGTCCAGCGATTTTCTTACCTTGCAAACTTGCAGAGTCGCCGTCGTACTCGTCGGTATAACTCTAACTGTGCCATTCGTTATCGTCCCGCTGATCGGGAACGCCGCTCTGATGGGTCGGTTTTGATGATCGGGGGCAGGCCGAATCTAAAAATAAACGAGTCAGAGAAAGAACCCCCTGTAGCAAAATTTTGGAAATTGTGCGTCGGAGCGAAACTCATATAACATCGAGGACTCACCGGTGTGGGAGCAGATGTGATAACTACTTGTCTAGGTCCTCCTATTCCGCCTTGCATGACGTATGCTAATCTCGGAGCATTCATGTTGTTCTGGAACAAGACATCGTCATCAAAAGAAAAAAGTAAAAGAAAAAAAAAAATTCACATTTACCCTATCGTGGTAAAGCCTTTTAAATGTGAAAACAAAAACTCACAACTAAGGCTGTTGGGGTTGGCTGACTCGAGGGTTGCACCACTCTAATGCCCGACGGAGCGGTTATCGCGACGCTACCGGGTATCGTCTGGATAACAGTGTGGTACCGTTGCTGAATGTTGGAAACATTTGTGACAGTGGACGAGGCTTCCGCCAACGCAGTCGTCAATATTGCGTTCTGCGGTATCACGGTGGCTGCAAGTGAAGATAAAAAATGTTATATCAATAAATGCCGATAGAAAAAAGCGTATGGTCATATCCATCTTATCGTATCCTCAGAGACCGTCGATGATTCTGGTAACACACTTTTTATTTTCTCTTCCTCCTGGGTGAGGTCGATGAGGTCACTGTTGTTTTTCACTTTGGACATTTGTATCGTCGTCTGGCGAACGGGTGTATTCGACAGTCCATTGACGAGGATGGTTTGCTGCAAGTTAACGACAACGATCGATAGTGTCTCGGTCGGCAATTGTCGACAGCGGAAGGAAAAAAAAATAAAAATCTGCCGCTCGATACTCACGTTGGAGGCCATGAGCTGTGAAATATTTGTCTGTTGAACAGTGGTGGTAACAGATGGCCGGGTGTCCTGCATGCTCTTGGGGACGACCAATGCCGCGGGTGTGATGTTCGAGATAATCGGTTGATTATGAACAGGCGATGGTACGGTGATCGGGGCTGCGGGTGAGACCGGATCCGGTCGTCTCGGGGAACGAATTTTTACGGTTCGCTTTACGACTGAATTAGGGTTGGGGGATTGCTCGATTCTCTGCGGCGGGGTGACACCGTTCACGATCGGTGGGGCCGTTTTTTGAACCTGTCCCAGCTGACGCAGATTTTGAATTCCGTGATCCTGATCGAGAATATTTCACGCTGATGAAGTTTGTGTCGACCCAAAGAGAATAATGATATAATACAATGAGGATGCATAAGGTTGTGCATACCGTTACGAAGTTGACTTGCAGACCGACTGACCGGTTGATCTTTATCGGAACCACGGTTTTGTCCGGATTCGAGCGACGGTCGCTGTGATAACGATTCAGTACCATCTCGAAATCCTTTATCTGCTTCGATAACTGCAGACACCTCAAACGCGTGGCTTCCTGATTGCGCTCCGAAATCTTGGCTTGCTCCCGCAACTTTCCGATCTCGTCGCGCATCGTTATAGTCTCCACTACCTTCTGTATGAGCAGCTCCTCGAGTTCCTAGATCGAAGAATTATAGTTACTTGGTGAATTATAGTTACTTGGCCCGGTACAATGGGATCGGTGTACGATGGAGCTAGGGCGCCATTTAAGGGAGCCGACCGTTTTTTGAGGTGGTACATCAGTTCTTCTTTTAGGACCGAAATAGTGGATATACAGGGCATATCCGTTATGGGGGCGCTGGAAGAACTGACCAGTGCTCGGTACTTCAAGTACTTGGTACATCAAGTACTTAGGGTATTTGTCCAATTCTGATTTGATATACCGAATCGTAAAATTGATCGCACTGGTTCGCTCACCTCCTGTTTTAGCTTGGCCAATTCTCCGGTGTTGTCCCTCCGGAAAAATTGTCTTACGTGCCGAAGCGTCTGTACTTTGTCGTCCCGCGCAACTGTATCGACTTTCGGGACGTCGCCGTTTATCTCCAAGTCCTGTTTCAATTTCTTGACGAACTTCGGCTCGATCTTGTCATCCTCCTCGATGTGATTGCGCTTGAGGGATGGTGGCGAGGCCGCCCGTAAATCGTTGCTATTCTTCTTGTAATTAACAGCGACAAATTTGCCGGCACTGTCGGTCGAGTCCGAATCGCTGTTACCCAGAAACTCCTTGCGTATTATTTCCTCGGCGTTTTTTGCTGTACGACGCTTCTGCCTGACGTTCTCCTTTTCTGCAATATAAATACGACTGTCAGTCCACGAACAGCCACGCGGCGCACTACTGGTATAAAGATATCTATATATCGCCAACTATTTAATATGAAAATGGAACACCGTGACTTTGAAAAATTCTACTGGAAAATCAATGAGAAAGGACGGACGACAGAAAACATTGGTATAATTATTTGCTGTGCAATTTTACATTTAATCTCATTTTGTTCCACTACCGCAGACAATAAGCTTGAGAATACTCGCGGGGTACACCCCTGAGACCAACTCGGTCTCTCATATAACAATGAAACGGGGTAAACAAAAATAAGAACCCCGCGGGTACTCCCGAATTTATAAGCATGATAATAATCGTTTTCGTCCAGGCTGCAGCTGAATTCATTAGCATCCATCATTCAAATTTAAACAAAACCTCCACTCGTTAAGATTACGTCAGTAACTAACGAAACATAAATCCTCGTGCAATAATCATCATTAATTTTTTTTCCTTTTTTTTCCATAAATAACTACGAGATAACGTCGATGTTCGTTTATTCTCTTGATATGTGCATGCTCATGATTTCATCCAAGTCACCTTCGAGTGCAAATTGTAATTTTTCAAACTATAAGAATCATCGTCGGCCACCACGCGTGGAAATCTGGATGTTCCATTAGTGTAGGTCGTACATTTTTGTTTTCTTTTTTATTTCCATGCGCATGATTTTTTTTCCTCTCACTGTTGCCAATCGTAAGAAAAAATCAATAATTCAAAATAAGAAAAAAAGCTTTTGCCATTCCAGCGCCAACTTCTATTATCTTACGCCAAGTGAATAACCGGATTCAATGCCTACCTTGTGTGTCTTCTTGGCTACCAACTGTGTCTTGCAAATTTTGCAACGACCTTCTAACACGCTTTTGCTTTCGTTTCGCGGGTACTTCAATCAGCACGCAGTCATCGATTTTTTCTTTGTCATCGTAATCATCGTCATCGACGAACTCGGGCTCGATCGATTTTTCTTGCTCAGCCTTTGCATCGATCGCCGATGACTCTACAACGTTATTACTCATAACGCCCGTTTTAAATTTGAAAACCGACTTAGTGTCAGTGACGCTGTTAGTTGTGGAATTAACGATTGAGCCATTGTCCTTGAAAGTTTCATCGGCAATCTTAATTTTCTCGCTTGCCAAGACAACCGCGGAATCGTTATCCTTCGATAGTCCGAATTCGCTCGAGTCGTTTGTTTTTTTACGCTGTATACGCATTCTCTTAGACAGCTCCATCTCGTCGAGGAATTCCGTGGACATTCGTTTCAGCGAACTGTGAACCGTTACATTGCTGCCATCGTTATCCTCGTCCGTTGACGATTCCTTCTCGTCCGGCAGATCAGCTATACTGTCTTCGATCAACGATGTTTTAGGCTCCGCCGCTGTTTCCCCGTCAAATGTGTCAATACATTTTTCTACTGTTTCGCTATCCTCAATGGCAACCGACCGTGAATCTCCGACGACGCGTTCCGATTTAATGTCGCTCAATCGTTTCTCAGTGAATTCCAGGCCGCTTTCAGCCACGACAGTGGATCGTTGATCGTTGGATTTTTCAGACTGAGCGCTCGGGGATACGTCCCGCTTTTGAGGCTGCGATAGACCGTCGGAACTTTCTTCGATAGTTTCGTTATCATCTTTACCGGGATTATCGTTGATTTTTGATTGTTCGGCTGCCACGATTTCCTCCATTTCCTTGGAAGTGGCCATACCACTCTCGACAATGGACTCGATTCCCATCTCCGTTTTTACAGAGTCCTTATTCGAGACTATGCCATCCTCGGTTTTTTTCGACACTGTCGTTGCCACATTGGTCGGTCGTTCGTTCGATTCTTCCTCTGGGAAATTTTTATCTTTCTTCTCTGTTTTTTCTACCTCCCCGTCTACCTTTTGCGTTTCATCATTATCTGTCTCGTTTTTGCTCGATTTTAGTTTCTCCTCGCAGGACTTGCTCTCCATCTCCGTTGAGGGTTGTTTCTTCTCATCCTCACTGAAATTTACAGCGATATCGTTGGCATCGTCGGCGATCAGTGTGTCATCGCTTCCGACACTGACGTTGCAATTCTCAATTTCCTCTCTCTTTCCATCGGGCTGGTCCGACTCGTTTTTGACAATTGCACCAGTGATCGAATCTTTGCGAGTGGCTGGATCATTGGCAGATACTTGATCGGTACTATCTACGCTATCGGGAGCTGACTCGACATTGTCATTTTTAAAAAATTCTTTAGTATCTTCCACTTCGGATTCGCGATTATGGTTGGAACCTTTCAGTTCGTCCAGTGTGATATGACTCGCGTCCATATGGTTGGTTTCCGAAATATCGGCTAGATCATTACTGGTATACTCAGTTTTTATCTTCGCATCCTGCGATAAATCAGTGTTTCGTAGATTTTCAATTTCTTTCTTTGAATCCTCCGAAGGAAGGGTACCGGCAGAGTCGCCGAGTAATGATTCTCTGAGCCGAGCATTGTATCCTCCACCGGATATCTTGCTGCGGCCATAATGATTGTTTCTATTGTAGTAGTATCTATTGTTATAAGAATTGGTTACGTATCTGTTCGCCTGCGAGTGTGACGGTCGAACGCGTGTGTTTCTGTTTGTACGTCTGAAATAGTCTGTCACTGGATTTCTATTGACTGGTCTATGTGTCGCCGATCCACTGAAAAATGAACTTTTCTTTTTGTTGGTTTCTCCCCTGTCGCCATTAAGGTAATTGGCTCCACCCGCCATCGGCAATGTGTCTGATGCAAAATCGGCACTCGATACTTGATCCTCTTCGTTGACGTGGCTTTGATTACTTTCATCGAATGTTAAATTTCCATTCGTTACATTTTCACTTCTCAACATGCTCTTATGTTCCAAGATATCATTCGCAGTAACGTCAGATCCCATTTCTGCAATAAATAATTCAACCTGATCTTACACATATTATTGGACAATTGTTCTTAATGAGATTATTATTAATGTATGGTTCGCCAAAGGATTCCCCCCCAATGCGGAAGTTCCTCACCAGACATATATGTGGTTTTATGACACAATCCTAAACTAAACTGGAGATCCCAAGAATCCCTAGTTAGATCGGACCCATTACTTAATGTCGGCCATTCAGCTTGCACAATAGATCTGTGCTTCGAACGATCGATCGTTCTTCCCACACAATGACGACTTGGATCCAACAATTTACACACGTTCGAGATACGTGCCACTGAGCGAAAACTCGATAAAAATCGGTGCCTAGTGACGCGCGATTTAAATAGCGAGTTATTTTTGCCACAATTCAAGCGTTGCGTTAACGTGAAATTATCAGTTGCAGCCTGACTCGGAACGATTTACAGTGTTCAGAGAAAAACAATGATCTATCGAGCTCGCAAAGTATCCGTTACTGTTGACGCGTTGTTTTTTTTTCTTCTTTCTTTCTATTAGATTATAAAAAATGAGGTCACGACAGATACAAATTTATTTACCGAAATAATTAAAGAGTGATGGTCTGCGATCAAAATTACGGTGGAAAGTTGCGAAAATAAGTACCTTATTGATTAGAAGAACGGAGGCAACGGTCGACAAGATGGCGAGTACACGGTGAAAAACAAAATGGATATCGCGTGCGAGAGACCCTGGTGTCGCGAGGGAACAAACAATATGGACTTACCCATATTCATGCTCTTCGGCTCGGTTTCGCCGTTGTTTATACATTCAGAAGGTGATCTCTCGTCGAGATCGGCCTCATCATCTGAAACTCTCAATCGGATACTATCGTCTGACAGAGCGTCTTCTTCATCGCCGTCTTCAATGTTGCCATACAATAGCTCCTCCTCTTTTTCCTTAGTTATCTCTCCACTTTTCTTCGTTTTAGAACAAGTTAGACTAGAGCAAAGAGTCTTTGTTTCGGTAACATGCATTGCTGTATCATTTACTGTCTCCATTATTTTGAAGCCAGCTGATGCTTGTACTCGATCTCAGGTTCACTCAACATGAGAATTGAACAGTAATCAACACTGCAAATACCCAGAAATAGGAAACCCATTGAAACTTTGTTAGTAGGAGGTTGTCATTTGAGAAAAAATAAATAAATAAATTTTAAACAAGAAATTTCTTTTCATTAGAAACTTACAGATTCTCTAACAAAAATGTACTATTTAAAGTAACATCGTTTATATATATATATATATATATATATATATATATGAGGTATTCCATGTGAAATCGAACGATGAAAAACCCGACCCTTTCCAAAAAAAGTTGTAATTTCACCACAATTCATGATTGATACAAGGGATTTTTGTAATTTTTTTCAGAATTTTTTAGTCGTATTTTTTTGAGATATCGAAAAATTGAATGTTTTAAACAATCCCCCATATCTTAAAAACTATTAGTCGTACAAAAAAAAGTTTAAAACATAAAAGTTGCAGTTTTTTAATTATCTTTTGAAAACAAAAATTTGTAAATTTTTTTCAATGCAATAAACGTCAATTTCTATGAAAAACAGACTAAAATATATATTTTCAGCCAATACGTATATACAATACGTACATACGCGCGCGCGCGCGCGTGCGTGCGTGCGTGCGTGTGCGTGTGCGTGTGCGTGTGCGTGTGCGTGCGCGCGCGTGTGTGTGTGTGTGAAATGTACCTGCGGAAGATAATTAATTTTATGACGATTAACACGAAGCACCGATATATATATATCACATTCCGTTGTTCCTTTTCGGAATAGAACAGCCGGTCTAGAACAGAGAAAAATAGTAAAAAAAAAAAAATTGAATGCCACGAGTTTACACAGTCTTGCTTCGTTTTTCAACATAATCTTTTAATTGATCTCGTGTGATTCGTATTATTCTCGGCCAATGAAAATTTTAATTTCATTCGGAATGAAAAGTAAATCGAAGTTGAAATCGAAAGAAGCTTCGGTAAATCTTGATTATCGCTGTACTATCGATTACCTAGACCGCGACTGTTTGGCCTCTGAATAGCCAAACCCATTTTAGTTGGTGTGTTAATTTAATGAATATTAGTTGGCGTTATACCTTCAATTGTTACTGTATATACAATGGTTAATCTGTTGACTGTTCGGGATACTCGACGATAGCATTCACCGATCGATTTCACCACACGAGGTCAGCACTTGTGAACGTTGCCCGAGGTACTGTTATAAAACGCTTCGGTGCCGCAAACTAACCACATTAGCGATACGAAAATGCGTGTTAAAAATTATAAGGCGACGGTAAATGCAATCCGAATAATATTTATGCGAAACGATGTAAAACTTTTGTTTTTGAGTATCGCCGATACCCGACTACCGCAAGGGTTCTTGTATTCGCCGCCCCTGGCCCAGGAGCAGCTGAAAGTAAAAGTCGACGGACCGAACTGGCGCTTGGGGGATTCAGACGCTCGGCGTTAGCGTCGGTATGTCTCGCCACGATGGCATGGGAGTGTTTTCTTTTTCTTTTTCTCTACGTTATTTACGAAATATATTGAAGACGAGTCAGCGGATGTAACCCAGATAAGCTTAGAAGCCTTGTGTTTCCGACTGTCCTGACGATACGTAGAATTATTCGAACTAATACCGGTAGAAATAAAATGGCGTCTTTCTACGCTAGGGCAGGTTTATTGACGGATTCTCTCAATGTACGTGGAATACTGAATCCAGGCCCGGAGTACAACGGCGAAGTTACCCGAACGGGCACGAACCAGGGAATGTGTCGCAACCGACAGCATTATTATACCCTGGGTAGATCCACTCAGATCGATCGAAGTCACCCAACCCCGATCTATTCTATAACTCTCGGTCGCACGAAAGAAATCTTGAAATTAATCATTTGCTCTTTTTCGTTGGAACGTTAAATGCATCTCGACCCGGATAGACAAGCGTCACGAGAAGTAGCAGTTGACGCAATAATTGCGACACGTGCTACACATGTCGCAAATACTCCGCCAATATTGCAACTTTTCATGGCGGTTGTCTATCTGGGCATATCTTAATCAGATTTTTGCATTTCGATAACTTTGCAATAATTGTATTTATTGTCACTGTCACTGTCACTGTCACTGTCACTGTCACTGTCACTGTCACTGTCATTGTCATTGTCATTGTCATTGTCATTGTCATTGTCATTGTCATTGTCATTGTCATTGTTATTGTTATTGTTTCAGTAATGGATAAATAATTGTTGCTGCTGTTTATAAAATTGTTTTAAACGATTGAGAATTATCGTTGAAAAATGTTGATCACCACATTGCGAATTTATTGACGAAAAATATTCAACACACATCTCGAATTATTTTATTACAATTATTCGTTAAAAATCGTCTTAAAAACAACCACAAGCAGTTTGGAGAATCTGGAAGACGTACGAAGACTACAGACGCCAAATGGTTAAACCCTTTCGATATGGGAAGATTATTGAGCCCAGTTTACTTATCGAAAAGGTTCTCATCCACTCGAACGCCGAGCATTACGGCGTACGAGTCCGGCATCCGGCAAGAAGGCCGGATTATTTGTCAAGTCGGGCCGTCCCTCTCAAAGCGGTAGCTTGTAACAAAGTTCTGTGTATTTGTTTGTCTCAAGAGAATTGTCATGTTGGAGACGATACTCGAGCGTGTCTCAAATCGAACCGGGTTTGACCGGGCCCGTAACTTGTGAGACAAAATGCCTTACCCCCGGAGTCCTCGAGTCGTTTCTGACCCAATTTTACACGCGCGCTATTTGATTGGTTGGTTCTCTCAGACAAACTTAGGACAAAATTTTTCCGGTTTGACGATTAAAATTTGTACAAATTTCGTTAGACGGATATAAATTAAAGCTCAAAAACACACTGCGTTCAGTTTATCGATCAAGCTCCCTCCGGTGGAGTCGAGTTTTTGCGTGACGCGCAGATGCTGTGTAGGCTTGCCGCGAATGGCATCTGGGCTACACACGCCCCCGTCCCACTTCCGCGTCCGTTGCATAGAGAAACAATAAAAATGCGAATAAAAATTCCCTGATACGCTATCGATATGAAAGAAACAGACATATTTTTTTTTTTTTTTTTTTAGATATCACTCGAAACTCCATTTTGGCAGTAAATGAGAATCATCTTGCCCCACTTATGAATACGCAAATTCCATTGGTTCAGGCGCGAATATCGATCGAACAGTCGCCGGATATCTTGATTTCTATGTAATAACGCAGTACTTAGTTAATTGAGACGCGAACAACTAAATCACTATGCATCCCAGGAGCCGTTATAACAGTACGTAGTTCAACGCCTCGACACTAGGTGACGCGGAGCAGCTTCAACGTATCTTTGTTCACTTCATTATTTTATCATTGTTTTTTGTTTTCCGTCTTGTCGGACAACAATACACCGGACCCGATGACATTCTATCAGGACAATGCGGAGTTAGGTTGGGAAAAAAAAAAAAAAAAAAAAAAAAAAAACAAAACAAAACAAAACAAAACAAAAATACGATCGATACGCCAGGTATCTCGTGAAACTGCACAACGGCAATTCGTCGCTGCAGCGCTGCTACTAATCAATCGATTCACGCAGTTTTGCAGTGACGTCACTATTCGTACTATGTAACGGGATATGTAACGTTCAGTCGAGCAAAATTATTAAAGTCTGCAAGAGATATACGATCCGATCTCGAATGTTTGAAGAGAAAATAAAGTAAGTCCCGTTTACCTGTATATGCTACTGTTTACGCGGGATCACGTGACACACTGAACCCTCACAGGCCCAGTCCGTACCGAGCTTACTGCGTGGGCTCGTACACGGTTATCACGATCGATAATTATACGACTTAAACATACGAACAATAACAATTTTCGTCGAGCTTCCGGCACTTCAATCGTGTTCGACAGTTTCCTTTTCAACCTAATCCGAAACGTCATGGTCATATATCGCCTGCCAATTTCGCCACCCATGCTGTGTTAACGCCCGATGACAAAATGGTGTCTACATCACACATGCGTGACTGTAAACTCAGTTGTCTATCGAAACTTCATTTTATTTTATTGCATATTTCTAGTTACAGTGCTATCATCGTTTTCGTTTTTAAAGCCAAAAGCAAAAATGACAAATTCCATTCTTATCGCCTAAATTGCGAAATCACTGCAATCAGGCCGATTGGGCGATTGCAACTTGCACAATTATTACTTATTGAATGACATTGGAATCAAAAGTTACAAAAATCCAAAAACAACGAATCCCGAACAATCTCAGAAAAATATATTTAATCATTACCAATTTGTGACGTAATATTTTTGAGATTTTTCTAACCTAGAATAGTCGATATCGAAATTGTTTTGTTTTTTTTTTCTCGCAAAAATTCGGATTACTGATCGATGCATGCGCGTACATATAGATCAGAAGTACACATAACCATCGACAACGTTATTGATTAACGGTAAATCCGGCGTACAAACAAATTCGAACGTGGGTTGCTAGCTGAGAACAACCATAACCGCGAGGCCGTGCGCAGTGAGTCGATGCCAGACTGCTCGGCCATGTTCTCAACGCGACGGATTTTTTTCGACAACACGATAATATTCAACCAAGTACAAGATAACTTACGTATACTCGTGATCAACCCCAGTGGATACGCGTGATTACCGATGTGCACACTTTTTTTCATCAACAAAAATGACACAGTGTTTTGGACGAACCTCCAGGGGCGAGGGGGACCGATGCCGATACATCGAGCAACTTCAACACTGTAGGACAAACAACTAACAAGCGAGGTGCAACGTTGCCAAGTGTCCGGTCACGCATCGGCGTTACATACGTAGGATCTCAGTGCACTTGACACACTTCACTGCCGATTTTATTTTCGCATTCAATTATCTTTTACCTGTCCGATTAATTCTTTTGTACTCTTTGAGTTTACCCTTACGAATTTATTTTTTTATTTTTTATTTTTTTAAATGGCATAAACTGATGTTACGGCAGGTCGGCGCGATATTGTGCGCGCTTGCGTACTTTTTCCGATAACAAATTTGCTTGAATTAGAGATCGCCGGACGATTTTTTACTAAGTTTTTTTTTTATTTTTTTTATTTTAGTCTACAGTACGATCAATCCTTCGGTAATTTGTTTTCTTCTGTATTGCTTTGTTCCTTCGTCACGCTACTCAGGACATCCGATACTTTGTTGCATTCGAACATAACGTCGAAGCAATGTAACGAACGTAACTTTCGTTACAATCAATATAGTTGATATTCCTCAAACGAGTTAACCCATAAACAAGTGTTAACCCTATAAATTTCTGACTCATTGCTTCGTGGGCCGCCGTAACGCGACGAATTACCTGTCCGTACGTATAAATTGACCGCTGTGATTCATTCAATGCCGTGCAGTGGGTGTTGATGCATCACGTAACAAATTATGTTTTTTACGTATCGCGTTGTTGCTTTTTTTTTTTTTTTTTTTTTTTTTTTTTCGCTCGTCCGAATCAAACCAATACAAAAGAAAAAAAAAACCGTTCGACAACCCAACCTCGCCCTCGAGAGTATGTTAACATAGGACACGAAGAAAATCTCCTTTCCTGCGATTACGAGTACGAATGAATGTTTTTATAAAGAAAGAAAGCGAGCGTTTTGATACTGACTTATGGGGTTGCGCGGTTGCCACCTCTCGTTGCTCACACGTTGCTACCGTCATTGTAGTTCGAGCGTTCTAACCACGTGGTGCTTCGTCCGGAACGCTTTAGGAACGGCGGAATCAATAATATCTACATTTTACCCGTTTTGTATTTTTTTTCAGTTTATCACTGTTTGATGTCGCATAATTGTAATCGAAAGTTATTTTCGTACCGATGAAAAATATGTCGACCGCGTTGGAGGATGGTCAGTTCAGCGACGCCGACGAAAATGAACAGAAGCAAGTATTCGCTTCATCGCCCATTATTGGTTAGAAAATTCAGTCGCGGCACGGTGGAATAACAATGCGCAACACGGATCAACCCAGCGTGTTGGAAAAAATCATAATGATAATATTTTTTTCGATAATTTTTTTATGCCTTTTTTGTTTTTTTGTTTTTTTGTTTTTTTGTTTTTTTGTTTTTTTTTTAACAAGAATAACAATTGGATCGCGATGAAAGAATTTTAACAGTTATATAATTGTGTGACAGGTTAAATTCGTCGAGCGGCAAGCTTTCTTGGCAACAGGAACGGACACAGGCACTGAACAGTCTTGTGGCCGAGAACAAAGCAGCGAACGATTATCGGGTCGAGGACGATTATCAGGAGGACAGCGAGGACGAGTGGGACATCGAGGAGGATGCATCCGGTCAAAAGACCAGAGACAGGCTCATAAATTCCAAAGGTCGCAATGCCCAAGGTATCTCGTACAAGATAACAAACTATCAACCTGCAGACAAGTTGTTGAGGCGTTACTTCAACAAAATCAATGTAGAGATGTATGAAGGTCCTGCTTTGCCGCACAATGCCGCAAATTCACTCATAGAGAACGGCAAGAGGGCTGAGAAGGATCGTATGAGAACAAAGGACAAACATGATCGGGCTACCGTCGAACAAGTAATGGATCCACGAACGAGAATGATACTTTTCAAGCTTTTGAATCAGGGCATTATACAGGAAATAAATGGTTGCATATCGACTGGCAAGGAGGCGAATGTGTACCACGCGATCTCGAAAACTGGACTCGAATTTGCTATTAAAATTTACAAGACGTCGATACTGCAGTTCAAGGATCGCGATAAATACGTGAGTGGCGAGTTTCGTTTTCGACATGGTTACTGCCGTCACAATCCTCGTAAAATGGTGAGAACATGGGCAGAGAAGGAAATGCGTAATTTGATACGGCTCAATCAAGCCGGGGTCTCAGCGCCGAGAACCATTCTTTTACGGAGTCATGTGCTCCTTATGGATTTCATCGGCAGTGATGGGTGGCCTGCTCCGAAACTTAAAGAAGTAATTCTCAGCTCGTCAAAGCCAAGAACCCTATATCGCGAATGCATCGAAATTATGTGGCGTCTTTACAACAAGTGTAAACTCGTTCACGCCGATCTAAGCGAGTACAATTTGCTATACCACGAGGGATCGATCGTTGTTATTGACGTTTCACAGTCAGTCGAGCATGATCATCCGCTCGCGCTTGAATTCCTCAGGAAGGATTGCACGAATATCACCGGTATGGAAGAAAATTAAAAAATTCAATGATATCTCGGCAAAATTTTTTTTTTTTCCCGACATTGTAAAACTTAGATGTAAAACTCGATTTTTCAGAATTTTTCAAGAAGAATCAAGTAGCCGTTATGAGTATGAAGGAGCTGTTCGATTTCATCACCGATCCCACGGTAACTGAGGACAACATGGATAATTATCTCGACAGAGTTTCGGACCGGGTGGCTCATAGTACGTACGAGGAAGCCGATCCGGAGCGGCAAGTGAAAGAGGGAGTCTTCAAGAAAGCCTACATTCCCCAGAGATTGGCTCAGGTACGACATCGAAGAGTTATAAATAAACTGCAATAAAATCGACGATGCCGATAATTTGTTTCCCGAAGGTAATCGACATTGAGCGAGATATCAAGCTCGCGAAAGCCGGAAAGGAGGAGTTGATCTACAAGACAGTGGTGGGGCTGAGAGCGGACTTATCGAAGCCCCAGGAGACTCCGGAGATTCTTGCCGGAGATCGAGAGTCCAAGTCCGACGGCGAGCTCTTTAACTTGCGAGTTTCATCGGGAGAGGAAGACAGCGACCCCTCGAATAGTAGCGACGAGGAAAGGTCCGACGATGATTCGAGCGTAAACGAAGGGGGCACGAAATTCGTTAGTTCAGCTCGTCCGCGAAACGAAACCGTCGAGGACAAGAGGGCCCGGAAGAAAGCTGTCAAGGATCAGCGAGCGGAGAAACGAAAGAGCAAAGTGAAGAAACACATAAAGAAGAGGAAAGAGAGAGTTCTGAACAAGAAATAATGATAGACTCAACCATCCACAAAATCGAAGAAATAAACAATTTGTAAATAATAATAACGAGTGTTAGTGAAGGAGCCCGTAACCCTTAGGGGATCGGTGTAATCACACAATACCCAATAATAACGACTGTTGTTGAATGCTTTTTGTTTTCATTTTATTTGAAAGAAATTTATAAAAACAATTCTGGAGAAAGTTGTTTCCTGGATGGGAAGCTGGACTGAGTGCCGGTCTTCAGTACGCTCTGGGTGGCTATCTGACAGGCTCTTTTTATGCTCTCCTTCATCGGCAGTGCCGGATGATAAGCCGTAAAGTAAGCGAAGGCTCCGAGAAACGCGTCTCCGGCTCCCTGAAAGTTTAAACAAAAATTTGAAATTCGATGTACCATTAACTGCGTCGAAAAACGGAGTTTAACAGTACACACAGTAGTATCCACAGGCGTTACTTTTTCCGTAGAAACGTGAATGATCTTTCGACTATCATCATCGACTCGAGATGCGAAAACGGCACCTGCAGCCCCGAGTGTAAGAATCACTGTGTTGCAGCCCTTATCCAGTAGACAATCGACCGCTTCTTGAGCGTTGGACAACGCTAACGGTCTTATTCCCGTCATAAGCTCAGCCTATGAAAATAATAAATTAATGAATCGCCCTTGCTTAGAGAATCTCGTTAGACACAATGACAATATAGAATCGTCGAGTATTCTTCACCTCAGTCTCATTCACACAGAAGATATCGCAAGTCTTGAACAATTCGGGATCGGGTTTTTGTATGGCGGGTGCTCCGTTCAGGATGGATATGCCTGTTGGACGATCATTCTGTATTCGGAAATTGAAACGACGTATCTTTTTTTTTTTTTTTTTTTTAAATTACATAGACTGACCATGTCCTTTGTGAAGCTTCAAAGCATAAAGGGTTGTCTCTATGCAACTTTCGAACTGGCATAGCAAAACCGAAGCGCTTCTAATCGTATCCGCCGCGACATCCACGTCTTTCGTGCTCAGCAAAGCATTGGCTCCCATAACTATAACTATACTGTTTTCGCCTGTACATAATTTTTTATTTTGTTATTACAGATTTATTATTTTTCCCCGATTATGAGGTGAATATTATTATTAATTAACAATATCGTTAATTAGTAAATAATAAATCAATAAATTAATCGTTTGGTATGATTATTCAATTAGTAATTACGGTAAGTGCTAATTAATTAAAATGAATTTTTAATGTTTATTGCTTAAGTAAAAATATACTTTCATATGCAATCACCGTCCAATAAATTACATACATTCATATATATTATTGAAAAACATGAAAAAACATGCCAACATTGAATTTGATGTTGATTTCAGTTCAGAACGATCGATGACTCACCGTTCTCAGCTATGAGTATTTGAGCGGTACCACTGCTGACATCTTCTTTGACTTTAACATACGAGACATTGACATTCTCAGATTTCAACAGTTTTAAGTACTCTGTGCCAAAAATATCGGCTCCCAGCTGTGAAACGAAATATCATTTAACTAGTTAATTATTATTTTAAGAAAATGTCTGCCGATAAATAATAGGCTTGTTCCTGGATCCCTGGTCCTGTCGTATAATAAATCACTATAGCTATACGTACCGAAGCAACCAGGGAAGTCGAGGCGCCGAGCCTGGCTGCGGTGACGCATTGATTTGCTCCCTTTCCACCGTAACCCCTCTCAAACTTTGTTCCGCAAAGGGTCTCACCAGGCAAGGGTAATCTTTCGGCGTAACTGTGGAAAATTTGTTTTTCACAATTGACCGAAAATGCGAGCAAAAAGATTTTATAAAAGAAGTTGCCAAATTTTTATAGATTCAAACTGGTATTTATATTCGTTTTCGAGTACGAAGGCGTCACCGTTTACGGAACGGATTATATAATTACACTGTCAATCCTTACGAGATCTTTAATAATATTAGTTATTCTTTTTATTTATATTATTTTTGATAGATAGGTTATAAGAGTAGTATAAGGATCGAGATCGCGAACACGCGTATGATAGAGCTTATGCGACCCGCACAAGGTGCTCGAAAGAAAAGAAATAGTGTATTTCCGAAACAAGAACTGTGGCCTCCGAGATTCAAAAATATGAAATCAAACAATACATTATTTCGCATTACACATTATTTTTTTTTACCCTGTTTATATATTTTCTTGCATCTCTGCTGACTCTATAATAATATCAGAGTTCCATGACCCCTGTTTCCAGTTGGAATAACCAAAGTGTCACACTTACCTAGAAAAGTCAATCATGCACGACCCAACGACGACTATACCTTCGGACATTGTTTGAGCGTTTGTGCTTGAGTTGAAAAAACAACAACAACAACAAAATCTACGTACGATGTATACGCGAGAGTATTTAGTCAACTGTAAATCGCCACGTTTCGTGATTTTTATGTATAAATAACATGACATCTACCTAAAGAGACGTGCTAATCTGCTATACACGTCAACTTCTTTTCATAATCTCACAATTCGTACGGCCTTCCAGTCATTCAATATTCTATGTCACAATCGCGAAAAGATAATGATATACTATCAAAGAACAAATGTCAGAATGTCAATGTTTGCTCCCCCTCTTGCTCCTTCTCCCGTTCTGGGTAAAGTTGATGAGCGAGAACTTCCAAGATGTCGAGACAACTGTGTTGACCGAGCTGTAAGACTCGAACACGCGTTGTTTAACCTCGAACAAAAATATGTGCATGCCAAAGTGAAACAGTAGGAGTATCTAAACTTGGTGATGGGCGATGTTCACACTCGATGTTCTGAAAACGCGTTGCATCGATTATTTAATTAATTCTCGCGATGTTTTAATGCATCGATTCATCGAAACATAATCGATTACTAAGGCACATAATTCGATGTTTTTACCTGTAAATGTGCAGGCGCAGTAGGCAATGAAATTTTTTTAATTCAGAGGGTCGACGGCAAAGATTTCTTTGTCGTTTTGATTACGGCTTACTCATTAGGCAATTGCATAATATCTTTGACTGATCGTTTCACGTCGGGTGTACTCTTTGCACCTTTGACTATTCGGCTTTCAGCATGCAATATGCCGTGCAATTCTCACGGCGCATGAAGTGTTAAACAAGTCATCATATTGTGCAGATCAGAGCTACACTGTACAAAAGAATTGTAAATTTAATGTACCGCACTGGAAGTTTTTATGTAAAAAGTGATACATTAAGTTTAATGTAGAATTGTGATGAAAAATAAATATACTTTTCCATTCAAATTGAAATCAATTATTAAAAATAAAATATTCCCAATGTTTTTAATACACTGAACATTACTTTTTCATCACAATTGTACATGAAATTTAATGAACGAATTTGTGAAATTGATAGATTAAAAATCGCCTTAAAACGACCAATTACGAAAATTTCACGTAGCGACTTCTTACAATAAATTTTGCCGTAAATTTTGGTCGTTTAAATTTTATGAAATATACAACTATATTTCTATACAACGTATTTACAACTTTCATTACTTATCTTACTTTAGCTTTCTTTACTCTTTCGTCAAGGTTTTCCATGTTGTACTTATGAAAGTGCAACATTTCGTTTTTCTTGTAAATGTCGCGTTTAAATGAATTCAGACTTTTTCTAATTAAACGATGCAGCGAATCTACATCGATGTTTTTGAAAAAAAAAAAAAAAAAAATCGCATCTGAACCATCGATTTCTTTTGTAATCGATTATTTAAGCATCGATGTTTTTTTTTTAACATCGCCCATCACTACACTTGTAACCGTGTCGCGGTGTCGGATGCACCCTAGAGCATCCAGGCCACAGCATCCACACAACGATTATACCGTCGAATAGGGGACTTCGAGACTGTATCTAGTCTCGATCGAATTTAAGTCGAGTTTCGGGCCAAAGATTCGAAAAAGCGCGACGATTGAATATAACAAAAAGTAACTAGTTCGTCTCAGGGACGTGTGGCGTTCGATAGAATGCCTGCGGCCCGACCCTTTGAAATCCCACTAGCGTCTACCTTCGCGCCGTTCTCCTCTGTCAATCATGGCGTAAATACGTAGATGCAACATGGCCGAAGAGAACGGAACAGCGAGTTTTTCCTGCCCGGTTATACATTGCACGATATTTCGACGAGAATCACGATACATTCTGTGTGAAATAATCGGATAATCGCGGTTAGAAAAAGTTTAGCCAATCGTTTGTATTGCCGGTACGATTGTCGTTCGACCCGGTGGTGATTGGAGCCGTTAAACACGGAAATCGTTTTATTTATATGAACTGTTCATCGGAGGAGACACGGAACGCTTCTGGCCACTGTTGGAGATGTTTTTATTTGTCATATGGAAATTTATGTGCGGTCGGGTATGCTGCCGTCGACATTTATGAGATGCAATGATATGCCAATGACCGTTTCGTTGAACCGCAGACATCGCTCGATGTAGCGGCTATCAGATGCGGCTTTCTCGTTTCACGCTGTTATTATTATTATGTTGGGTTTTCATTAAAATCGCGATGTTGCTCTGACGACGATAAATTGACGACCGTGGATATAATGGAGATCGAGGTGGAAGCCATCAAAGTCGAGGGTGGTGGCGACACGAGTCCCGGATGCTCCGGTTACTCTGGTATGGTGCACAGCAAAAAAGTTATAAAGCATGCGCTCAGACAGCAGGCCAAGAGACGAAGAAAAAACACTACGATAGCGTCGGGTAACTCTCGCACTCTGCCGCGCATAGTTGTCAAACCTCTGGCTCCGCCGCCGCCTAACGAACCTCCTTCGCCCCCTGTGCCAGTAACACAGCACGTAAATATTGGTAATCGAGCCATACTTGTTCATTTTCTTTTTTTCATTCTTTCTATTTATATGTATTATATTTAAATTGACAACTCGTTTTTGATAGTTTCAGTCGAAGAGCCTGCTGCCACTATGAGGGAAGTACTGGCCAGTTTGCCGGGTTTCAGTTTCAAGTCGGGACGCAGACGTTCCACCAAAAGATTATCCGCGGCGGCGCAGCTCGAAGCTGGTCTGGTGGATCTTGAAACACCGGCTAGCATACTCGCCAGCACGAGCCTCAGAGCTTTGCTCAACAGGCACACCTTTCAGGGCCTTCCGCCTCTCTATCAGAGAAAACTTGCTCAGCTTTTGCCCGGTGTCGACAGACAGGTACCCTTCCCTTTGCACCCTTTTCTTCGTTTAATTTCCATCGGAGATTGTATTATTATTCTTAATAATACTTTGTATTATTATTATTATTATTATTATTATTATTATTATTATTATTATTATTATTATTATTATTATTATTATTATTATTATTATTTTTATTATTATTTTTATTATTAACTACTACTACTACTACTACTACTATTTTTTAAAAAATAATCTTTTAAAACAATTTTTGGACTGGTGGGCCTGCCTAAAAACAGACGATAAAAATTGCATAAAAAATTTTCAGGATGCGGCAACTTCCGGCCTGAACAATGAATTCTTCGCGCGGGCCTGTCTGGAATGGCGAAAGCGTCTGGCCGAGGGTGAATTCACGCCGGAGAATCAGCAGCGTCTTAAGATGGAAGCCGAGAAGGACAAGAACAAGCTGGATCCATGGAAATTGAAGCACTTTGAGCCGATATGGGGTGACAAGCGGGAGCCGAAGCTCCGGCTGGGATTGCACTGTGTGCCAGAAACGCGAACCGGCGGAGCTGTGACGCGTTCGAGTCTACGACTGCGATTGGAGTCGTCAGCCGAGCACATAGCCTCGGAGCTTTTCTGTCGTGCGAGTTCGTTGAACGCAGAAAAGGTAGCATCGGAGAACGACGTTGTCGCTGACGCGGGTGATCGAGCAGTCGCGAACAAGAGTGTCGCGGAGAACGGACCGGAGGAGGAGGGGAGAGCCGAATCGTTGCCCGAGTACGACGATAATCTGAGACGGTCACCGGAAATCGATAATCGTCTGGAGACCGAGACGAAGGAGAACAACACCGCTGATGAGGTTACGGCGATGGGCAACGGAATCCCCGTCGAGTACTCGAGCGAAGATCAACAGCCCGAAGAGGAGGAAGAGGAAGAGGAGGAAACGACAACGATCGTCTCGGAGCCCCGAGTCTCGACGGAGGCGCAAAATCAACGTCAAATCATTCGCGAAGAGTCCATGCAGATAGAGGAGGAGGAGCAGGAGGATGAGGAGGAGGAGGAGGAGGAGGAAGATGAAGACGAAGAGGAAGCGGAGGAGGAGGAGGAGGAGGAGGAGGGGGGGGAGGAAGAGGAGGAAGAGGAGGAGGAAGAAGCCGAAGAGGAGGAGGAAGCGCCATCGGATTCCCCGACGGGGCACCCTAGCAACGAAGAAATAATGGAGATTCCGGAGGCTTCGATAGACAAGGAATCCACGGAGTTGTCGGAGCCGCGGGCGACGACGGTGTCGGAAATGCAGATCGAGTGCTCGTCGGAACTGATCGCCGATCCGATAAGTGAGATATCGGTCGCACTGTCCCACGTGGAGGATTCACAGGTCCTTCAGGTAGCGGACAAGAATCGTAACGGCGGTATCATCGAAGCTGACGATACCAAGATCTTCGAGATATCGGAGTGCGAGAACGCGGCGGCGATCGAGAGTATATCCGAGCGCGTAGAATCGCCGGAGGAACTCTCGGAGGAGCATGCCGCAATAACTGGCCGGATCGTCGAGCACGGCGAAGGTATAAGACCGAGCGCCACAGACGCTGAGCCACAGATTCCCGAATGCATGGAGATCGACAGTGAAACGCTCCAGCGTATTCACGAACTCGAGGTATTGGAATCGTTAGCGGGAATTTACAAGAGTCAGCAGCAGCAGCAGCAGCAGCGGCGGCAGCGGCAGCAGCAGGCGCGTTTCAATAATCGAATTCAATCGACGAGGTTCGTATGCCTATGTTGCAGGTGCGCGGCGAGATGCGGGAAGCCTACGAAGAGATTTCGGGCTGTCCGGAGGAGATCATTTATCCAATTCTCGGAGCTATGGAGATGGACTCGAGCGTGTCGGAGGAAACTGACCCTCAAGTCGTACCCGAGCCGGTCGTCGAGGACGCAGTAGAACCACCTGATGTTATGAACGTCGTTAACGTCGACGACGAGCTTCGGGACGCTAACAATTACGTGTGCTCCGAGATGCTGGAATGCAGCTGGCCCGTAGATGCGACAGTCAACAGCCGAGTTAATAACAATAATACTAACATTAATAACAGTCCGGTAAGTGTATGCTAAGTAAAAAAGAAATTCAAAAAATTATCTCTGCCTCAATCAATCTCTGTTGATAACTTTGGTTAAAAAAAAAGAAACAAAATAACAATTAAAAATAAACTCACGGTTAATCGTACGAATATTTCGTAACCGGCGACTTGGACGAAGGCGCACGAAGATTTGCAGGTGCCTTGGCCGCTCGTCGCTGCGGCTCTTGATGGCACGGTTGCGGCCAACATCACGGTTACGACGCAGGACGAGTGCAGCGATACTTCGACGACCACCGACGTTTCGATGTCGACGACCGCCAGCGGCCAGCAGCAGTATGTCAATCCCGAGCTGAGCGGCGACTCCATCAATTGCATACAACTTCCAGTTGTACAAGCGTGCTCGCCGTTTCAATCGGCCGAAACTTTGACGATAAACGCACCTTCAACGCCCGTCGCCGTGTCCACGTGTCTAATGAAGGCCGTACAGTCGCCGAGTCCACCGATAATAGCGTTTCCCTCGTTGCAATCGATACGCTTCGTCCAAACGAGATTTCACCCTGGTCAACAAAATGCCGCACAGACATTGACAGGAACGAACTCTATGTCGGCGCAAATTCAGAGTCAGCACAATCCTCAGACCCATCGTGTCAGTATAGTCAGGCCGACGGAGGAAATCGTTCAGCTAGCGGCGGGCCAGCAGCAGGGCAACAACGTGGTCGTCCGTACCACGGTGCCGAATAATATCGGTGTGAGAAACGCGGTACAGGCGAGCGTCGTCCAAGCGACGGTCGGATTGCCGACGCAGGTACATCAACATAGTGGAATAGTGGTGCAGCATCAGACACCTATAGTAAACTCTCAGTCACGGCAAATAGTCGCAAATATGCAGGCTCAGCAGTACACGACGGCGACGGTACCGGTTAGAACGGCGCGTGGCAATGGCCAAGGAACTTATCGGGGATCGAGAAGCAGCAATAAAGAGCAGGGCGGTGGACGATCGAGAAGTTCGACAAAGGAACCACCCGGCGCTGTAAACCTGGAGCGTAGCTATCAGATTTGTCAAGCTGTAAGCCGCGTTAAATTAACATATATTTATTCACGGAGGAGATTATCTGTTGTACATCGTTTCGTGTCCATTTTATTAGGTAATTCAAAGTTCCCCGAACCGGGATCAGCTCAAAGCCCATCTCAAACCACCACCGAGTTTGCTTGCTCGTGGCGACAGCGCATTCATCACGAGTAAATCCGGCGGACGGACCATAACAACGGTAAAAACGCAGAAGCATCAGCAATCGCCTCAACACGGCAAACAGACGCAGAACAAGACTCAAGCGGTTATGCTGAGACAGGTCTTCGCCACGGCTCGACAAGCCGCACCTGTCGAGGTGCACTTATTTATTTACTTACTAACGTTATATGGCCCACACAATTTAGAAACCGAACATTTATATCTCCGGAGATTTACCGCAAGTGCTGGCTTACCGAGAGTGACCTCGTACTAGCTTTTTTTTTTTTTTTTTACTGTAACAAATTTTTAGGTCGCGGACAGCAACGCAGTGGCGCAGTTGAGTTCGAACGGAACCGGGGCTTTCGGGCAGTACATTCTCGTGCAACGAACCGGAGTCAGTGACGGAGCACCGAGAGCATCTTCGGCTCCGCCGTTGCCACCTCAGATCGCAGGTATCGGAGTTCACCTGGTGCGCGGAAGACCGGCGAGCGCGGGCGAAGGTTCCCATCAGGCGGTAACCCTGAAGGCTCGAGGGACGCCCGATGGCCGCGGCGGTGGTGGTGCGGAGCCCGGTGCGCCGGGCGTCATAATGGGGGGTGATCCACCGCCTCCATGCGAATGTAACATGCGAGGGGCTATGGTGATATGTCGTCAGTGTGGTGCGTTCTGCCACGACGATTGCATCGGCCCTCAGCGAATCTGTGCCACTTGTCTCATACGTTGACCCACGTATAAAGTTTCACGCAGTTAGTGCATGAAAGAACTCGATCTAATAATCGTTGGTCTCGCATGGCCATCGTGGAAAATTAATCTAGGAGACTAATCCGTGCTGGAACCTCGCACCTCGCGCGATATCTGAACAAGCATGTTAGGCGAACGAAATCGGAAGCAACGAGAAGTGACTGACGCGGATTAAACCACGAAACAAATGAAAAATCCTTTTCGTAATGTCGTCGTGCTCTGTCGTCGACTGGTAGGAAAAACAGCGTTCGATACTCGACACGAGAGTTACGAAGGGGAAGGGGGGGGGGGGGGGGGAGAGCGTAGAACTGTTCGCATCGTAGCGATTTTAGACGAATAATTTCTTCGCAAGAATGAACGTCAATTCTTCGAAAAGATCTTTTTCCACGCACAACAAAAAATATCCTTGCCCGTAAAACAATGTTCTTTCCACGCATGTTCACAACACTAAGTTATTTATCCTATTCATCGATTTGTCATTGATTAAGTGTCCGCATCGTTGATCCTCGTGCATCTATAGCCCTGGAAAAATTAACCCTCGTCCCTCCCGACTCTCCGGTTGTGGTGGGTCATTACGCGATCCGTACGTGACAAACGTAGTCGTTAAATTATGAAAAAAAAGAAAAATTAACAAAAAAAAGCAATTGTATAAAGTTCGAGCTCATTTTTTCTAATTATCATAATATACCGATGTTTGGGGTCCTATACCGGAGACTAAGCAGAGAATGATAAGCCGGCAACGCACGCTATTAAAGATAAGAAAATGATACAAACAAAATAAAAACTCAATTCCGTGTTAGTCAAACGCGACGATGTCCATCGTTACGCGTAAAACCGTACGCTATATACAGAATCACCTCTCGAGAGTCTGAGCGGTCTTTCTTTACTTTATTTTGATTTTATTTTATTTTTTATCACCTATTTTATCGCATGCTTGGCGCGCCAAAGCTCAACATCAAGCCAAGTAAGAGGTTTATATATATTTAAAATTTCGCATCTGCCGGCCACGGGCCGTAAATCGAATTGGGCCAACATGTAAATATATCCCATTCGCTTTACGCCTAACATTACTAATTAAACAAAGAAAATTTTAAAAAATGAGTAATAATAAAAATACTATTACGAGATGCATTGTTCACGAGAGATATCGAAAAAAGAGAAATAAACACGGAGAGAGAGAGAGAGTGAGAGAAAGAGAGAAAGAGACGCATAAAAGAAATGATAAATCTCGACTCCTGACAATTACACATGACAAATAGTACAACCGCGTATACAATTATAAACTGTATACCTACGATTAGAAATGAACAAATTAAAAACTACTTAAATAAACATTATGCAAAGATTCCTTCATTGATTACTTCACGGACGATACATTTATTCTAAAGTTTCATGCAGCATTTAGATATATATAGCATACGATATCGCATTTGTCGTTACAGATTTTTTTTAAGAGAACGATGACTGACGAGATGGTGAAATGAAAGAAAATTATATATTGTTTTTGATGTAGATACTATTTATTGTGTCGAATTCCTCGATAAAATTAAGGAATCCGCTCTTTTCTCCCGCGCTCTAGGTATTGTCGAGGCAGGTGAGTGTTTTTACGGAAATTCGATGTTATAATGCAGAGATTGAAAGCCACGCGCGCGCGCTTGTGTGTGTGTGAAAGTGTATTTCGAGGAAGTATTTATCCTGCTGAATGAGGAAACATCCAGCTTGTATCAAATAATTAAGTCGATCGACTGTTTTTTGTAACTAATTGTAGAAGATAAATCATTTCTAACGCGTACAATAATAACGGTAAAGAAAAGAAGAAAAAATGAAAATACTTCATGTTTTTCTTATTACTAGTCTTTTACTAGCGTAACGGTGGACTAATTGTGATCGAAAATGACTGCGGTAAATAATGTAAAAATCGTATCTCGAATGGTACATACGTTGTGTTAACGCGATTAATTTATTTTACATGATTGGCTTTTTCTAAGTAACATTTAAAATTGGAAAGGTCGATCGACGTGGCTTGCTCGGTTGTTTATTCTTTTTTTCGTGTTTCACATTGGATTTTTATTTCTTCAGCGAGATACATCGTGAACCCGAAGATTGATTCACCGATAAATACTCTAGCGTAAAAATGGAAACGGAGATAATAATTTATCGCTAAACATCGTGGGTATAATCTCGATCGAAAAAAAAATCTAGCGGAAAAAATCGTCACGATGCACGCAGAGTGAGTGAAGATCATAGAAAAATAACATCTACGAACTGCGTATGACTGGTAAAACGATACTAAATATTGAAAAGATCGACTATAAATAGAAATACGCAATTCGAAACGATTGTATGGCACCTTGCAAGGTTGGCTAGTCGGATAAAAAAATAAATAAAAAATTTTATCATCTGAAGCAATAAATTAACGATAAACAAGTACGTATTTATATATTAACCAGTTCATTTGGTATCGACAAGTGTAAAAAAAAAAAAACGGAAACAACAACAGATGAGACACCATTGAAGCATTCGGTACCATCCGCGCAGTTCGCAATGTATCTCGCGTTAAATCATTCGGCTTAAATTCGATGAATTATCATCTAGTTTTCCTACGATAAGAGTTATTGGGCTCAGACAGCAAGAACACCTTTTACACTTAATATACATTACATGCAAATTATCCATAAACGGAACGTTTGATCTCCATCCGTACAACCTTATGCTAAATAATACGTTTTTTTATACTCGGTTGTACTTTCGCTATTCTATCTGATTCTTTTTTCGTTCGGTCAACAGCGATATATTAAAGACATCGGGGCCTGCCCATAATCTTTGCGGAGAATCATAAGCTCAATCCACTCAAATCAGCTCTCGAGTCTCAAATGAACGTTGGGGTGATTGTATCGGAAAAATAAAATAAAATGATCGGTCGACACAGAAGCGTGCGTATGTCTCTCTCTCTCTCTCGCGCGCGCGCACACACACACACACACACACACGCGCGCGCGCACACACACACACACACACACACACACACACACGTACACTATTTCATCCTATCAATCTCTCGAGTTCGGAGGGAAGGTAGCGGAGCGTACGCGAGTGGATTGACCAAATCAGGAAAGGCTAAAAGTTCCTTACTATCATCGATCGTGTATATCCACTAATTTACGATCCTTTGTTACGTGCTCTTCAAGTTCGGTCACTGTTTCATAATGAGGGCCGAAGCGCCGTACCGATCAGTGTGTCACTACACATAGTTTTCGTTTGTCGAGACGACTTTTCCTCGTATCCCGCTCATTATTTATCACCAATTTTGTTTGTAACACCCCTCGGTAGTTCGTAAAAGACTACAATAGTTATACATTATAATTATCCGACGTGCCTTGTGCCAAATCAAATAGTACAGGAGACGCCTAAAACTACCGGCACATCGTCAGACAAATATTTATTTTTCTTTTTTTCACTTAGACTTTACCATTAATAATCCTTGTTTCTTCGTTAGGCCATCGTCGTCTCTATCCGCGTACCAGTGCCGCCCCCCCCCCCCCCCCCCCACCCCCCACTTCGAAAGTTTAGCAGTAGTAAAATAGAACTCTACAAACAAGGAAAACGGGCTTCAGAGCATGCACGGTCGTCGCACCGGAAATGCTCGACACGTATCGTGTCCGTCGATTTTGTTATTTTTCCCCTCATACGACACAATCTTTTTTCTCACGTTTCCAAAAATATTCTCGAATCTCGCAAGTTTGCTTGGAAAAAAAAGTTGTGGAATTCCTTCGTATTCTTGGGCCCCATTAATATCTACAATATCGACAACCACCAATATCGCGCACCACCGGAAACCCATACTCGTTTCTATGTCTAATCATCGGTTATTCTAATTATATTACAGTAATAATTTTGTATAGCATATACCTCTATGTCGAGTATCGGTGTTTGTATATGTATGTATGTGTTATATGTATTATAGTATCTTAACATATAGTAACTTAAACATAGGCGGGTGAGAGATTTAGGGTGAGTCGTGAGATAACATTGTTGCGTATCGTTGCGCGTGTCGTTCGCGAACTCTTGATTATCTGTATCACCATGATACGACAATCGTGACATACAACCATTGCGACGCCGCGCAATCGTTCTGCCACAAGTCGCTGATCCGCGTTGTGACCACCGAGGGCACCAAACGCACTGTTTGTCAACAGCCTGCTCGGACTTCCGCCGATCCTTTGAGATCTGTTTAGGGATTAAGAAATTCGGTCAGTCCGAATAATCGTCAATCTTTTACGATTACCAATTATTCTTTACCGACCTTCTCTCGGCAGCCTGAAGTTCGTTGGGTGTCGAGCCAGGTGTAGTATTTTCCGCGGGAGTGCTATTGGGGGTAGAGACCGGGGTAGCATTGTTCAACCCAGGATCCCGCCGCCTCGGGGCCGGTGAGGCGGGAGCGGAGCCAACGGCACCACCTGGTCGGGGCCACGGACTTCTGGTACCGGATTCGGGTTCGGGATTCGAGGGAGACATCAGAAGTCCCGGCGACAATAGCACTACTGGCACGTGCGCGAAATGTTCCGTGGGTATTCGCATCTGCATCGAGGGAGAGTAAAAAAAAACGATCAGATCGAATATCTACTATATACAAAAACTCCCCGAAGATATCTGCGTGAGACTAAATTTCATCAAGTTATAACGGCTGTGTTGTGCATCGTACAAACTCCGCTCGGCTAAGGTCACTTAGAGAATAAAATTCTACAAGTGAACGATTTTTTCGTTCTTCCTAAAGCAGTGCATTGACAGAGGCGTGCCAAAGATAAACTTCCATGTCATAGAGATATCTTCAAGGTCATTGTAGAAAGCACGGTGAGTGTCCTCGGAAACTCGCTACGCGTGCACGAGACGAATTGACGAAAAAAATTTCCAAAAATTACCTTAGAGTAACATTTTACGCAAACGGTTCTCTCACAGAGCCGACAACGCTGGCCCCACGGTCCCAAAAGGCCGAAACGAGTTTTAAGACAGAGGAAGCACACGCGTCTCTTCTCGACGTCCTCCTTGACGCGGCCCTCGACCGGCAGGGACTCCAATTCCGCTTTGGTAAGAACGCTTCGTATGTGAACTATTTCCTCGAGGGTCAACGACAGTCGCTCGTCGAGGAACATGTCTCCCAGTGAAGCTTTCTGTGACAAAAAGACAAATAAAAATGATATCAAAGCACGCAAACGTATGTGTATTTTGTGGAAGCTATGGAACTTGGCTAAAAAGCTTTGCCATACTTGGGAGCTCTGATCGACGCTTTGATCGTGAAACTCCGATGAAGCGATTCCGTGACCTTTGAGCGAGGCTCTTTCGCGAGGTCGCGGACTTAGACTCGGAGTCGGACTCACGCTTGCGCTCCGACTGGGGCTTAAATTGCTTCTCAGATCGGAATCAATCAAACCAGCGTGCTGACGACTGTGCGGCCTCGAATGTGGCACCGACGATGTACCGGTTAATGAAAGAAACGAGACTGTACTGCCCCTGCCGGTGTGTTTGCGGATGGAAGCTCGCCTCGATGGGCACTGGGTCGCCAAGTCGTAGGCTGTAGGAAGAAAAAAAATAAATAAATAAAAAAAAACAAAAAACCAAAAAACCACGATTAATATTGATAAGAAAAATTTCTACGCAACGTCGACGAAAGAAAAAAAAATTATCAAATTTACACTCGAGTTGGGCATCACAAAAGCGATGATATTCGTTTCGCGTTAATCGAAGACCGCCGGTCTTTCGCCAAGGATTCGCCGAGCTCTTGTCCTCGTCCTCGTCCTCGTCGCAGCAGCCTCCGGCTCTCGCGCTTACACCCGGCCGATACGCGGCTTCCTTCGATTCCCACACCTTTGTGGCCTCCTCCTCGTCCTCGAACCTCGTCACGGTGTACTCCTCGTCGTCCTCGTCGTCGTCATCCTCGTCGTCTTCCTCAACATCGAGCTAAAAACGAGAAACACCAAATCTTCTCGTAATTCGTCTATATATACGTGTAAGAATTTTATAATCATCGGCGGCATATTAATTCGAAAAAAAGGATTGAAGGGAAAAATATATCGTTACCTTAAGATCGAAATCCACGGGTATGAGCTTCCGCGGTTGTTTCATAGTCGAGCGCTCAGTCTCGGACGATTCACGACGAGATTTCGGAGTTATACCTTCGTTCTCCTTTATATGCGAACTATCCTGCGTGTTGTCTGTAAAAAAAAAAAAAAAAAAAAAAAAAAAAATAGCTGCAGGCTTCTTTTGTTCAAAGTAACCCAACACACAACGACACTACTGGCGGTAGTGAAATTCTTTTTTTTTATTTAAAAAATACCCTGCTGCATCGGTTAAGACAAGTCTGACGAAAAAAAATTCTCCCAAATTCTCATGACTATGACGATGCAATCGTGCAATATAGTATTTCGGGATGTCGTGCAAAGTTTGAAAAATATGAATATAAGAGAGAAAAAAAAAGAAACTCCAAACGAAATGAAGCCAAAAGTAAGAGTGTACGACTAGGACGATTGTGATCAATGAGTATGATTACCTGAAACCCTAAAGCGCCTTCTACAAGACTTACGATTCCCAATTCCGCGAGCCCGAGCTTCTGGTCCCTTGCCAGTACGCTGACGAGGCTGCGGTACAGGAAACGAGGCCTGACCTTCCGGATGCCGCCACTGCGCCGCGACATCCTGAGCAGGCTCTTGCTCTTGTTCGGGTTTAGCCGGTGGCACTTCACCGAGGACGATCCTCCGAGATTCTCCGCCAACTGCCAGCAGCATCGTCCCTCAGCTTCTCTCGCGACCCGTTAAATCAGTTATCCCAGCGAGCCTCATAACATCGACCTACTCTCCCACTCTTCGCCGCTCTACCGCGCTCACGAGCGATCATCTGTTCCGGAGTCAACCAAGGTGGCGAGCTTCGACCCTTCGTGCGACGGTTAAACTCTCACCCCCCACTTGTATCGACGATTAATTTTTTTATATCCTTTTTTCACATTGAAAAAAAAAGATGCAATCGGAGCGTTTTTAATTAAATACAAAGGTCAGAACCTTCGTCCTCTATCGATTCACCGTGCACGACTATTCCCCTTCGCATTAACAAAACTTCACGTCTCCTTTCAGCCTCGTGGCAGAAGTTTTAACAAAAAAAAAAAAAAAAAGAAGAGAATTTAAAAAATCCGAGACTCGCCTTATGACGGGGCCTGGTGCGACCGGCAACGTACGCGAGACGATAACTGTCGAACGGCATACATTGTAGTTTAACCGTGAAATAAACAACTGTACATCGAGGTGCGCGCGTCGTAGTGAAATTGTATCTATGAGTAATATCTTATTTTACACACCCTCGCGGGCTGCTCCCCCTTACGTGCGGGCGCGCATGGCAAACGTTCTTGACGTTTCCACGCCTACGGAGGATTATTGATCGGCGATGACTGTGCGCGGTCACGAGCCACTACCACCGCGTCAAACGGGACACCCTTACTTGGGCCGATTTACCGAAGCTTGAGAATTTACGACTCACGGAAAAGCCCACCCTCGATACATGCGCTATACACGAACACAGCCGCCTGTCTCGACCTGGCAATCGTTTAAGAGATTACCGACGATGTGCAATCACGCGGATCTTTACGTCGATGCCTGTACTTACGGAAGCATTCATTTTTATTCACTGGTGCAGTGATTAGTGACCATTGGTCCGATCCATTTTTGCAAAGAGTTCGATCCCTTTTTTTTTCACTTGGGCGAAGCATCGTCGATGGCTGGCGTGTTCGACACTACGAATAAGCTGAGGTTGTTTATCGGAGGAACACTTATTGCTCCGACATTTTTTTGTTTATCCTATCGACGAGTGGAAAGTTTTCACTTCGCCGAGAGACGAAGAAACAACGGGCCGTACAAAAGCATTCTTCCGATAAATCGGTATTTAGCCTATGCAGAGCCACTCTTCTAACGAAAAATTCGTCAACGTGCATAATTGTGTAGGTTGGAATACGAAGGGATGCAGCAGGGCTTTCGATACTGCGTGAGCAAACCTTGTTCGCTACGCATGATTATTTGCTGTGCAAACTATTTACTAACAATATATTCGCAACGATTGATGATGCACGAAAAACTGTGAGGCTATAGTTTAGTGAAACATCGTGCATTTTTTTTTCGCGCAAGCGGTGCCTCGGCTCACCTTGCTGCAAATTTAGCGAATGATGATTTAGCTTTGTTTGTGGCTGGAGGTGATGACTGCAGGATCTCAGTGGTCTCGGAGGCTTCTTTATGCTCTCCATCAGTAACTCGCGATCGGTGCACTGCTTTTTTATCGGTGGCAGCTGTCTGTCGGAAGCCTTGAAGAAAAAATAATGAGAGAAGATTCATAAAATTTATGTGCGAATTTACAATTTGTAGGAAGATATATATATATATATATATATATATATATATATATATATATATATATATATATATATATATATAATACACATGATACTTTTTTCAGAGGCGGCCTGCTCCTTATGAAATCGAGGACCATAGTTCTCGCGTCTTTTCTAGTGTGCGGAGATGGTGCCGGTGCCTTTCTCAAACGATACCGACGCTCTCTGATATCGTCCATGAGTATTTCGTACGGTGTTAGCTCAAACTCGGCCCCTCTTCCTCTGCCGCGGGATCGACTGCGCTTTCCCAGGTTTGCCTCGACCTTCTTCAATTTCACGCCTCGTCGCAGCTCGCCTATCACCTGTACCCAGAACCTTGCCTGTGGAAATAGACATTGTTTACAGACCCGATCGATTGATTATGCGTAAATTGGTCGACGATGCAAGACCGATTAACGTTCGGTCACGATTTATGATAACGCAGCAGCGGGCCGCTCAAGAATGATTTAAGACCAATATAAATGATCCATCAGCGACTATCGATCGCATGCATACACTTGTAAATCACAGTACGGGCAGGCATAATCTACGCTGCTTACGTACTTGTATCGCTCGCCAAATCCTAATGTCTGTCTATAAACAAACATAATAATTGGATAGAAAATTTTTTTAATACCTGAACGGTTTTTCATTATCCTTTTTTCGTGAGTGAAATAAATTCGAATGTTCGATCTTACCCAGTCGTCGAAATTCAGCGTTGTCAAATGCTGCGACGACGTGGCATTGTGCCGAGGGCCGGCGGCGCTCGAGAAATTTTTCAGATTCGTCTGTTTCCTTTCGTTGGTGACTTTTTCGAGAAACTGTGAAAGCTCCAGAGCCTCCGATACGAACGCGCGTATAACGGCGCGATAGTGGGCATCGGCTTGGTCTTCGGTGCCCTTTATGTGCCTCACACACATCTGCAAGTCAGTAAGACGACGTCGTGATATTATGATACGTCATAATATCACGAATTTAAACAGTTTCGAAGGTCGAACGAGACACGAGGCTCGACAGTTGCGTTACCTGAATTATAGTTTTCAAGCTACAGCGGTAAGAATTTTTTGCGTTACCGCCGTTGCTCTTCGCCATCGGCAACTCGTCCATCTCAACGTCGCCCGAATCACGCTCAATTCCCTCGTCGTCCGTTTCCTGCAGTCGCTCCTCCGTGTCCGGTTCGCATTCTGTAAGAGACGAACGATAGTAAACGATTGAAGAGCGCATCGTCTCGCCGATATGTCACCCGATACGGCATTTTATAAGCGACCTTCGTCCCCTTGAGTCATCGTTGTTATGAGATCTTCGAGATCGGGCGAAAGCGGCGTTTCTTCTCGTTCGTCCATGGCAAAATCAAGGGCGTTGAATATCAAGATGCCAAGAGAGAAAACGACCTGCAAGAAATGGAAATTTTTTAAGCATGAAAATCTAATTTTTTTTTAATTCATTAAAAATTAATGCCCTTCTCTTGCATACCTTTTTCTCGGTTGGCGATGTGCGCTGCGATCCTGAAACAGAAAGTAATCGAGTCGTTTACTCCAGGCTAGCAAACATGTGAATATTGAAAAAAAATTTAATGTGCAACACAGATGGAAAGTAAATATTCATTCGCCTTGAATAACATTTTTATTTTACATATTAATATTTTTACTTTTTTATAATTTTTTTTTGTAATGCTAAACGAATGTATTCTAACGTAAATTTAGTACCTTTTGGCATTTCCAGAACGATATGTCCGTCTTTGTGTAGTACAATATCTGAGAGCTCGGAGAGCTCTCGCAAGTCATCGGACGGTAGATTGGACAAAGTCCTGGCTGTTTGATGACAAAGCGCCCAGGCTTGCTCCCGTCTGATCGGCCCGTTGAAGCAGACCAGGATTTCGTGAAGATTAAGGCCGTCGTTGGCGTTCAATTTGCAATTGCCTCTGCGCACCCTTTTCGTCTTGGTCTTTGTTCTGGCGTCGTTGTCGTGCTTTTCCATCTGCACCGCTTCCCCAACCCTGGAACTATCTTGGCCGCTAATGCCGCTTGATTGAAATTGGGCCATTGCGCTGCTGTGTGATTCTATCAATGATCAACGGGCTGTCGTTTTTTTTTACCCTGTCCACGAAAACATCCAGATCTAATAATAATTCCACGTTAAATTTATCCGGCTTAAAGATCTCTTCATTTCATGAAAAAAGCACACGGCATTAGCGCTCGAGCCGAAAACGATTCGTGACTGGAAAAAAATCACCCTGTTCGGTGAAAAACGCGTAGACGGTACGAGAGAGGTCGAACAACGGCAAACGATAAATAATACACGACCGAACCGGTGACCATCAACGAACTGCGAATTACGGCTGTACGACGAATAAACGGTATATCATCAACGATAATTGCGTGTACGAAGTTCGGATCCGAGACGAGGATGTAACGTACACATACTGAGATCTTTTTGTTCTTGTTGTTTTTGTTTTTTTCTTTCTTTTTTTTACTCGTAATCCCGACGGTGTGACACAACGCGAGTGACCGTTGCTCGACCGAGGATGGCAATGTTTATCTTTGCCCGTAGCTTAATACTGGTTTTGTAGGTGGTAGGTGTGCAAATTGTAATGCCCTATGAACAGCGAGTTGTAGCGTGTAATAACGTGCGCGGTTCGAGTCACGCCCCCCACGCCCTCGCGGCCCTCACGATTGACTGCGGCAACCAGCAGCTGATTCCCATTATTCGGCTCTCGCTCCTCGGGTAATATCGCCAAGTTTACATCGGAACGTAGGAGAATGTAGGTAGAGACGGGGGCTGTAAGCGTGATCAGTGATTTTTTACCGTATTTAATTAATGAATTTGATTCCCGTATAATTCCGTTATCTACATTTTATCACAATTTCAGATTTATATTGTAACGGTAAAATTATCAACAGTATTTTCGTATCCGAATGGTGACGAATGTTGTCGATTTTTAACGATAACGAACGATGAAAGGTAATCTTGCTCTCGTGACAGTAAATTGAAGGGGAAACAAATGTGACCGGTATTTTGACGTACGGTTCCGGTAAGTGTGTAATATTCATACTTGCGAATATACACTCGCGAATATTCGGAGAAAAGGGGCAAAGCCCCTTTTCTCCGCAACTCTGTTCTCTACAATCCCAATTCTCCGCATGACTCTCTATACCGAGGGACGCCTTCAAACGTATACCATTCAAACGAACGCAGGTTCACCATAACACTACTACACGACGAATTTGTATCAAACGATTTTCTAATATCTTACAAACAGTAAATCGCAAATTTACTACACTTCAAAAAGCTTTAACATTTTTAATTAACACATTCAAAATTTAACGACATTATTTTGTAACAATCGCGAAATGTAACAATTTGAAAAGCTTACAAGTGAAATTTGTAACAAGACGTTGAATCTTATTTACGCCCGTACAATTTTACACGGATTAACAGGGAACGGGGCGGCACTGCTACTATGCCAGGTTAAATGGACTTCACAGGGTTAACGTGCGAAAATTGCTTGTTGTGAAGTCGAGAGAACCTATTCCGGTCACAGTTTTATTGCGTACACGTCGAAATAGTGCACACAACTTTTGGGCACACACCAGTTGTGCACAATGATATGGTGCACAGACACTTTGTGCACACGATGATTTCACCCAAGGCTCTTTAGTGCACATACATTTTGGGCACAAAATCCATCGTTTGGGGCACAAGGTTTTTTGTGCACATTACCTTAGGCACAACAATATTCAGTAAATTTCATGCACGCCTCAGTAGTGCACAACATCATTGTGCACAGTTCGATAATGCACATTCACTTTTGTACACACCGTTATTGTGCACATTGTTATAGTGCACATGCAAACGAGTGGCCCGTGATAAAAAAAAAAAGAAAAAAAAAATTCTTTCGTTGAGACACTTGGTATTTCGTATTTTGTATTTGGTGCCGTGTCCAAGTGGCACATATTCGTTTGCATATGCAGTATAACAATGTGCACAATACGGTGTGTACAAAAACAATGTGCATTATCGAACTGTGCACAATGATGTTGTGCACTACGGAGCCGTGCATGAAATTTACTGAATATTGTTGTGCAGTAAGGCAATGCGCACAATAATACATGTACACAATGATATTGTGCACTACTGAACCCCGTACTAAACTTATTGAATATTTTTGGGTACTACGGTAATATGCATAATAATACATGTGCACAAAAAAAGCACCTTTTGTGCACAATATAGTTGTGCCCTCAAAAAAATCGTGCGCAATAATGCTGTGCACAACTTTGCTGTGTACTATCGCAAAGTGCCCAAAAAGGATGTGCACAAAATGGCCGTGGACAAAAAAAAACTGTGACCGGAAACTACCATCTCGTGAAGTCTATTTAACCCCCCGCATAATAGCAGTGGTTGTCATCAGCGACATTTTCGATCCGTCCACTTCCCTCTCTGATAGCCACGTGGTACGAAACGGACGCAGTTGGAGCAATATTTGCGACATGTGCTGCACATGTCGCAAATATTGCTCCAACTGCGTCCGTTTCGTGGCGTGTGGCTAACAGGGCTGTTAAGAGCATGTGAAACACATTCTCAGTGTGTCTCTCCCGCTCCGCCGAGAACGCCACTGATGTTATCTCTCTCGCACTTAGTGTTGTGAATTTACCGGTTAATAACGTTCGTAACCATTTTTACCGGTAAAGTTACCGGTAAAACAACCGGTTATTTAAGTAACGACAATGCTACCAACAAGCGCGCTCTAACTTTCAATTTAAATTTGATAAAATTTCCACGTTATTGCGAATCATTTAATCAACGTTTAACTTCGTCAATAAAATACTGATAATTACTATTAAACGATACTTATTCCTTGGAAGTTATTAAGGACTGGTTAATTTTTTTATTCAGCAAAAAGAATGTAATACGATCAAAAATTAAAAATTAAGTGTTTGTACTGTCTATAATAACGACGTTATGGGGAACGAACGGGTTAAATCAAGATACATTTATGGAGTAAGGATGCGTGATTGAAGCGGGAACAGCGTAAGAAAGCATCTTGCACATGTAATTTTCGCCGGGTTCGGTATAGTGCCAACCACAGAATAAGTTAACGTCAGTAAAATACGATAGTAGCTGCGGTTAATTAACCGGTTATTTACCGAGCTATTTAACCGGTTATTTAGGCAGTATATCAGGTGGACACAGAAAAAGTTTACACAAAGACAACTGGACACAAATACTGTAAACCATGGATGTGGACACGCGAACATATGACCACGAAGAGACTGTACACCAAGTCAAATCTACACCGAGACAGTGGACACATAACCAACTGTGAACACCCCAAAAACTGAGCACAAGACAAGTCAACACAAGCGCACACTACTTCAAATAACTGAGTCAAATGCCCATTCCTTATTGCGACAATATAAAGAGGCATTAGTTCGCAACGCAGTGACACGTAGTCCATTTTAATGACTGTTCCATACCAGATGTCTTTTTATTACCCACATAGCATGGAAATATTTTTGAAAGGTTTCAAAAATATTTTTTTGAAGTATTGAAAATATTTTTACAAAATTTTATATTGAAACATATTGTTGACATCTTTCAGAATAGTTTTAGAAAATATTTCAACAAAAAGGGAAGGGTTGCATTGCCAGTCCAACTGTCATATACACACCCGCATAAACACCGAAACATTTGTATGTGAGGTCCGGAATATCTTATATCGTACAAAATAGATGCTGTTGAAATTCTGAGTGGCTATATTGTGTTGCGCGACAATCCGTTCTATTAGAATTTTCTGGACGTTTTGAACCGAAATTCAAGCGCCGAAGCATTTATGGCCAGTATTGCAGTCCTGCAAAATACTGCGTGGCATATTAATGGTCATAATCTATCACTGGAGAATAGCTCCCCGAAGTATGCGGTCATCGGTGTCCAGTTGTCGAGTGTTCAGTTGGTAGAGTGTTCACTGGTCTTCGGTTATAGAGTTGACTCGGTGTACAGTCTATTCGTGGTCATATGTTTGCGTGGCCACATTCACGGTGTACAGTCTTCGTGTTCAGTTGTCTTCGTGTCGACTTTTTCTGTGTACACCTGATATACTGCCGTTATTTACCGACTCACATCACTACTCGCACTCCATAGTGTTTCACATGCTCTTAACCGATGTAAGATTGCACGGGTATAAGATTCAGCGATTCAACGTCTCTTTAAATTTACGGCGAAGCGAGTGTAGTAAAAATGTTAGAACTTTAACTCATCGATTATCGGAGTTAAGACTGTCGGTCATCACGAGCTTTACAATGGTAAAATAGATTTTCGGGCAAATAAGACGTCGAGTGAATGGATTTCGGGCAATCGATGTTTCGGTATATTAATCCGTCGGGATTATAGTAAGTCGGCAAGGTCGGCAAAATAATATTCCGCCATCTTGAACATTCGGACGAATGAAGATATTCGGTCGTCTAGACCTTCGGTAGATTATTATTACGGGTAAACGTTACATCAGATGAATGAATTTCGGACGTTTGGCGCGTTCGGGATTATGAGATTTAGGACAAGTGACGGCAAGCCGACGAAAGAAACCCAGTGGTGGGGGGAGAGTTCGTAACACGGCATTGACGGCATCCATACGCGAGTAACTTTTGACGTTTGTCGTCATCCAGTGACATCGCCAGCGAGTGTCTTCTGAAAGATTCGCCTGATAAATCTTGCGTTTACTATTGACACAGTCCCGAACGAAAGTGATCGTCGGGTACGTTGACTTTTAATGGTTTTTTTTTTTTTTTTTTTTTTTTTTAAATAACCAACGAAACCATAACATCAGAAAAGATGGAGGCAGTGCCGAGGTTGCCGATGATATCGTTTCAATTGAAAGTCAGTCCGGAGATAACGGCGTTCGGTCCTAAATTGAAACAGGTGAGATCTTTAAAAACAATTATAAACAAAAAAAAATGCTCACGAAATAATTGATTGCGCGCTAACGAGATCCCCGTTCGGGCAATTTTCCGTGCGCCTGAAACAAACCCAACATGGTCCTGCATTAGTGAACGGGATTTAATGTCGCATACTAAATTAACTCGCTACGGATTATTCTCGCTTATTTTTATACTAATCGGAATGATCGTATTTTTATTTCTTTTTTTTTCACTCAGTACATCCGCGATTTTTACAATGAAGAGCCGGAATCTTATTCAAATGAGATACACCAATTGGAAAATTTGAGAGCCATGGCGGTCAGGCCACCTATAGCAGTCACCGGATGCTCTCTGCTGCAGAAATACTATTGTCAGTTGCACTTTCTGCAAAGCAGGTTTCCCATGGGACCCGACGAGGCTGCTGCTGTCATGTTTACCTGGTACGTCACGACTCCAATAGCGATTTCTAATGTAAATGTATTCTAAATGTAAATAAAAAAAAAAAAATTCAGGAAAGACACCTACGCGAATATGGTATGCTCTCTGGCGAACATACGCTTTGAGATAATATCGATATTGTATAACATCGGTGCTGTTCACACGCAATTGGGAGCCAAGACAGAGAGAACCACGGCGGAGGGCATGAAAATGGCTTGTTCGCATTTTCAATGGGCCGCCTGGGCCTTCGAGCACTCACAGAGCAATCTGTCCGGTCTTGATCTGGCACCGGAACTCATGACATTCATGCACCAGCTCAGTCTTGCCCAAGCTCAGGAGTGTATTCTGGAAAAGAGTATGCTGGACAATAGAAAACCTACTATCGTGGGTATGTGTCCTAATGTGCTCGATTCGGATGACTCGTTTACTATGCCAATATATATATATATTTTATCAACAGCTAAAGTTGCCAAGCAGATAGTGGATTATTACTCTCAGGCTCTGGGGACCTTGGAGCCGAACAGCAGCGACGATAATCAGGTGTCTGATACAGTAGGCTCCAAAATATACAAGGTGGAACATTATATTTTGAAAGTTGAAAAAAAAAACCATATTGTGAAACTTGTTACTGATAGAGCGTGGGTTCTTAAGAATACAGTAGTTTCTTTTGTTTATCGTGGAAACTGAGGCCGATTGTTTATTTCCAAACAGAATTGGAAGAGGTACGTCAAGTTCAAGAGAGCCTACCATTTAGCGGTGACTCAGCTCTATCAGGGTCTCGCGGCCGAGGAGCAGCAGAAGATGGGTGAGCGCGTGGCGTTTTACAATGCTTCGCTAATGGCACTGAACGACGCTCGTTCGATGTACACGAGCGCAAAGGGAGCTATGGGAATAACCGGCATCGCCGGTGAGAAGGAGGCCATCGAGGAGGCGTTAACCTTCACGAATGACGTTATCGAGGGAAAACGCAAAGCCGCCAAAAACGAGAACGAATTTATTTATCACGAGGAAGTACCGGAGAAAGATGTTCTTCCGACCGTAAACGGTGCCTCGCTCGTAAAGGGAATTCCGTTCAGTGTCAACGATCCCGATGTATCGGGTCCTGATATATTTGCCAGGTAAAAAAAAAGTCAGACGAACAATTTCCTCCGATCGTTTTTCAGTAATAAAAAATATCGCGTCTCACGTCTATGCGATTACATTCTCCACTGTCCTCTCGCAGATTAGTACCGATGAAAGTACACGAAGCGAGTTCCCTCTACTCAGAGGAGAAGGCAAAAATCCTTCGCTCTGTCGGCATGAAGATCGAAGAGAAAGATCAGCAGCTCAACTCCTATCTTTCATCCCTGAAACTTCAGCATCTTAGCCTTTGGGATCCGGATGCGCCGAATTCTGAATCGGATTATTTGCCGCTACCGGAGGAATTGGCGGAGCGTTGCGCCGCTCTGAACGCAAGGCCAAACGCTATACAGGATCTCGTCGACATAATGGGAAAGCTTTCGGACACGTACAGAGACGTTGAGGGGATGCTGAAAGAAATCGATACCATGTTGAACGAGGAGGAACTGCGGTAATTGTCACGATATCTTTTAATGTTCGAATAATCGACGATCAATGTTTTATAGCAATGGTATTTTCCTTCTTTTAGCGAAAAGCAGTATCAGGAAGCGATGGGCAAGAGACCCCCGACGATAGTTGCGACAGATTTGACGAGGGAAGCCAAAAAGTACGAGGAAGCTCACGCTAAAGCCTCGGAGAGCAATCAGGCACTTCACAGAGCGATGACGCTGCATGTTAACAACTTACAAGTGCTGGCTCAACCGCTTTCAGATCTCATTGTGAACATTCCTTCGCCGAGCGCGAATATTTCAGGTATATCATAAGCGACTGACACAATGTATGTACTCACGAAAAGAAAAATAACAAAAATAATAATATTGTTAATCAACAGGTCAGAAGAAGAGCGATGCCGAGAGCAGCAAAGCTCACGCCAGGGAGTTGAAAAGAATACTGGGTAAAGTTGACGAGATGCAGCGTCAAAGAAACGAATTGCACGCGAAACTTCGTGACTCGGTGGCCCAAGACGATTTGACGCGACTGCTCGTAACCGCGACCGCAGAATCTGTTTCCCTCGAGGCTCTGTTCGCCGAGCAAATAGGAAAGCATCAGTCGCTAGTCAGTCTGATAGATCAGAATCTATCGGCCCAGGAGAACATTCTCGCTGCCCTGACGGACGCTTACGCTCGTACAGCAGACACGCGCAAAGCCGTCGACGAGGTGCTGAAGCGTCGCGACTCGACGATCTCATCTCTGATAACGTCCTACGACGCTTACGAGGATCTGCTGGCAAAATCGACGAAGGGTCTCGAATTTTACCGGAAACTAGAGGTGAACGTGACTAAACTACTTCAGCGCGTCAAGAGCACGTGCCGAGTGCAGGAGGAGGAGAGAGAGCAGATTCTCGCGAGAAATGATAAGACAATGTACGGCTCCGCGGAAGCACCGATCGCTCCAACCGACACGGAGAGAAAATCAGGATCCGGTATGAAGCTGCGAGATCACTTGGTCGCCCGATTGAAAAATAACAATCTCGGAAATTACCACGAGAATCATTACGGGGCGGAGAAGCACTCGATCCCGGTGGCTCCGATCCAGCCGAATCCCCACAGCTCGATGAAACCGACCTACCCAATAGATCCGACGGGTGGCCAAGACCCTAGCGGAATTTCCGTTAACGCGGTTCCACCGATAACATCCGAGCTCCAACCGATCAATCAGCAACCACTGCAGATTTATCAGCAATATTACCCGAGCGATTACTCGGGCTACTACATGGCTCAGCGGCAACAGGCTCAGTATCATCCTCAAAGGTACCAGTATGGCGAGGAGCCGAGTCTCACTAACGGTGGCGGTATTCAGAGTTTTCCAAAGACCAGTACGACCAACACCGACAGCATGTATCGACAAGCCACTGGAAATTCCTCCGGCGGCACCGAAGTCTCGAGCAACAGTTCGATATATGCCGGTTACAACAACACACGTACCAATCAAGTTTCGGCTTCTCCAATCGTCGCTCATTCGTCTCGGTATCCGGTTGGAGCGGCATACGACAGCACGGATTACACGCAATACCCGAGCGATTACAGAACCGTACAGGATCCGGATGGTGGTTATCAGGTGCACAGCTCGATGTCCGCGCAGCCCGCCGCTACCACTGGATACCACAGCGTTCAACCTGCCGTTCAGCCAACTTACAACCCGGGGGTTAACATCGATCAATCCCCGTCTCACGTTCAGCAGACTTCGTCACAGCAAATCTCCGCCTCGTGCGCTTATCGCGGCGAGGAGGTTCGTCAGGACGCGCAGCAGCCACAAGCCCAGGACGTGCTCCAGCAAGCCCAGCAGCCGTACACTCATCCTTATCGGGTCGTTCCGCAGGCTTCGCAGCAGCCGCAGATGCAACAACATCCTCAGCCCTCGGAAAGTCCGGCGGCTCATGGCTATCCCGCTTCTCGGGTCAATCAAATTCCTCACGTTCCACCGGGCAACTCTCCGTACTCGATGGCCGATCAGTACATTCAGCACAAAGCGGCGATATCGACGAGCAATGCCTCGATTCACTCGTCCATGTATCCGGCTAACGTGAGCAATGTTCCTGGACAGAATCCCATTGGCAATGTTTACTACGGTAATACCGTTTCGAACACCCAGCCGCAAGTTTCTACCGATTATGCCAATCAGCCGCAGCAAAATTATCCGGATGGCGCCAATCCGCAGAGTATGCACGTGTCGCCCGTTCAGACTTACACAAGTCATACTTACGGAAGCTATCAGCCCGAGGCTGGCGGTCATCGATATCCGATCGTGAGCTCGGTACCATCGCAGGTTGGCGGAGTCGGCTATTCGAACGGCACGGAGATGATTCAGAGTCACACCAAATCAACGAGCAATCACGGATACCTGCAGAATTATCAGTACCCGAGTATACACGGACACAATTCCGGTATCATGCAGTATCCAAATTACTCTCAGGCCTACGGGAACACTTACGCCAACTCCTCCCAGGCGGCGCCGGGGTTTGACGGTTCGTTAACCGACTCGTACAAGGGGCATCCCGGATACGCCTACGATCCGTCTTCCGGCGGCTATTCGTACAGTTCGGGTTATCAGGATTCTCATAATGGAAACGCCGACAGAACCAACGATGGTACATTCTCGTTGCCCCAGGAGGCGGCTGCGGTTTCGGTTGCGGTTGCAGCTGCGGCTGCGGCTGGTCAACAGGGACAGGTTTACGTACAGCCGGAAAGCTGCGCGATCTCGAGATACACCAACGCCGGCAACGGGGCGACAACGAATCTGACCCCTTCATCCCAGTATTCCAATAGTTCTTATCAATCGCTCACGGCGGATCAGAATGACTACACCAATGCTTACGGGCCACAATCTCAGAGTGACAGTGAGTCAAATCTTTTAAAATTTTATGAATATTCGAATTATTTTTTAAGAGGCATCGATGCTTTGTAATTTTCTTTCAGGCACTACAGCATCGAACAACAACCAGCCGGGCAGCAACGTTCAGCCTTACATGCAACGACCCAATGCCGAGATGAGCAGCGCGGCGCCCGAAAAACCGAAAGCATCGGAAAAGCCTGCGCGTAAATCGCAAGCTCCCAAATCCAATCTGGACCTTCTGTCAGAGCTTGATCTGACGATAAACCATGCACCGCTTGTACCTGAAGTACATTCCGTCGACAAGCTGCGGAAGGATATCGCGGCAATGTCGCTCTCCGTTTTGCCGGAGAAGATTGAGATAATGCAGGATAGCCTGGAATTAGGGCAGCATCAAATCCTCGAGGACAAACACGATAATCTACAGATAGTGTGGGACACCTGGTACACGGATGTACAACCGAAGAGAGATCCTCTCGGTGATCCCGCAGCTCTACAAAAATTCGTCACCGACATTGAAAAGTACGAAAAATTCGTTGAGAGTCTGACGGTGAAGACCCTTAGCGGTTCGACCAATTTGGATATCAAGTGGAGCGAGATAAGCGACGTTGAGGCAAGACATCTCTACGCTAATAAATAACCATGCTCGTAACAGGTTTACTGTGTTACTGATTTCTTTTCTTTTCTTCTTTTTAGGCGCGAGAAATGAAAAGACAAACGAGTTATGTGGCCCAGGCTTATTCAACCGCGAACAGAACGACGAATTTAGTCCCCTACGACTCAACCAGAGTAAGACTGACGGCGCCAAATTTGTCGTCCAATTATATCAACGCGTCGCACGTTAATGATTTGACGCAGTGGACACCGGCAGCTTTTATCGTGGCGCAAGCACCAAAGCCCGAATCGTACGAGGCATTCTGGACGATGATTTGGGAACAGGGATGCGAAGTTGTAGCCTGCTTGGCTACTGACATGCAGGTACGTGTTCAAGCTGCTGTTGTTTTTTATTTTAGTTTTTTTGTTTTTTTATCGACTAGCAGCAATATTGAAATATTAAAACATCGGAATAATTTCTATTTGTCTTGTTTGTTTGTTTGTTGTTGTTGTTGTTTTTTTTTTAATAGTTGAAGAACGAGACGTACTGGCCTATGAGTAAGGAAACCAACTTGACTGTCGGCAATTTTACGATATCACTGAAGAGTTCGGCAAATCACACCTCTTACGTGCAGAGAGTTATTTCGATCACGCAGGCGGAGCGCGGGATCGAAAGAGTCGTGGTTCACATGCAATATATTGCCTGGCCATCGACGTGAGTCGTATGCCCTGACATTAATGCCCTGACATTAATTTTCCTCGTGACAAAGACAAACTAACGATTGTGTAAAATTTTTCAGAGGATTGCCGTGTAGCCCCGGTTCTCTGCTGACATTCGCCACTGACATACTATCCGAACAAGCTCTGAGACATTGTTCGCCGAAACCGATAGTCGTGCACTGCTTGCTCGGTGGTTCTCTCAGTGGGTTGTTCCTCTTGGCCGCCGCCGCCGTATGTCACGTTCGCGCCGGTCACGGAGCCGTCGATGTGCCACTAGTATTCTCTACCCTCGTAAAATATCGAAGATGTATGATAGATAGAGACTCTCTGTTGTTCGGCTATCGGATGGTACTCTATCACGCTCAGGATACTCTTATGAAACGTGAGTGCAATCGACAGCCATGTTAAGAGCATTGAAAATACCGCGGTTGGTAATAAAAACTGTAATCAATTCTTTCAACGACTGACCTTGGATAGTCGAAAGCAAATTTTAACATGAACCTGAATTGATATCCTGCGACATACAAGAATTTGCTTTTGGCGGTACATCGCCGATACTCATGAATAACAATAACAATAACAATAACAATAGCAATAGCAATAAGTACAGTTTTTGTTGCTGACCGGGGCCAGATCGGGCGACCGGATGAGGTGTCGCATTTGGAAAATTACATTAAACTATTGCAAATTAATGCTATTCATTAAATTATTCTGTAGGAGGAATACTATCGTCGACGCGATCAACTTTCCAGTGTTTTGAAAGCATGAAAGACAGTAAGGGTCGAGCGATGAAGAAGCCACAGCATTGTCATCCGTCGGACGATTTTCTTCACAATCTCGGAGTCGGCATGCAGCATGGTATCACGAGGCAGCAAGGTACGTTCCGATAAAGCTCTAAGCTTCGGGGAATTTGTCATAATTCTATGGTACGTTTTTCTGGAAATATTACAGGAGAACAAGCGATCGGACAGACCAGCTCGCAAGCGAAGATCGCAATGGCGTCGCAAGAGAAGACCGACAAGATTGATCCACTCAGTCAGCTGGATCCTCTGTGGTCGATTCGAAGATAGTCTGAAAGTTATTAATAATATGACCATCGTGTCCTTCCAACGGATTAATACCATACATTCTAAACTTAACGTTTTAATAAGGTAAAAAAATGAGGATATGGAAAATTCGTATTGTCAAAGAGGATAGTATATGCTGCTCATGATCGTAATTAAATTTGTACAGACACCGAAATAGTATAAGAAGAATTGTGGAAGAGAGTTTGAATAAAGGCAATGTGTTATTCAGCCGTTGAGCTTGAATCGCTTTTCATTACCGAACAAATATACCGAAAGCAGTAGCGAATGTCGATAGTCATACCGGTAATACGTCATTTCGGCTTTGAAAATCTAATTTTTCGATCAGATGTGACGTATTTTCGGTATGACCTCACTTCCTATCGAAAATTTCGCCCAAGTTACATCGAACTTTTGCAGCTAATATTGAAACGCGACCATTGAAATCCGCTCGGAGTCGCTTCCTTCACGAGTCGCTGCGTACCCTGTGTACAAAAACATAACCTATAAACAGTGTCATCATCCAAGTTTCGTTGTCAGTCCGCTTTCGATTACCGAAAACTATTTCAATTAACACACAATGTCGGACACGAAGACCGACAAGTCAAAGGTAGACTTGGGACTCCTCGAGGAGGACGACGAGTTCGAAGAATTCCCTACTGAAGGTAATTTATTTTGTTTGTCATTATTTATCGATCCAACTCGTAACCCTGTAACCTCCAATTTGCTGATTCATTATCGTAAGATTGGACGGCCAAGGATGAGGATAACGAGGATATCAGCGTCTGGGAAGACAACTGGGACGACGATGACGTCGAGGACGATTTCAATCAACAGTTAAGGTAAAGACGATTATTGAACCGTCGTTCTATCTTTGACACGAGTAATTCAAAGGAATCGTTAGTTATCCAATTTGACCTTGGATTGTTTCAGAGCGCAGTTGGAGAAACAGAAGGCTCAGAGTGACACGGCTGCCAAGGATAACTAATCTCTGATTACTCCGACTACTTAACCTTATGATAAATATAATTGATTTTGATTAAAAAGGGATTCATACATCATTCTGTCTATTCAGTGTCTTCTATATATATATATATATATATATATATATATATAATCTTTGGATTATAACAAAGCATTTAATGCACTAGGTGTTTCACAGATAATTCATAAACTGATTTAACAATCTTTTTTCTCTTTTTTGTACAAATCTAATAATTGAATTATATATTATGAAGATACGGCTACGGCTACTCGGAGAATAATATAACGCGTAAAGAGCAATATTTAGATTCTCTAAATATCCGTGAAAGGAAAACAAAAAAGCAGCAATTAATGCCAAATATAACATCACAGTGCACTGTACATTCAGGTACCCAGATTATGATCGTATCTTAATAATAGCGTTATGTTAAAGTTTTTTTTTTCTTATAAATCATAGCGCCGTATTACCGTGACTGAGTCTGCACGAGGCCAAAAGCTCCGATGCCAGAATATCGATTACCTGAAGTATCAGATCGAGATTAATTTTTCTGTGCTCGAACGAGCTCAGGATGAACTTGATTATGTCGCGGGTGTCGTCTTCGCCAAACGCTCGTTTCACCGCAGTAGCAACTTCCGCCTCAAGCAGCAGCGACAATTTGTCCTTCACGCTTCCGATCGGCTCATCGGGATTGTCGATCTGCACGTTAGAGGAGAGGACCAGATCATTCAGATACGCAGACAGTCTCGAGATGAGGCACTGGAAAATTTTGAACGTAAAAAGTAATAAAATCGGCTATTCAGATAGAATCGAATCGCGTCGAGCTCGCGGGATTCGTACTTGGATGAGTGGTTCCGTGATGTTTCCAAAGAACAGTTTTGACCACCTAACGACAGCCTCCTGCTGCATCGTGTTGTTGCTGCCGATCCCGGCGAGAATTTCGCACAGAAGATCTATCGAGACACAGGTCATGCTCAAACGACAGTCGAGCTCCTCGAGTTCCTCTGAAAGATATACGATAACTGTACGGTGACATTGATCCGAGAAAGTTTCGTGCGGTAGGTGATACGGACCATCATACGGAGCGTTCGCAGTATCCCACCAGAGAGCGAGCATCTCGGAGTCACCGCTTCCCTCCATGGAATCAACCGCCTCGTAGGCCGTGTCGACCGAGCAATAATCGATCCTCTCCGCGACCAACTGTTGCAACTCGAGCGCCAAACTCTTCTGCAACAAGACTGATTAGTTGGATTGAAAAAAATTAAGAAAATCAATCGCTCCGCATAGGCAACTCACAGCTTTCGTGTTTTCGACGAATCGCCAAGGAATATCCGACAAGGGCATTAACGTCGGGAGAGGTTGTATATCTTCCTCTTGCTCCATCTCGAAGCCGGGAACGACTGTTCTCAGGGTATTGAAAACGCCGGTAACAGTTTTAGCGAGAAATCGGTCGAGCCGAGGTGCAACTGCATCCGCTTTTTTGCCAGCCCCGCTGCTAGGCCTCAGAAAATGACGAAGTTGAGGGGGCGATTCGGCCGAAAGTCTCATGCACACGGTTCTCAGATAATGCTCCATATCCGCGCGGCCACCGCCCTCCGGCAAATGAATGTCCGACATTATAGCGCAGAACGAAGGTACCTGCCGAGAGTCGCACCAGTCGAGCACAAATTTAAAAAATAAGAGAAATGCATAAGTAAATATTTTATACCTCCTCCAAGTTGGCGTGAAGCGCTGCAAAGTCCGTGTACTGTCTCCTCACCGTTGCCGTTGTAGTCTCGAACGTATCGACGCCGTGCTGTTCAATGTCGTCGAATTGTATGCAGTAGAGCAGCTGCTGCGAACCATCCGGAGCGGTATAAAATTCCGTCCAAGGTATCGCCAAATTCGTGAATTGGTTTCCTTCGTATACGACGTACGATTTTTCTTCCGATTGTCTGAAAAAAGAAGAAATATAAAACAATCGACGGTATCAGTGAGTTTAAAAAAATGTTACACTTAAAAAAAATAGGAAGTTTAGATAGGAAACCCAATGTTATTGTTTGCCAAAAAAAAAGAAAGAAAAACAGCGATGCTTACAGTGGAGTCGTAGCGGTGGATTTCTGTTGAAGCAAGTTTCGTAGCCTCGCTATCGTAGTCGCAAAGTCGGTAGGTTCTTCGTAGACCGGCGATATTCTTTCGTCATCCCCTTCGTCATCAGCTTGAGAGACGTTAACGTCCGCCCACAAGCCTCTGTGAACCATAGACGTCAGGCTGTCCAGGCTGAGTGAATCCTTTCGCGAATTCGACAGAGACTTTCCATCATTGTTTTCAGACAAACTGTTGACGGAAGCCAATTTCTCCTCATCGGTCGAAAATGGTAGAGGACGAGGAACAACCGCTGCTGTCGCCGATTCAATACCCTCTCCGAGGGCCTTAGACACGATGCCCTGTAAGAGAAAATTGAATATTCCTCCGTCGTGATTTCATTGTTGTTTTTATTTTCAATAAAACGCGAATGCCTTGATATCTTGAAAGCCTTACGTTCTTCTCAACGCTATCCGAAAAGATATGATTTTCTTTCTTGCCGGCGGAGCGCAACAGGGCAATCCAGTTTTCGAATATCCAGCGGGGACACCCGATTGCCTGCACCCCGAGCAGGAGCCGTTTGGCGAGAACAGAAAGAAGCAACTTGCACGGTAACGAACTTGTCAGCTCCCACTGGAGGAATTCACCCGCCAGAACAGTAACCAGCCGATGAAGCGTGTGTTGGAGCGTCGAAGTACTTCGGGTGCCCGGATGCGCGCATCTGTAAGCCTCCTCAACATTGGCAGTCGTGCCTTTCTCCACTCGTCGCAGAGCTCTACGGTACTCCTTCAGATGCAGCAATAAAATGTCTGCCAACTTGTGCGCCAGACGCATTTCGTCGATTGATGATATTTCGAAGGAAATTTTCTTCAACAATTTACCGAGTAGCTTGTTTGCCTCCTCCGTGAATGCTCCATCGTCGCTCAGCTCGTTGTACCACAGCCCCATGAATTTTATCTCAATTTCATTTATTATTTTATCCAAGTCCATGCCAAACAGGGAATGCGATTTGACTTCATTGCTTCTCTCCGAGAGAATGCAATCTTTTGAGTTCCAAAAAAATGTTATCGTCTTTTTTTTCCATTCGCAATCTCTGTTGGAAATGTTTTTACTGCGATCTATCCCATCCGCCCCAGTGAGATTTGACTTTTCTGATGTATCTTTATTAATGATGTCCAGTTTTAAGTAGGAAGTTATCATTTTTTGGATCCACGGTGTTACAGGGGTTATGTAGAACGGAGCACTGGCTTTCAGAGTCTTCTTGAGGAGGAAGAAGCTCAGCCATGTAGAGACTACGGTGACCAGCAGAGCCCATAGAATAGGCACGTAAATCGGCAGCGAAGTTAGGCCGGCGCATTGTTCCACTGTCAGACAAAATGCTGCGCAGGCGAGGCTAGCGAACAGTAAAATTTTGTTCCACCAGCTAGTGGGCACTACTCGCTCCATCGTCGAAACTGGTGGAAAACTCTTTCTTGGCTGTGGGAAATGATTTTTTTTCGAGTAAAACTCTACATCTGAAAAAAATTGAACAGCGATCGGTGATTATATCACTTCGTCGGGGAACTGTGGCATTAACAGTGTTTACCTTTAATTTAATTCGAGAGTCATTTCGGAGCATCCCTGGGTCTCGTTGCTCCTATATCGCGAGTTCGACCACACAGCCAGAATTATTGTCCTATCGATCGCGTCAAAGTGATTCCTTTATTAGATGAGAACATTATTTTTTCTCGTATCTCTGGGAAATAGTAAAAGCTCTCGGTAAACATATCGTGGGGATGACTGCACAGTCAGCGGCTGTCAGGTCTCCGCAAAAAGCTTGAGTCCTGTCGCCGATACTTTTGGGAAACCGAGTTTATTCTCGTATCGACTGTTAACGTAAAGGAGAAATCTCCCTTATCGGCTGTGAAAAAACAGCGCCATCCTTTCGCCGGTCGTTGCCGGCGCGCGCAACCAATGATTCGGCAGCATTTTTCGCGCTACCTGTTACAAAACAATCGGACGAACGAGACCGTGAACCGCGCGTTTCTTTCATTTATATATATATTCCACTATTTATTCCACGATCGCCAAATGGGATAATTTCGATCCAATCGATGATAGTTTCCCAATTCAAGACCGGCTTGAGCACTAACGAAAATATTCGCGTTTCTCGTGGCACGATTGCGTCGGGTCCGCGGTGAGCGAGGGGGGCGGGGTGGGGGTTGGGGAAACACACACACGCACACGCACACGACACGAACAGAGAGAGAGAGAGAGAGAGAGAGAGATAGATAGAATAGAGCTCTGGTGGCGAACGTTATAATTCGCGCGCGCACGATCGAGGAGAAAGTGGCGTGTGCGAGCGAGAGAGTAAAAAGTGTGTGTGTGTGCGTGTGTGTGCGTGCGTGTGTGTGTGCGTGTGTGTGTGAGAGAGAGAGAGAGAGACCGAGCACACACACACAGCATATGCGCAAGCGGCCATTTTATGTTAGTATGACGTAGAGGCTGGGTGTAACAGCTTCGCGTTAAAAACGTTTCGTGTTATAATTTGTAAAGAAAAAAAAGTCCAAGAAATAACGTTGTTACAAACTGATGCCACACGGTGTCGAGGTAAATGAACGAAGTAATAAACAGACGTGTGATTTATAAATTATACTGTAGTAAGGCAAAGTTGGGAGGTAACAGTGAGGGTAGGCTGGTTCGCTGAAGGGAAGCAGAGACGAGCATGAGTGAAGAAAGCCATCCCCGTACGCTTTACGTGGGAAATCTAGACGCTTCGGTGTCCGACGAACTTTTGTGCGCGTTATTTTCACAAATTGGAGCGGTGAAAGGCTCCAAGATAATACGCGAGCCCGGCAACGATCCCTATGCTTTTGTCGAATTTACGAATCATCAATGCGCGGCTACGGCACTGGCCGCCATGAACAAGAGATCCTTTCTGGATAGGGAGATGAAGGTTAACTGGGCCACGAGCCCCGGTAACCAACCCAAACTCGACACGAGCAATCATCACCACATATTCGTCGGCGACTTGTCCCCCGAAATTGATACCGACACCCTGAAAGAGGCGTTCGCGCCATTCGGTGAAATAAGCAATTGCAGGATTGTGCGGGACGCCCAGACCAACAAGAGCAAAGGTTACGCATTCGTCTCCTTCGTTAAAAAATCTGAGGCCGAAGCAGCTATAAATGCAATGAATGGACAGTGGCTTGGATCGCGTAGCATTAGGACAAACTGGTCCACCAGAAAACCGCCACCGCCTAGATCGGAGAGGCCGAGGCACTCCAACAATAGCAAACCTAACTACGACGAGGTATAAACAGAGAATTTGCATGGATGTTTTGTATTTGTCAAATGTGCCTCACAGGGCCTTAAGGGTTTTCCAATTCAGAATCAGAAATCAATTGGATTTGGAAAAATGAATCAATGTTATTAGAATTAACATGTTACACTTTCCAAAAAAAATTTATTATATATACAGTTTCGTGTAAGAAATCAGAGGTGGAATTTGAAACTAGTTTACAGCAAAAAAAAAAAAAGAAAAAAAAAAGAATTTATAAAATCGATTTTTTTGTTCATTATTATTATTATTATTATTATTATTTAAATAATAAAAACAAAATTGCACATGGATCGCCATGCCATGCCATGCCACTTTACATTATTTGCTAAAAAAAAGTATATTTTTGACTATTCAGAGCTGCTCTCAACTTGTCCGTATACAACTTTGAAAAGACACAATTTTTACAAAAATGTTTGCAACTGCCTTCAATTGCCAAGATCTCAGTGTTTTGGAGAAATTAGCTTTGTAAAACGAGCAGAATTTGCAAATGCTGAATGACTTGTTGCTTTGCTCCAGTATAAAGTATAAGCTTACTGTTTTTGGACTCTGATAACATTGACTCTTGTGCAACTAATAAGTCCCTCACTTTATGAGTTACAGCATAGCCATTTAAATCAAATCAGATATAAAAAATTTATAAGTTTTTTAAGACCTCTCCCAAGCAATAAAAATTCGATCCTGTAGTTAGAACTAGCCGTTGTTTTTCTTGTGATAATAAATTTTAATATCGATTGTATTTCTGCAAAAAAAAAAAAAACGAACAAACCAGGTATACAACCAAAGCAGCCCGACAAACTGCACCGTTTACTGCGGCGGCTTCACAAACGGCATAACGGACGAGCTGATAACAAAAACATTCTCGCCATTCGGTACAATCCAGGATATTCGAGTTTTCAAGGATAAGGGTTATGCTTTCATAAAATTTACGACCAAGGAGGCTGCTACGCACGCGATTGAGGCAACGCATAATACGGAGATCAACGGCAGTATCGTCAAAAGCTTTTGGGGAAAGGAAAACGGCGATCCGAACAGCGTAGGGCCCAATGCTAATCAGCAGGCTCAGCAGGTATTGAAAGAACTTGTACGAATCGCCACTCATTATTTCTTTCTTCAATAACTCGCAGACTACGTCTGCGAGGCCATCATAGGGTGAAGGCAACAGGTGAATGATCATATTCTATAGTTGTTTTTTTTTCTTACCGGCCGATTCTCGTGTATCCGATCGTTTTTATAAAAATAATAGCACGTTACTCGAACATGGCGCCGTTATTGGTGGTCCGAAAACGTGTTAGCACACGTTGAAATCCATTTTTTTTTGTCCAATCCAACTGAAAACGCAAATTGCAATAGTGATCATTGACCGGATGAAACCACCCTAAATCGTCAGAATAACGTGGATATCACATAAAAATGAAAAATTGTTACGACAACAGGTGACCGCCGGAGCTGGACAGTATCCTTACGGATACGGTCAACAAATGCCGAGCTACTGGTATCCTCAGGGTTATCCACAGATGCAGAGCCAGTTCTTGCAGCCGGCTCAATATTACGGCCAATACTACGGTCAGCAGGCCCAGTACATGAATAGCATGAGGATGCAAGCACCGGCAGCGGGCACATGGCAGCCAGGACAAGCGACCGCCGCACCGCCGACGGCGACGGCACCCCTTCAACCCGGCCAACAACCGGCGATGGTAACTTACACCATGCCGCAGTATCCTACGCAATGAAAACGATAAAAACAACATCAACAACAAAACATGCAAGACAGAATGAAATAGCGGAGACTTTACGTACGGAACACGCGACAGGGAGCTACTTCGAAATCGTTCTCAACTTATAACCATTTAAGCGATCACGTCTGTGCTTCGATCGATATAAAAATACACCAACATACAAATACAAGTATAAAAAACAAACAAACAAAAAAAAACAAAAAGAAACACGTTATCGCAATATACCGACACCGACACGCAACATTCAACAGAATATTGAAATAAGACAAGAAGAGCAGTAAAACATCTTGTCCTAATGTTACGTTGTTCCGAAACACACTCTGCATATCTAAATCGCTCGTATTCTTTACCTCCAACGAAACGCCGAAACGTGCGAACGTTATAAAAAAATTGGGAATACAGAAAAAAAAAGAAAAGAAAGAAATATAAGAAAGGAATTCAGTGTCTCGAGGAGCTTGCGGTCTGAAGTTTATTTTCTTTCATTTTCGATGTGCATTTTTCTTCCGTTTGTAAGTTCTGATCAATAGACGAAAATGAAGATACTTCCTGAGCTTTTGCTAACGCAAACAAAATTTCCTAGTTTAACGTTTTTGAGAATGGATAATTCCATCGTTTCGCGGAATGTTTTTGCCATTCCTGTCGTTGAGTTTCGTCGATTAAATAGTCACACTCTAAGGTTCGATTCTTTGGGGGGGGGGGCTTGCGTCAGTCCTGCGCCGTGTCGGGTCGTGTCACCTAACTGCATGGCTCCAATCTTATACGGTAATTGCAAAGTTGTAATTACAATTTTTTTTGTTTTTTTTAAGCGATATTTTTTTCCCACGAGGCTTTGGTTTTATTTTCGAGGCGAGTGAGTGAGAGTGAGTGAGCGAGCGAGCGTGCGTGCGTGCGTGCGTGCGTGCGTGCGTGCGTGCGTGCGTGCGTGTGTGCGTGCGTGAAAGGGAGAGGCGAAGAAGATCTTCGAACGCGACTGTATTTCGATGTCGAATGCCATTTGGGCATGACAGCCAGTCACCGCGCGACGATTGTACGACTGTTAACGAGCGCGCGCAATGTTAAGTATGCAGGGCGAACCGTTTATATTAGAGATCGACAAAAAAACAAAAAAAAGGTCGACGAATCGTCGAATTTCGCAACCCTATCGTCGGTGGTTTGCCCACCATTTTTTCTCACCCCCCTCCCCCCCTCCGGTCCGTATTCCAAATCGTCAACAATTTAACGACGCCGTTGAGTTTTTCGAATCAATTTAATCATTGAAATTTATTTTGGTTTCGATGAAAATAATTATATCGGATAAAAAACAAAAAAATAAATCGAGTTGATGTTTAGAATAAAGTATGATGTAAGCTTGGAAACAGCCGGATCCATTCTTCCACCGAACAATCACATCCTATTGTCAGGATTGGATGCCTAATCGTTAAGAAACGAAAGTAATATCTCTGAATATATATTCCTTTCGCCGTTGTACAGAGAAAGTCAAGGTAGAACGGTTTTTTCCGTTTCGTACTCCTCGCCCCTAACACAAATAAAATAGATAAATACGTTTTTCTCATCGGACAGAGGGTAGATTGTAAATTTTTCAGTGCGGAAAAGTTCATCGTCGTGTGAGGATGTTCATTCTGCCAATCGTGATTTCTCGCGTCTCTTTATTTTCGCGAGGGGCTTTTACGATACCGGAGGAAAAGTTACGTCTCTGTATCCATTCGTGTCTTCCAATAAATGTATAACGCGGGGTTGCATTATCGTCGATTTACGTAAATGAGAGGTATCGTAGAAAATGTACTTCTATCGTCGAGCGGTTTGCAATTAGCTTTAATATTTATTTAATTTTCTTTCTTCTTTTTTGTTTTGTTTTTTTTTTGTTCCTCGACGAGCTCCGAGCGTGATAATTATTTGGGTCTCTTCGCCAATGTTCACATCACTTTGATATTCATATCATTCCGACAAAAAGCATTCGATCAATTTTTATTTTCATCTCCGATCTCCATAGGACTTAACCGGATATAGTGTAAGCAGCAGAATGGTTTTTTACGTCAGCATGGATTATATATATCGTTAAATCGAATTTAAAGAAAATATTTGCGGTATGTCACACATATGGTTGAGGTGTATTAATGTGCGAATGAGTATCAGGCGCAATATGCAACCACCGACGATAGAAAGTCTTGAAGAGTCCCCCTCCATATCGCTAACAAGGGTAAAGCAAGAACGAAGAAAAAAAGGACGTCTTACCCGATACTAAAAGATGAAAAAAAAAGAATTAAGAAACGACGACACGACAACTGAACATAGCAAAGGCATAAAAAGCAGAGGAAAAAAAGGAAAATAAGTTGAGTATGGAACAGTAACGCGGAAGTGGCGAACGTATGAGAATCTTTGATTATGGATAACTTAATCAGTGAAGCGATGGAAGACATAAAGTAAAGAATGTTATATAAAGAGTAATTTAGGTACGGCAGGGTGAGAAACCCCCTCGACAATGCATAGGATAATGTTATCTTATAATAATAAAAATGAAAAAAAAAACAAATTGTCCTTTGAATGAAAAAAAGGAATAAATATTTAAAATACATTGCTACCATCTAAAATTTGACCTGGCGAAGCCCATTACTCTTTATTTCTCACGTTAAAGAAAAAAAAAACGATCTATAAGTTTTTCTCACCGGGCACAGCTAAGTGTTTATAAAGTTCGAGCCGTCGTATAATTTATTGTCGATCATTGATGGCTCCCGTATATTTTTATAATTAGAATGATAGTAATGAAATGCGCGAAAAAATTTACATTTTGTAAGATACAATTCGTCGGAAAATTCGGTAACATTTTTTTGTGTTATCGGACTAGAAGGGAAGAAAGAAAGGGGGGAAAAAGATCATAAAGATGTCGCGTTTTCAAATGGAATTTAACTTTATTCAGCCATTAATATTGTACAATGAAAACTTTTTTGTTCGGAATGCAGCCGTCGTTCGCAATTACTTGCTTCTTCGTTTTATTTTGCTCAACAATTGAGCGATATTGATCGAAAGAGATTCGTATCTACCAGTGAGGTAACTCTTGTGTATCTTGCTGCATTTAATATACGTAAGTTCTTTCGTGAAACTCACTCGATTCGCTTTATATAGAGGAGTTTACTTATAACAACGCAACGATGCAACGTAAAATATACAAATATCGAATGGGGTCCAACTATGTCAATTATAAAAGATTTTTTTTTCTCTCGACTTTCATGGTCGTATTACGATCTACGTGGAAGTGGAACACGAATATATATATATATATTCGTATACGTGTATGCCGAAAACTATCTCTAGTCGCTACGTACTGGAAGTCAAAGACAGAAACGTTTTACTTGGCGTATATCCTGTAGATTCTATATACTGCTAAAGAATCTATACTAAGAATAATCGCAACGCGCAAAATTTACACACTGGCGCGATAGTAGGTATTTACATCAGAGTTGGGCATTTTTTTCATTCGCTACTCCATACAAGGAATATAATATAAAGGTAACAATTCGAATAATTATTACGATAGTCACTCGTACTACTCGTTATATGTTCTACGAGGCAAAAATTGGAGTATCTCGACAATGGATTTTGGTATGCGGTTATTAACAGTACAAGGTCGTACGAGACTATGGTGCAACGTATTGCTTATATAAACTTGGATAACAAATAAATTACAACGAATGAAAAAGTAATTAAAAAATGGCAAAAAAAGTCAATTTAAAAATATTAAATTTGAATGATGGCCAACTCTGATTTACATCGATGAGGCAAATAAACATTTGATGCGTCGAGTAATTTTCTTTTTGTTTTTGTTGTTTTCTCGGAAGAAGAATGGTTGGTAGCGCATGATTTACGCCAAACTTATTTCAATGTCAATTTCAATCATACGTAAAAATACGTATGCGTCTTAGGGGAAAACGTCACTTCCTGTTTGAAAATAAAAAATTTTGACCGGAAGTGACGCATTTTGTGTACGACGTCACTTCTGGTCGAAAACTGATATTTTTAAACCGGAGGCGACTGCGAGCTCTTCCAGCTAATAGCGAAACGCGCCCCTGGTTTTACTATAACGAAGTTACTTTTTAGGGAGAGTTACTTTTGGCGTAAATGAGTTCGACGTAAATGATACTCTACCGGATCATTTCGTTGGTATCCAGCCAAAAAACAACCGCGAGACAGTTAACATCCGTCTGCAACAATACTTTTCGTCAATACGACAGGAGATACACTATCGCTTACATTACAGTTCTTATTGTGACCTTATTGCTATGAGTTATAAAAGTAGCAAAATAACCGGATCAAGGCTGAGCTGTTTCACAATCGAAAGGCTGGAAGATCGCGATTAACGTATCTTCGAGTTGTTAATCGATTAAATTCTGTTCTCCACAGCGCAAAAATTGAAACAGAACGAAAAAACGCGTGACAGATTCCGAGGATTTCGGTACTACAGTTATTACATTCTTTTTTTTGTATTCTTTTCTATTTTTTTTTCTTTGCGTTCGGAGATTATCCGTCCGATCGGATAGAAATTATAATAATATAATGAATTACATAAAAAGACGGGCACACATGTTACAAGAAAAACAAACATAAACGGAAGAAAGAAAATCTCATGATTACACTCTTACATCTAAACATGCAATTGTTGTCGAGTAAAATTTCACTAATTATACGTAAATAAGAGTGAACGAGGACGAAGCGATACATTTTATATCATTAAATTTATAACGTATATTAACTGGCGCAGCGGCCATTAAGCAAGCTCGCAAGAACGAAACAAGAAATAACTCATCTCACCTAATTTGTGTTTGTACTGAATTTTTTTTTCTTCTCTAACAGCAAAATCGACTGCCGACTCATAATTATAGCTTAAATTTTTCTCTCGTCGGCGTTCGACGGAGCGAGATCCGTTTAAAAAAAATTACGGCACGTTTCGTCAACAAATGTGTCCCATTCTGGCCATCAACTGTTCCGAGTACCTTATTTAATCGATTAGATTTAACGTATGGATAAGGCTTAGCAGCATCACATCGTTCGAATTATGAAAGGAATAACAAGAAACGTCGTTTCTTGTTTTTACACGCCGGCATACAAAAATACTTGACAAACAAAGCTAATCCGACAGTAATAGAGACTTTAACGAAGTATTTTCTTTCTTTTAAATAATATTTGCACGACTATGCGAATCGCACAAAATACCTGACTCCTCGAAGCCCAAGGTTGCAAAAGCAATAAAAAAAAAAATAGGTCGTCGATAATGCGATAGCCGTCGAAGCCCCTGTCTTCCTCACAGCTGAAACGTGCACGACTAGATGCGAGAACAATAAAAAATAAATTGACGAAAAAAAAAATCGATAACATCTACGAGACCTCTGAGAAAAAGTACATCGACTTTCGTCGCAATCCGACATCACAATAATTTTGACATCGAAATAAACACTTGATCGCGACGAATCGCAATTTTTTTGTTTTCCACTTAAGAACTATATTTTGGGAAAAGACGGGGTTGTTTGTGTCCTTAGTGGATATCTCACGTGTGTGCATTTCGTTGTCGTTGAAGGTTTGCTTTACACCGTTTATCGATCGATTCCAATCTCACTGGTTGCTGCATATCGTACGGCGACGATCAATTGCGCGAGGAATCGATTGATTCGTCGTCGAGTTTTATAATTTAACGTCACCCCCTCCCCCCGGCTTCGTTAGTTTGAGTCTCGCAAGGCCTGTATCGTTTTATTCATTTCATTCGCAAATTACTTTATCCTGACTGCGTATCATTCACACGAAAATCACATATGCAGAGTTGCGATACGATTTGATATAGGTTTTTTTGTCTTTTGTACATGAATATCGATTAACTGATAAATACTCGATTAGTTTCTCGTTACTTATCATCTCCTTCGACGCGCGTGCGTGCGTGCGTGCGTGCGTGCGTGCGTGCGTGCGTGCGTGCGTGCGTGCGTGCGTGCGTGCGTGCGTGCGTGTATTTATGTACGTACTTCTTGTTTGTCTTTCCATTTTTTTAAATCTCGAAGTGCTTGCAAAAATGTCGTAAAAACCACGGTGATTCTCTGATATTTTATAATTCAACAAGTCTTTTTTTTTACCATCTCGTCCGAGAGGCATGGCTCGGCGACGGAAGTGGGATTTTACGTTACTCAACAGTCGACAGTGATCGCGCGTCACGGCCCTTTCCTCACCGCCATCTGCTGTACCGTTCATATTGCAGTCGAAGACAAAAAAAGACAAACTTTCCGATTCCCAAACTTAGTGATTTCGACGCCAGAGACGCACAACAATTTTTCACATCATCGATCGTACACTGCCTATACTTACATGATAAATACGCGATTTACAGAGATCAACAAAGCGCGAAGCCCTTTTCGCGGGCACTATCTGAATCAAAGACTCACGTCCCCGTACTCGAGGCTCCACTTCTCGTAACCGGCTAGACTCGCCGGTGATACCGAGCGCCGGATTCTCTTCAACGAATCCAAGAAATCTTGCATTGTTATGTTTCGCACCAAATTCAGATCGAGGGCTTTAACTTGTTCGGGATTGAGCTCTACGTTCGGGGAAGAAAATAAATAAAAAATTAGATTACGGGACAAACATTGAAAAATGAATAAGCATGCTCGTGTTACTGCGCTACTCACCCCTGATAGGTCCGAGGGCCGCGTCCTTGGCCAATCCGGTCAAATCACTCCCGGAATATCCTTCCGTCAATGTCGCCATTTCTTCCAACTCCTCGGTCGTCAAAGGATCGTTGTGCTTTCCCAACAGTCTCATCAGAAGCATTATTCTCGTACGGGCGTCCGGCAGAGTAACGTATACCCGTTTAGTGAATCTTCTCAGTGCGGCTTCATCCAATTCCTGTGGACGATTCGTCGCGGCCATTACCAGAACGCGTTCCTCAGGGTTACATGGCAGACCGTCGAATTCTACCAGGAACTCGGTTTTCAATCGTCTGCAGCGTTAAACATAGTATAGATATCAATTTTCTCCATCGGCGCTCCAATATACGTGTATTTGTTTTTTTATACCTCGACGCTTCGTGCTCGTTGTCACGCCTTTCGCTAAGCAACGAGTCGACTTCATCGACAAAGATAACGGAAGGCTGGAGCTCCCGAGCTATCGCGAATAACGCTCGGACCAATTTTTCACCCTCTCCGACGTACTTAGAAGTTAAACTTGCCGCGGATATCGAGAAAAACGTCGCGTTGCACTGAGTAGCTACGGCACGTGCCAGCAGGGTCTTGCCGTTACCCGGTGGACCGAACAGGAGCAATCCTCGTGCCGGTGTACGCAGTCCCGTAAAAAGTTCCGGTCTCAGCGACGGTAAGATAACCATTTCCTGCAGCGCTTGTTTTGCAATCTAATTTAAAACAAACAAAAAAAATTGGAAAATAAGCTTTATTATTGGCATACATTTCGACAGCATTTTGCAATAATTATTTCCGTTGGCTATTTCTTTCATTATTTAATATGAAACAAATTGTAATATGAAGGGAGAACAAAAAATGAAAGATAAGATTCATAGTGGGTACACATTTGAATAAGAAATGTTTTGGCATCGCAATCATTATTTGCGGTAGCTATTTTATTTTAATTTAATGTGAAATAATATGTCTGTACCTCTTGCCCTGCAATGTCTTCCCATTGAACTGCCGTGCTACCCTCGAGTATCTCGTCCAATATAACTTGAGCAAGTTTGGGATCCACACCTTTGAGAATAGGGACTTTTCTCGTCGGAGTTCCACGATTGCTGTGCGTCCCACTCGGGGTTCCAGGTCGACGGATGGGAGAACCGTTGCCGGGTACGGACAGTTGCCGCTTTATCGAAGGCGGTGTCCCCGATGGTTTTATCGGTGTTGTCCTATGGCAGGGAAGAGTCGGCGTCGAGCGTCCCATACTCCGCGGCAAAGTTTGACTCTTGCTCATTACCGAACCCGCGACTCGTTTTCCCGGCACATTCAGTTTTCTTCCGGACGCTACAGCAATAGAAATATCTGGTGGATCAAGTGACTCATTTTAATTATCACTCGGGAAATGTCATACATTTTTTTTTCTGTTTATTTACAATTCCGATGATACATGCAGGATTGCCATGCCAAGCGTCAATACATGCCCACACGCATTTTTGTTTTGTTTTCTAAAAGAGTATCGAAGATAGGCCGGATCTAATCTTCTAGTTACTTTTCGAATAATTGTATTATCATGTAATTTTTTCCTGTCTAACTAAACAATATTGCGCGCGCATTGCGTCCGATCGGGGTTAGCACTGGAGACATTACTAGTAATAATTCACCTCCGGTTTGAAAATGAATTTTTTCCACCGGAAATAACTATTCCGAAATAATTTCCTAATAAGTTTAACGTCTCTATATGTATTGTTTTACTAGCTTCTTCGAGTTAAAATACTGCTCGCATATAAAAAAATATTGAATGGCAATTAGAAATTCAGATAAACAGGCTATTTCGCTATTATCTACACATTATGATAGCTAATATCTTTGGAAAGCGTTGCTGTCGGTACGTGCAACTGACGTTTTAACCGGTTATTAACTGCAACTTTAACTGGTTCATCTGGGAACTTTTTCGACCGCTGATCAACTTCAAAACAACCGACGGCAGCGCCTCTTGCGGTGGCTTCATTCGATCCCGGCCAGCGTCTCTAGAGCGATGCGCTTTAATTCAACGGTTCAACCGCGTTTTTACCAAGGACTAACCGCTCAAATAAGACCGTCGGCAGTTCTTTTCTTACATTTTAACCGCCATATTACCATTGACAATCGCTATTGAAAAATCCGGCGGTTACTTTAAGTAGAATTAACCGCTAAAAAATCGCAGTTCAATTGATGCGAGGGCAATCGAGCGGTTGTTTTTCATTAATTTAACCTCTGAATAACCGCAGTTCAACTGATGCGTAGGGAATCGAGCGGTTATTTTTCATTAATTCAACCGCCGAACACCCGTAGTTTAACTGATGCATAGAGAATCTAGCGGTTGTTCTTCATTAAATTAACCGCTAAAAAACCGCAGTACAACTAATGCGAGGAGAATTGAGCGTATGTACAAAAAAAAAAGTTTGGTAATACTGAAAAAAAAACTGGGTTCACATTGTCATCGTGAATTATATCAATTTAGGATACAATACTATCTTACACATTTCGGAGAAATAAATAAACCTAACGACCTAATGTTGGGCTTGAACCCGGGACCTTTCGCACACTAACCTGGAATCTTAACGCTACGCTACCGCCTATCACTTGAATTGTTTTCATTCCTAGCGAGATTTGAACAAAGCAAAAGTTTTCATATCTGAAGTGAATGGACAATGAATATTTTATTATTTATATATTAATTTACACAAATTGTTACCGAAAAGAAAAGGTATTATACGAGTCCTATGTAAAGTTTCTTTTTATTAGCATTTATTTTTACATGTAATTTACATGAATAAATGCTAAGAAAAAGAAACTGTACACAGCACTCATATAAAGTACCTTTTCTTTTGAGTAATACTTTCAATAAATAAATAAAGTACTCATTATCCATTCACTTTAGATAAGAAAACTTTTGTTACCTTCAAATCTCGCTAGGAATGAAAACAATTTAATTGATAGGCAGTAGCGTAGCGCTAAGGTTCCAGGTTAGCATGCGAAAGGTCCCGGGTTCAAGCCCAACTTTAGGTCGTTAGGTTTATTTATTTCTTCGAATTGCGTAGTATAGTATTGTATCCTAAATTGATATAATTCACGATGACAATACGAACCTATTTTGTTTTCAATATTACCAAACCTTTTTTTTGTTTGGTGCGTCGAGAATCGAGCGGTTGTTTTTCATGAATTCAATCGTCGAACACCCGAAAAGGAAAAAATAACTGGTAGATTCCTTTCGCATCTGTTCAACTACAGTTATTCTGCTTAAATCGGCGACAAAATAACCGATTGTCTCACGTATTACGGTTATTTTGCAGTCAATGATGCGGTTAAAATATCAGAAATGACCGCAGGCCATCTTACGCTGCGGTTTTTTCGAGGTCATATTATGGATGAAGCGTGTGCAAATAACCGCTGCCTTCACAGTTGAGCTAGGGTTATTTGTTGGTTAAAATTCTTGAAAACGACCCTCATGCTTCAAACACGGTCCTGGCTTGCGGTCGGGCAGAAAATGTAGTGGTTAATCTCCGGTGAATGGCGCGTCAAAAAAGTCTCCAGAACAACCGGTTAAATTTCCGGTTAATTTATGGTTGCACGTGCCAACAGGGGTAAGATGAAGGGCAGAAAACATTGTAATATATATGATAACAAAATAAAATACATAAATTATATAAAATGACGTAAGGGAATGGTTTGCACGATACCTTCGGATACGCGGGCATAGCACGTTTTCGGCGACCGCGATCTCGACGTTGGCTTTTGTATCTGTGTATACGTATTGTGCGACGTATTGATTGTTTGTACATTATCAGAGTGTCTGCGATCGTTCGTTAACGACTGTGTCGATCGAGCGACTTGGGTGTGGCGTCTCGCCCTCAGATAGTTGCCTGGGTGCTCGGCCACCGTACATCTTCCGTTAGATCCGCGGCCGTCGTCGTCGGTAATATCCAACTTTCTCAGCTCGCAAACACTCGCTACAAAAATCAATAAACATTCTCTGCCATGCTTGCAATAGGCACTTGGACTGAACCAAATAAAATTTTATAGCGATTTTATCTATTAGCAGCTACCGATTTTTTTTTTCTTTCTTCGTGTTCATACGTAGCAGATTTTGTACAAGGGTTTCTATGTACACATTGAATCTAGAGGGTCGGGAATCGGAGTCCTTATTCAGAGAAATAACTTGAACATTTTTTCGTCTCTGATGTGTATCGAAATTAAAAATCGATAAGCTTTTCTCAGAATTCGAGCTCAAGACCATATAGAACACTTCCCTCGCCATCGATCCCGAACTCAGTCGGTATCCAAAACTGTAATCAACTTTTCTCACGAGTTCTCGTATGTACGGTAAAAAGCAAAGTGACATATCGAAAGCAGAGATTATCTCGGCTTACGATGAGATTTTTAGTTTGATCGTGGATGCCAGAATCTGTGAGAAAAGTTTATTGCAGTTTTTATTATCAACCGCGGTATTGCACATACTCTTAAGGTGAAGTGTCGGTCCTCCTCGGTTGATAACAAAAACTGCTTTTCAACATTTTCTAAGACGGTTAATTTTTAGGGACAAATACGAGAACGGTATACTATACGTAGTAAATTCTGCACTTCACTATTCTTGTCATTTCCCCAAGAAATGAACCGCTTTTGAGATTTTTGAGTTGCGATATTACAGCTATCTCTCTCACTGATATATATCTGTTACACTTCACCTTAAGACTATGCTCGTTACCAGTCGGTAACAAAAACTGTAATCCATTTTTATTTTATTTTATTTTTTCCAGAGTGCAAAACTTTTCTCAGGAAGAACTGATTATTTTAACCTGCAATTGAACTCTCGAACACAAAAATGAATTACAATTTTCGTTACTAACTGAGTCCGTTTTGGTACTTGGCTCTCAAGCCGTTTCTTTGTTTCTATCTTAAAAAAAAAAAAAAAAAAAATCATGGAAATGTGATGATCAAAGTATCTATATACATATCTTTGACCCTCAACGATATTATCACAGCAAAATTTAAGTGAACGTCTAGATTCAATGTTGTATCGCAGATGCAAGGTTTCTGTCCATTCGGACTAGTGCCTATGGTAAGTTCCAAGGATAAATTTGAAAACAATATTTTGTTTTTTTACCTCAACAATATACACCAATTAATTGAGCAAAATACGTATGTAGCACATTAACATGCCGAGTAAACGATACACGCACAGATAGTTGTATGCTCGACGAACATTAATATTTTTCAAGTAAAATTGGCCAAGCGACAGTCCTGGCAGTGCAATGTACATAGATCACAGGCATATGAAACAACGATATCCTCGAGGAATTTTTTTGTTGTAAAATATCGAAATGATCTACCTAGAAAATCCAATCGATCCTTCGCCATTGCTAGATTCGTTCTCATCTTGTCGTGAAGTCTTTGAGCGCGTTCCCAAACCTCTCCTCTGCCTCCGTTGCACTCCACCGCTACGCCTTTCTCCAACTCGCCGATTCCTTTCTTGTACAATTCGATTGCCATCTCTTTGTGTCCTTAAAATTTTGTATTGATTGATTCGAGGTTACATTAATCGGTATTCATGAAAAAAAAGAGAAAAATAATGTATTTTACCTTCATTTTCTTCGTCAATTTTGAGTGCCTTGCTGATGAATTCAAAGGCCCGCCGATGATGATGTTTTTGTTTGGCCAGAAGGGGATCACCAGGTCCGGGTCCAGCTGGTCGTCTCGGAAGCTGTGACATGTCAGGAGCGTCAGATCTCACGCTCGAGACACCGAGAAGACCTTCCTCGTTCTCCTCTCCGACAACAATCTCCACCTGACAAGTGTTTTTCGCGGCTTGTCTTCGTCTTATAAGATGGGAGGTCGATGCGTAGATGTACTTGAATACGATAAACAGCTGATAGAGCAACGTTCGCAACACGTTGAACAAAAGTATCAACGGAAACGATACGACGTAGAGATTGCGCTTGTGTACGGACGGTTGCGGACTGTCGGCGTAACGATGACCGTAACTTATCGTCGTCGTTGCTTTGTCGCTGTTCTCGGCCTTGGTTACGCGCAATTTTTTAGGCGACTTGGAGCCGGACTTTCGTACCGAACGTCCGCCATCACTGTAAGACATTTCCTTTCGCTGTTGACGAGTTTCGATTATTCGAATCAGCCCACGTCGTCGCGTCGTCGAGCGTGCTCGATTCGAGCAGTCTCGACATCACCGATTCTTCACCGCCGATCGTATTTCACTTTCGTTTTATAATTATTCTTTTTTATTATTTGTCTTGCCTGTATGACACGACAAATTTGGCATTTTTTTTTGTTAACAGATTGTGTTCCTATCGCACCCCGTAACGACCCCCAAATCGCTCGTCGAACTGGCCGAACTTTGCTGACGAGTTTGATACATTATCATAAATCAAACGAAAGCGAGATTTTTTTTTTCGACTACGATGGGAAGCGCGCGCGCGCCTTTGTGTGTGTGTGCGTGTGCGCGCGCGCGCGCGTGTGTGTGTGTGTGTGTGTGTGTGTGTGTGTGCGCGCGCGCGCGCGCGCGCGCGTGTGTGTTTAAAACGGTGTAAGTGATGTGTTTACTGTCATGCTTGGGAGCGTAGAATACAACAATTTCGGGTGACTAAAAAGGGGTGGTGACCGAGCGGGGCACGAGAGCACGAGAATTCCGACACACCCGCGCGTGCCGCCGGCGCCGACGACCCTCCTTGCACTGAAACACTACGTCCCCTTACGCAGAAGCACACGAGTCCTCGAGAATGACTTTTCGATTGCCAAGTATTTGTGTTTTTCTCTGTCGCTGTATGCCTGTAGGTAAAGAAGCTCTCGACGTACACAGGCTCGATCATCGGAGTGAGACGTACGCACACACCTGTGCACTGTTGGATTTATCGGGGACACCGACGACCCGATACGATCTTATTTCCTAATTCGTATAACTATACGTAATGCAATAGATCTACCTGAAACCCACGCATTATGTATGGACTGTATGGATATAGCATAAAATATTACGCTGTAACTGGACCATTAATTGTTGTTTGAGATAAAAATAATGAGTCCGTCGCGTATTATTTCTCTATTCTCTCTTTCGAGACTTAAATACTTTTTGTCACCGATTTATCATGGATTTTGTTTATCATGGATGTATTGGCCTTCAAGTAATTGGAACCTTTACATTTGATCTCATGTGTAGCGGTAAGATTGTTTTTCGATATCCTTATAAATAAATGCGATGATAAAGTTTCTCTTAAAATTAGTAGATCGCGCCAAAAAAAAGCGCCCGTCTGCGCCTGTCGACATTATCCGCAGTTGATATGTAACAAACGCCATCGATTCTCTATTTTATAAATTGAACCTTTTATTACTGCGAGTAAGGAGAAAATATCTTACTTGAAATCGATGTTGTTCGCCCCGATTTGAATTTAAAGATATCCTGATTGTAAAATGAATGATAGATAAGACCGATAAGACGGAATAATCCTTAGTGGCCAATGACTGGATGCATGTTGTCGGAATATTGCTCAGCGGGACGACTGACGACTTACCGCTGTCCGATTAATTTATTTCTTGGTCAAGACAGTCATCAGTCGCACGATAATGAGTTGCGCCGGTATTTTAGCGGCTTTTTCAAGGTACGCACGATATGAATCTAGCGACGACGATGTCAAAAACTTTTATGAAATGTTGTAATATATTTTTCACTCTAACCTCCAAATGATACATCCTTTTTTTCTTTAATTCTTCGCGTTTCGATAAAATATTTATGTAACAATTATCAGATATTTCTCGAAGCAATATAATGTAACAATAACAAACAATTACTTTTGCTCTAGATTATCGTTGCACAGTTATACTTCCGCTACAAGGAGTATTTCCACAAATGTGAATCCCTTGTGCTTCGGAGCGACAAACGTTTTGTTGTGAGTTACTGACGTTATCAACGGTACATTTTTCCTTTGAGATATTTCAATTTTAAGTGTTACAGCGCCGAGCCATTGAAGAAAAAAAAGAGAATCGATCCAGCTATTGTCAGACAGAGAGAAGAGCGACGCAAGAAGAAGCTTGAGAAACAGATTCGTCGATTGGAGAAAAATGCAAGACAGTTGAAACCTATCGTCGAAGTGGAGATCCCGTTTAAACTGATAGACGAAAGAGAGTACGCTTTTAAAATTACATTGAGAAATGGAAATACCTGGAGATTGATGCATAAAACAAAAAAGATATGCCACATGCCCAATTGATTACTTTATAAATATTTACTTTCAATTGAAAATAAAATCACTATGGCATACTTGAAGATTGATAAAAAAAAAATTAATTGTATGCTCTGATGCTTGTTAATTTCCAATGTTTTAAAATAATTTAAATACGAGCCAGAGGAGTAGTAAATAGTAATTGTTCATTTTAGCAATTATAAATTACTTGATTGCATACAGATGTGGCGAATGCATGCTCCGGCATGTCTGACTGACAATTATTTAATTATTGAACTCAGGAAACGATTGCGGAAATTGCCGCTGGTCCCAGAGGAGGTGCAGGAGGAGAGAATTCTCCTGATGAAAGAATGGTCAAGATACAAGCTGAGGCAGCGTGTTGCTGACATACAACTGTTGGATTTCATTTGTTTCTCACAACAAAGAGCTCTGGACGAGTTGCGGAACGAGTCGGAGGAGCTTTATCAGGAAGCGATACAGGTAGTAAATTATTGTCCGTTAATGGTTCTTTTGTTTATCACGTATAAACATGCTGTTAATGCAATTTCTAGCTCGATCTCGTTCTCGTGCCGTGTACCGTGAGAGGACCGACGTTCACACCTCCGATTAAGGACTATGACAGTCCGGACGGCGAATATGTGGACGTGACGAAAAAGTTCGACGGCGAGGAATGAGTCTACATGCATGTTTAACGCGAGTTCGACTACAATTACGAAATAAAAATATTTCCGATGAAGAATCGTCCAACAGTTTTAACTCAGTGGAAACGAGTCGTAGCATCGCCGGATATAAATACAAATCGATTGAATAAATTCAGGAGCGTCTTTATTGCAAACAGTCTACTTGCACAAAATTCCTATCTTTTTGTGACACATGAATATTTGTAAGTAGCTCGAAACGCTTCAAGATATTTTTCATCGGTAAACACACTAATGACACGTTAAAAAAACACACACACACACACGCGCGCGCGCGCACACACACACACACACACACACACACACGCGCCCGCACACACGCACGCGCACGCACACACACGCACGCACACACACACACACACACACACACACACACACACACACACACACACACACACACATATATTCAATGTCTCAACAATTCCGAACATAAACACGAAATTAACGAGAACTTATACAGAAATCAGGTCATCTACGAGTTACATTGGGACGGAATAAATTCAGGTAACAACGTACACAAATATCCGCTAATTTTTTCTGTAAAATTGCGAGAAACAACAAACAAAAAAAATAGTCGTGGATAATTCGTTTCATCGTTTGATTATTTTCCTATCGCGGTACAATTAAGAATGGAATTCTGCAATCATTAAAAAATAAGAGCTACGAATCAATATATCGGATTTAATGCTATAGAAATGTTCGCACTTAGTTTTTTCCCTTTTGTTTGTTTGCTTTTTCTCTCGCGTTTCGCTGCCTAAGTAAATTTAATTTTGAGCTCAAGTAAAACAATCGAAGGGGAGAGTGCGATAGCTTTTCATCGTCCAGGCGAGAACAACCAGAGTAAAATTAAACTAGATGCGACGGAGACGATCGAGTTTGGCTTCGGTGCGGAAGCTGGGTTGCAACCGTCCCCAGTGCAAGTGTACAGGCACGTCCGATACTCCAGAATATCGCCCTGATGCTGCACGTAATCGCAGTAATTTCCCAGGTGTGCAGCTGAACAGAAACGCTTCGTTCCGATGCCGTCTGTCAAAACACGAGTATGTTTACCAATTTTGAGAGATGATGACATTTTTTTTTTTTTCAATTCGAAAATTGATCAGAATTTTTCATTTTTTTGGCATTCGTGCATTTATTTTAGCTATGAATATTCGTGGATAGAAAAATTATTGTACGAGCTTCGTGCATAAATTTCGCGATCTAAACAGGCGGCACTTCATGCATTAGACATCGAGTACAAGCATTTTTTTTTTTTTTTTTTTTTTCCTCAAAGACCTCCATATTTTCCCACAGTTTTCACGCAGTATTGCGACTCGAAGACGTCGTCGCAACTTTTCGGCTCCAGCGCGCTTAACACCAACTCGCTGTCCATGCACTTCCAGTCGTCAGCCGTTGTGCATTGGTAGCAATCCAGAGCCAGAACCGTGACTTTCACGAGATTCAAATGAGATTAGTAAAACTTGGGCGATGATAAACAGAAATATATATATATATATATATATATATATATATATATATATATATATATATATATATATATATATATATATTCACGTTAACTTGTCTCCACGGTGAATGACCGTACATAATGTTAATTCTCGATTATTTGAAAATCGTCAATACACAATAACCTTCGTTTCGAAAAATAATTTCACTATTTTTTTCGTTTAAAAATACTATACGTAGAAATAAAAAATTGTGAAATTAACGAAAAAAATGAATTGTCATTCATTATGGGCAAACAAATTGTTGGGGAATGCACAAACGGTTTTTTAGTGGATAGAATACGATCCCTTAAAAAAATAATTTCAATGTATTGAAAGAGCGTTCTGAAAAGGCGTGTTCGATCGTCTTTGCGAATAATGTTATATGCTACGAAATTATTATCGAATGAAGGATGAATGGCAGCGATCCGATAATATCCGCTCCGTGGAACATTTAGTCGACCAAGACAGCTGTTGCTCCGCATGATACGATTAGTAAAAGCATCAGATATAGAGTCATGCAAAATATAATTCAAAATATGTAGATGCGGTATTCCCTCTTCCGGTTTATGCTGGAATTTTACCCTCGAATCGTCCGACGTGTTTAACGCAATATTGAGCCCCGAAAACTTCGTCGCACGAGGTCGGCGCCATGTCGATATCGCTCGTCAGAAATTCGTTGCACTGAAATGGATGCGAGTTGTTCGTGCTGATGCATTGATAGCACATTATTCCCTCTGCTACATGAAAAATAAATAATTACATGCGTAAATAAATAAATATATAAATAAATTAATTGATAAATCTTATATATATATATATATATATATATATATATATATATATATATACTTCGAAGAGTTGTTTGCCTCCCGAATTATCCAAAGTTCACCTAGGGACTTCCCTCGCAGGCCCTCATAATAACCATTCCCCGCTTATATGATCCTATTATACGGAAATACGTCATCACCAGTCGGAAAATGAGATTTTCAAAGCGGAACTGACGTATTACCGGTTGTAATTTTCATAGTCCATAGCAAGGGAGCAAAGAGCCCGAGATACAACAACCTGCTAGTACGTAGGTAAACAAAAAAAAAAAAAGTAAATACATAACACATAGACACATCGATTATCGTATGGAGCACTAAAATATGGAGAAGTATTATACGAAATATGGAGGAGTATTATACGATCCCGCTCGCACCGTTGAGTGGTATTCGGTTCGAAGCGAATATCAGCGAGCTCGTGAAGCGTGAAACCGATAACCGTGCCCCATTGACTCAAAGTTCAGTCAATCGGCTGTGAAAGCACTGATAACCATTGATATGTGTGAAACTCTCATAGGGAGAAAGCTTAATGCAATTTAAAAAAGTAAAAATAAATTAGTAAATGTAATTCTCGGGCGTTATAAAATTGCCGACCGTTTAACTTTTGATCTGGCTCGTCGTCGGAGTCCCCGGGGCACTTAGTTAGTCTCAATGAGTGCGGCTTCTCGATCGAAGCTAATTTCCGTAGCTGAACTGTAATTACGGAATTCCAGAGCGAGCGTTCCGATGAGTGGGAAAGCCAGTTGCGGAGTATATGCGATAATCATAAATTCATCCTCGAACGCAAGCTCAGATAATCCGCAGAGCGAGTGCATTCTATTCTAGCTTCGCGTGTAAAGAGTCTCGAAAATATCGATGGAAAAACATGTCCAAGATACTACCAAGTTCAAGCACATTGCAATAAAGTAAATTGATAGTTTAAACAAAAGAATACAAATAAAGTCAATTATCAGCTTCCAATAGTTTCATCTATAGTCATGCAAGGAAACAAATTAATTTCAATGGCGTCGATCCCGATCGGCAAACTTAAATGCGATAACCTCATAAGCGACAAAAACATGTCTGCCGTCTTCGCGCATCGAGTCATCAGTGTCCCGAGAAACAGGTGTAAACTAGCTGCGACAGCTTATACACCGAAGAATCGCCCCGCCCAAAATGAACCACCGTAACAAGGAATTTCCCAATTGTACGACGCTAAGCCGAATATATCACGTAGAGAGTCTCTCACCTGGTACGAAGAAGACAGAGAGTAGCGCGACGACGGCGAAGCACTTGATACCGATTCTCTTGGCTCCCATTTTTAATAAGTTTCTGTTTACTCTCTATTCAATCCGCACTGCACAATTTGTCGTTCAGCCAGAGCTCGAAGTTGCAATTCGACGTTGTATAGACGCGCGTTGTCGAACACCTGTTCGGGCTGATAGACACGGTCAGTTCTCCAAGCTCCTCCAGCGTCGACGTATCTATGCCGTTTAAACAGTTGAGTGAAACCGTGAGGCCGAGGCAGACTATAGGTGGCCGATTTATACCGCTGACGTCACTGTATCGACAGAGTGGGGCAGCAAGCTTTTCCTATAGCATAATCACCGCATAGTTTTCCTTGTAGCTCTAAGTATACAATATCTTGGCTCTTCCACCTACGGATAATTTACCTACGTCGGTACTGTACACACTTTCATTCCCGTTTCGATCGCACCTCTTGTTCTGAGTGTAGGACTGTTTATTTGTCCTGACACTTGGTCACTGGCCTAAAGTCATAAGGAAAGAAGACCATTCTTAGTGCAGTCTCCGAAGCTATGCCGCGATATTTTTTTCATCCGCTCAAGCAAGAAAACCACATCGGTTAAATTACCGAAAATATTAATAAAGTAGACAATTTTATTAGGCAAAAAAAGTGCGTCGACTTTCTTCCGCTGATTATATCAGTCATAGACGCGCGTGCAGTATTTACGATATTCCGATGATATGACATATATATTAGAGGTGTTAAAGAAATCGCGTTTCAATTCCATTTTCGCATTCTAATCTTTCTATATATCGTCATTATGAATGGGTATTATCAATCGTAGAATTATGCTTGCTTGTACGTGATCGTTTTCATTGTATTTTCATTGTATATTGTTGCTCCTATGATTTTTTGTTTTTTGTTTAAAGCACCGCCTCTTGTTTGAACGAAAAGTACTAGAGATCGGTTTAATAGACTTGATGACTAAGGATAATACTTATGTTTTAAATCCCTAATGAGTTTCCGAGCGTTCCTGTTAAACGTAGCAGGAGACGTATCACAGCTGTCTAATTCTTCCTTCTTCATTTTTTTTTTTTTCCTTCGGAGATAATCACCGATATTTGAAAGTAATAAAAATCATCGGGATTTCCACGAAAGATTTCGATAAAACCTTCATCTAACTCTTCGCCTTCAGCTTAGAAGTCTTTCTCGGTTTCGTTTTATTATTGCCCTTGTGACAAGATTTTCGACATCTACCAAAAGTCCCATTAACACTTTGTTTGTTGCGAAATCGTACGACCCTCTGCAATGGCGAGGCTAAATTTTCGTCGCTCGTTGCAACCCTCGAAGATTCCCCGATCTCCGGTCGAGTCTTTATTATCCTCGGCGAGACAATCTTCAGTCTCTTCGGGCCTTGCTTTACCGCGGTAGTTTGCTCGTTGGTCACGCTCTGCTCTATCGACGCTTTGACGATTGTTTTCTTTGCCTGACCTTGAGCCCGCGACAGTGGCGACAACAGGGCCGTACCGACATTATTAAAATTTGACTCGACAGCCACTTGATATCCGATGGGCTTCAGCAGGGTGGCCTTGACCCCGTGATGCGACGATTTAATCGTAGAAATCATCGGACCGTTTTCTGTGTTGGCCGTGCGCTGATTCTTCATGGATTTCCGGTTAACGACTTGTCGCGATGTCTTTGTGCTCTTTACTCTCTTCATCGACGTGTAGAGGGACGTAGTGCGACGAATCATTCGCGGTTTCACCACAATACTTGTCTCGCTCTTTGGTGAATTGTCCGACTCGTCCGGCCGCACGTAATTCATCGACGCAACTATGTCTTCCAGTCGGGGAGCTTCTTTATCGACCGTACCACTATTGTCCTGCGGGGAGAAAACGCCGTGATGTACAAATAATATTAAAACCTCTCTCTACCATCGTCGAGAAAATGAAACTTTGCAGGTTAACTTTTTGATGTTGTTGTTGTTGTTGTTGTTGTTGTTGTTGTTGTTGTTGTTGTTATTTAAAGCGAAATATCTTCAAAGCCTTTTTTCACAATCAAACATTAATATCTATATTTAGATTTGTGTATATGTATGTATATACATGAGATTTATGTAGTGCTTATACACACGTATATCGATTGGCATTGAGACAAAACGATCGACAATACGCATGGCACAGACGCTGGAAACGAGAAACAACTTGCCGCACATCGCGCAGCCTAGTATAAACATCAACTACAAACGATTATTAAGAGTTTCACTCGTCGGGAACCGGCCAGGATATAAAAGAACGGGAGCAAAAATAATAACAGAAAAATGTAAGAGTGCCGTGCTAAAAAGACTTTGAATTTATTAACACAGAGATTTATATATTATATATATATAAGTATATATATATCTCATATAAATTGTACAATCTTCAACATAGTAAATTAATTAATAGAATTGTTCATTTTACTTTGATTATTGATGTTTATTTTTTCAGCATCCAAAGTAAAGGTTTTTTTTTTTAAATACTTTGAATTGCAATTTAGAGCGCTTCAATGAAATGTGATATGATATAATGGCAATATTACTTCATTCATGAACAATCGGATCGATTAATGCGCAAAAACTAATTGTCATTAAATGCAATTAATCTTGTTAATTCGCTTAATCGTCGTCGTTCATGCATTTGCGGTTGACGCGTACGGAATGTGGTTTTTTTTTCCTTTTTTTATTCCATTGACTCATACGATGCACAGCGGATACTTTCAGCACTGTAATATCGAATTAACGACAAAACAATTAAAGAATCTATAGATTTACAAAGGCCAATGGATCAATTGCTTTTCAATCTATTATAAACAAACTAAATTTAATTAAACTTCTCGTGTCGCATCTTTACCGTTTAACTTTTTTTCCAATAAATGATATCCCTATTTACACGTGTCATTTCGCGAATGAACCTTGTCTTTTTTTTAGATTATATATCATGTATCTCTTTAATCACAATCATGAATTGATAACTTTTTTATTTTGATACCGTACAATTGACTGATACCTACTTTAAGCGCAATTTGTCTCAACGAAATGGTATACGGGCTGATGAAGTCTTGCATGAACTCATTACCGACCTATACCGACCTGTACCTGCACAAACTCTATACCGATGAGTATTCGGTGAACCTTTTAATCCGAAGGTAGGGTATACATTTATTTGTAATTTTCATGGTTTATTATCTAACAAATAATAATAATAATGATTAATATTATTTAAAAAACGAAAATTTAATTGTACAGTGCGTATACTGCCGCGATCGAATACTCGAATCGAGTTAAGGAACAGTTAGTAATTAGTCGCAGTCGCAAATCGCAAGAATTATATTGTTGGGGTATTATTGTCATAATTATGAATTCGCGGGATATTCATTGGTCAACAGTTAAACTTGTAATCGAACAAAGAAAACGAAAAAATGTACAACCGGGTACATCGTTGTAGTGAGCTTGACAATTCGGAAATATTGTAACATAATAACACAATTTCATTTTTTATCTCTTCATATGTCCAGAGAAATAAACGACAATTGACCCAGGTTTGATGGAACGATTTTAAGACAGCGAACACTGCTTTATCTCGATATTTATAAGATTTTCAGTACTGTCATTTACCTTGTTGCGGGGCTTGTTGATCGATGCGCTATGACTGTTGACGCACGCGAGTTTCAAGAATGTCTTGACGCCCCTGAGCGAACGATACTGGCTGTTGGGTAGACGGCTGTTGGGGTTGCTGTTTGTTAGATCGAGTATCGAAGGACCTAGTGCCGCTCCAACCTGTGCCAATTTGTTATTATTCTTTTCAACGTTATCGACAGAAATATATAAAATTCGAATATTATTTAATACCGTTATCAATCGTCGATTATTCTCACCTCCTCGAAGACTGTTGGCGTGTATTTCGGTGGGACAAACATGTGGCTAGGAGTCTTGTTGTTACCGTCTCGTATCCGTGCCGGCAGTGTGTTAACCAAACGTCCGGAATTATAATTGCATTCCAGGGTGTAGCTGCGAACGAGTCCCGTCAATTTGTATACGGCAACTCGGCCCGATCCCTCGCGGGACATGCCATCTCTTTTGTCGCTGCAAATTCGAAAAAAAAATAAACAACAACAACAACATTTTAGAGAGAATATGAGATAACGGAAAAAATGTTTCGATGGACAGGGAAGAAAACTCACATGAGATACATATTTCGCTCCGCGAAACTACAAGAAGTGAAGTGAAAATTTGGATTGTTGATTGACATCATTTTTGGAAGAAGCATACACATTATAGTGTCCTCCGGATCATCGAAATAGTTGCCATACATGAATACGCCCTTCTTCGACGCGTGGCCGTGCAGATCTATGTATAGAAATAGTCCAGAATCCTCGGGATTTTTCGTCGGACACTTGGACTTTTTGTTCAAAAGTTCGCCGGACGTTTCCACGAGCTTGTCGTCGACTTCGAATATCTGCTTGGAGGTGTTTAGTTTGGTGTCGGTGGAAAGTTGTCGAACGATCTGCTTGCGCTTGTTCGTTTCGTCCAGCGTCATCAGAGTCACCTGAAGGACAATGAAGGAAAAGGAAATGCCTTTCGGACGGTAAGAGGCAAGCGTGAAAATAAGAAAAATAAAACGGTAATAAAAAATAAGCAAACGAGGGTAAAGCAAGTACGATAACAAGTACCTGTTGAAGCAATCTGTTGGTGGTGTCCGTTATCGCACTAGTCACTGAACACGTGGGTCCGACGATCGTCACGTCGTCTTTGCTCACTTCCAAATTCACGTTGTCTGGTATATCGGTCTCTTGGGGAACTTGTTCATTCACAACCTCATAGTAGTTGTGATAGTACCTGCAAAATTGTCCAGACAATAGTTGAAACTTATGAAGTCAAATTGCTATTCGATATATATATCAGGTTTCAAGTTTCAAGTTTATTATTAAATTGGTTAAGTACAAACTATTTACATACTATTTACATACTATTTACATACTATTTACATATATTATATATATGTTTTATATTAATTTTTTTTTTTTAATAAAAAATGACAAATTCTCACCTAATCAAGGATTTTGCGGCAAAGATGGTGGGGTGATCTTTGGGCGAAGGACTCAAATATACTCTGTTGAGATTGACCCCTCTGGTATCCATACGATAGTGTCCACGTGCCACCCCATCAGGATTAAGCATGGGTATCAATTTGAACACATATATACGACGTAGTAGCACTGCTATCGGATCGTCCCGATTGAGCAAGAAATTTAGAAAACCGTTGAACACAAAACTGGATGGTGTTTCGCCTGGATGGACCCTAGCACTCAGGAATATAATTTTTTTCCCACGAAACTTGAACGATCTCTCGTCGTCGGTGTCAGGGAACATGCCGTTCAATCTGTCCTCTCTCTCGTTCAAAATGTTGTGAAAGGAGCTTATTGTCAGCATGTCCAATCTTCGTCCCTCCAACGATTTTGTTGCGCACTCCCGATGGTAATATATGTCGTCGGGATGAACGAGGATCCGCTTTGCCATTCGGTTGTCTATTCTGTTTAAATAGCTCTGGAGGTCCTGATAGGTGAAAGGATATGTGAAAGCTAGGTAACTAATGGCTTTAGCATTCTCCGGCATACGATAAAGAAAGGACAATGTAAATTCGCTGCCTTTCTGGTCCATCTACAAGAAAAATTAAAAGAAAATTTAGCAATCGTTGCATCGTGCAGCCACCTACAAAATATATTCGATACAATTAATTTGTATTCAACATTTATATTATATTGTATGAACTTTGATAGTTATTCAACAAAGTACATTGTCATCGAACGACATTCAATTTTAAGGATATCATAGAAAAGTGTATAATTACAGCATAGGTGGGCTTGTCGCGAATCCGCTCCCAGTGCGGATGGCCAGGAATAGTCTTGAAAACCGGACACATTCCTTGGCTGAACATCTTGGACTGCCTGTTGAGATTGACGACATTGAACTTAACGCATATACCAGGTACACCAGGCTTGACACCGAAGTAGAACCAAGTTCTGTTGTTGTTCTGATACTCTGTGCCATGACAATCGTGCTTAGTCCACACATTGAATTCACTGTCAGGTTTTTCTTCCACGCAGTTGGTGTTCGGAGGAAATTTATCCTCTCCGTCCTGAGTCTCCACTGATGAAATTCAATTGGTGTTAAACAAAACAAAAAAATATTTTAGTCACAGTAGTTGCAGTACCGTTTTCCAGCGAGTCGGAGACCTCGACTTGTTCGACCCTTGCCAAATTGGCCGAGTCGAAGTTATTGTAAAACACACAATTCCCGCATGTTATATTTTCCCACGATGTTTCCATGGCCGAAGGGGGGGGGGGGGGGGGGAGGGGGAAGTTAGATGGCGATCTGTAATGCGCGAAATTATTAAAATTCGTAGATAATACATACGTAGAGTTGCCAGAAAGGATTGTCGTGTTACGTCATGACTCTTGCCGAGACCAGAAATCGAATGCGGTCGAAATATAATTAAATATACAAAAATAATTTCCGGACTGTTCTATCGATCGAATGTTAAATCTTTGTTGCGATACAACACGCGACATTTGGGAGTTAACGACACATTCCCCGCCTGGCGACTCCGTTGGGGCCGTTCAGAAACTTACTTTGGAAAACGTAGAATGACAGAGAGTGCTGCGATAGTGCGAATGCCAGAGAGAGACGCCAGTTACCCGGTTATAATTTCTGAACGCGGCCTTGACGGATAAGAACGATCATATGATTTTTATTTAGGTCCCTTCTAAAGCGATATTCAGGTCGCTTCCCACGATTCGCTCACCTCACGCATAGCCAAATCCATTTTTATCCAGGCGCATTGAATTTCTTTCGTGTCTGTGTAAAATTGACACTTTAGAATTTACACTCGTAAAAATTCCGATTGTAATAACAACTATATCATTCAGACCCGTCGGCACTTGGGGTGTCTTTATCCTTGCCGCTGGGCGTTCGTGGACATGTAACGAGAGGGAATCGAAGTATTGCGATGTATCGTTGGGTTATAGAAGACCAAAGCACACGGTAGTTGGATATGGTCAGGGATCATCTTTGCTAAACTATTCGGCTTGCCGTCACTTATCCTGAATCTCATACTTAATCCCGAACGCTCCAAACGCCCGAAATTCGTTCATCCGATGTAGCTAGTGATGTGAGTCGGTAAATAACCGGTTAAATAGCTCGGCAAATAACCGGTTAATTAACCGCAGCTACTAACGTATTTTACTGACGGTAACTTATTCTGTGGTTGGCACTATACCGAACCCGGCGAAAATTACACGTGCAAGATGCTTTCTTACGCTGTGCCCGCTTCAATCACGCATCCTTACTCCATACATGTATCTTGATTTAACCCGTTCGTTTCCCATAACGTCGTTATTATAAACAGTACAAACACTTAATTTTTAATGTCTGATCGTATTACATTCTTTTTGCTGAATAAAAAAATTAACCAGTCCTTAATAACTTCCAAGGAATAACCCAGCAAACACAAATAGATAACATTGATGTAGCAGTTACCGCACAGAAAGTAACACGTTATGTAGCAAGAAGATAACCGGTGATTCACCAGTGATGAACTTTTTCTCACTCAAGAAAGTAACAGAATAGGGAAATAGTTATGTATCAAATATGTAACTATTAATAACATTTACGTAACAAGTACGTTTTCGTATAGTACGTATATTTTGTTACAGAAATATTATATAATATTTACGTTTCGTTTCCGCATAATTTCATGTCATAATTGTTATTAAAAGAAGACATAACATTTATGGCGATGTTATATAACAGCGTTACGACTTTTTAAGACCTAAATGTTATGTAGCTGCTACATTCAGTGTTTGCTGGGAAGTATCGTTTAATAGTAATTATCAGTATTTTATTGAAGAAGTTAAACGTTGATTAAATGATTCGCAATAACGTAGAAATTTTATCAAATTTAAATTTTAAGTTAGAGTGCGCTTGTTGGTAGCATTTAGGCACTGGAGACAACGAAAACAGCACAAAATCGGGAGGCCTCGGTGAAAAGCATACTTAATTCCCGTCTTTTTGCCCTAGCGGGCAGCCGGGAATTAATTAAAAATGCTTTCTCATAGAAGAAGCTTCGCGAATAAAGAAACATTACGCGAAAGCGATATGAAAATCTTTTTTTTTTTTTTTTTTGTATAAAAAAAGATTGATTAAAATGAAATTTTTTAGAATTTATAAAAATGATTTTTTTAATAACCTATAAAAAAAAAAAAAAAAAAAAAAAAATTGCTTATAAAAATTTTACAGTACTCACTCGCCGCTGTGTGTTTTCCGTGCCTCGTCGGTTACTATTATAAATATTCTGAAACGTTTCTCAAAGCGTGCGACCGTTTGCGACTTGATACCGAGAGTGACTGTTCGAAATGACCATTCGTTCCTAGCAAATACGTCAGATGAATCGGCAATCGTTATCGATCGATTAAAAAAAAAAAAAAAAAACAAGACGAGACGAAACTGGTTTAACGTAGAGTAAAGTTTGTACCCGTGGAACGTTGAATTCGCATGCGTGAGTCCGTGTGTTTTATTAGGCAGTATATCAGGTGGACATAGAAAAAGTCGACACGAAGACATAAATCACATGAAATTCGTGCATAAAATCGAGACTTTCAATGTCTCACCGTACTTTAGTCCCAAAAAGGCCAGCGGATTCGCGTTCAGCGCAAAAAAATACGTCAAAATACGTGGCAGGTCATTTTAAAAACAGAAACAACAATTCGTCAAAAAATTGCAAGGCCACTCCCTCCGAGTAAATTTTTCGTGTTTTTTACCGTCCTGAAAATGGCCAATAAAACGCTTCTAGAACTTCGGACAAGACCCTATATTGTGTATTTTTTCCCCGCTGAATACGAATATCACAATTATTTTTTTCTCCCAGCTCAATATTTTCCATTTTAATCCCAAAAATACGATTTTTTATGCATAAAATCGAGAGCTTTCTCACATTCGACCACTTCACTATATCCATACGTCCCAGATTTAGTTGCTATACATCCAGTCGACCTCCACTCACTACCCCAAGGTCCAGCCGTCGTAGTCCAGTCGATTAGTCTGTTACCAAGGCTTGGAAACGAAGAGTCTGGACGTTTTGTGAAAAATATTGGCCCTGAACAGGGCCGTTTGATTTGAAAATTCATCCCTAAATTTTGTACTCGTAGAACTCCGCCTCTTCCGATTAAGACGAAAAAGTACTTTTTACATTGTGATTTATAAAAGTACTTTAAGTACGGAAAATACTTGGGGTACTTAGTACTTTAAGTAATCTTCGGTACTTTGGCCAGCTTTGTGGTGGAATTAGGCGCCCTGGGTATAGCGTTGCGAAACCGCATCTTATATTGTCACAATCAGATCATGGGCATTTGACTCAGTGGCCTGAAGTGGTTCTGCACTTGTTCCAAGTTGTCGAATGTTCAGTTGTTGGGCTCTTCAGTTGGTAGTGTATAGAACCTCTCGGTCTTGACATGACATATGACTTGGTGTACAACCTATTCGTGGTCATAGCTTTGAGTGTCAACATTCTCGGTCTACCCTCGCGGACCAACCAACCGTAAGACTTTGGGTTGGATTTGGCTTGTTTTCTGAAAAACTACCGCAACTCAACTACTCGATTGGTGCGCCAAACCGACTTTGTTTCCAACCTTCTGAAGGTAGCTTTTTGTTGATATCTCAACCAAAAGTTGATACCACCCACTACTCTACTTTTTTTGTGTCCACCTGATATACTTCCATTACCCGTTTGTCCTCGAGAGTCGCCCGTCAAACGTCAGAACAGAGTTCAGAGACAAAAGTTACGATTTTCCGGGCGCGCGTCGCCTTGCCAATCGAGTCTCGCAGATAAATCAAATAAAAACGTTTAAAAAAAAGTGGTTTCTTTCAGGTCGGCGTATCAAGCGAGGCGAATTTTTCTGGGGACTCTGATAGTCGTTGGAATAATCGTAACGATCACGGGAAATTCTTTCAATGGCGGTAATCTATCGCGCCACTCGGTCGGCAACGAGGAAACGGAAACTCTCTCTCGTACCGCCGGATCCGGAAGTGACGCAGCCGCCGACGTGAAGCAAACTCAGGGTCTTCAGGCGCGGCGTCGTCTGCGCCGATGGACCTCCCTGCGCTGAAATTGGCAAGTATGTCGAAACAAAAATTACGTTATTTTGAGGCACGAAAAAAATACGTTATTTCGACGGCATGAAAAAAAAAAAAAAAAATTTTAATGATTTTTTTTATTACTATTATTATTATTTTTTTTTTAAATGGTAAAACGAGACCATTATGAGGAATTTTGGGACTCGAAAAATATGTATAGATCCGTTGTCGTATGCGATTTTTAATTTTAATTGGGGATGAATTGAAAGCAAGGCTGGCGGTTATTTATCATGACAAATAATATTGTTTGATGTCAAAATAACTTATTTTATTTTTTTATTTATTAGTTGAAAGCAAGTTGAACCAAGATTTATTTATTTATCGTCTACATTACTATTTTTGACATCGATACTAAATTGTTCGGAGATCGAATTATTTAACCTCTGATATTAATTATTACTCTTTTTTATTACGGTAATAAAACGATCGGATATTTATTAATTTACCGACCGACATCTTTATTATTCTTTTTTTTAGATGTATAATAAAATGGTCGCAGATTTATTTATTTATTGTCTGATATAAAATTATTATTATTATTATTATTTTAGATCGATGCTGGACCGCAATGGATCGGCAGTCGACGCGGCTTTGGCTGCGATGATATGCAACAGTATGATAAACATGCAGAGCATGGGTATGGGAGGAGGATTTATGATGTCCCTATACGAAAGATCGAGCGGAAAAACGTATTTTTTGATTTCCCGCGAAACGGCACCGATAAACTCCGCCTACGACATGTTCGAAAACAAGTCAGCTACTGCATCGCGAGTCGGTAATTGTATTAAAATATATATATATATATATAAATATATTTTAAGATTTTTAATTTTTAATATTTAATTTTTTATACAATTTTTCGCTGTAGGTGGTCTCGCCATTGGAGTGCCGGGGAGAGATAGCCGGCTACTGGGCGGTTCATCGAAAATTCGGCAAACTGCCCTGGGTCGAGTTGTTTCATCCGAGCATCGAGCTGTGCAGAAACGGATACAATCTCACGAAAGCTCAATACGACGCGCTGACCGCCAATCCACCGACTATACACGACGATCCGACACTGAGGTATCGTTCGAGATTTAATAACGTGCGAAATAACGCGGTCGGTAACAATATACAAGTATTATTACCACGGTCGGTAAAAATGTGTTAAAATTATTACCACGGCCGGTAAAAATGTATACTTATTACCTTGGTCGGTAATAATTTACGAGAGTTATTACCACAGTCGATAATATAATTCATAATTATTATCGTGGTCGGTAATACAAACGCAAATTCTTAGATGAACCTGAATTGACATTCGTTTCGTGTAAAAAGTTGTTTTCAATCGGAAAATGTTTACGCTAGTGAAAGAATAAAATGAATTATTAGTCTTCATTACCGACCGCGGCGATAAAAAAATGTATATATAACCAAATATTTGTGAATAGGACAATGTTCGTCGATCCGGAATTGGGAGAGTTCAGAAAGCCAGGCACGTTGATAAAACCCGACAAACTCGGCGAGACCATGGAAATGATAGCGACGAATAACGCCTCGGTGCTCTACAACGGGAGTATGGCCAAAAGACTCGTCGAAGATCTGAAGAAGAGGGGCAGCGTTCTGACGATCAAAGATCTCAATGAGTACAGGCAAGTTTTTTCTTCAAATACACGAAAATTCTCCAAGTTTTGAAAAAAAAAAAAAAAAAAAAAAATACCATTAGTAATGTAAAATAGTAATTACTATTTTCATGTTAATAGCCACTTCGTGGCTTTAGCCACATCATTTTTAGAATTTTTTCGTTGATGAAATCGGTTGGGAAATATGCCACTTGAAAACAATGGCGGAGGTTTTAATTCGATATCTCGAATTTTTTTTAAAACAAGTGCCGTTTCCCAAAATTTAACATAGGATCTCCTATGCTGGAAATGGTCATTTTTTTAAATTTCGAAAAGAAATACAAATTTTCTGCAGAAAAAATCTGCTTTCGCAGAAATCTGCTTTCGCAGATTTTTTCTGCAGAAAATTTGTATTTTTTTGGGGGGAAAAAAAAAAACACCATTTTAGTCAAGGTAATGGTAAGGGTACCCCCTGAATCACTTCCATATGCTATATTCTCGAGATTTCGGCGTTTATAGCATATGGGAGTGAAATCTGAGAATCCCAAATCCCATATAGGACACGGGAGGGTAATTCGAAATTCGCATCTAAAGTAAGATTCGGTTCCTTAAGAATATATTATCCGGCGATCGCGTTTCAATAGACGAACCATTTATCTCAATGTATTGTCAACAATAAATAACATAAATAAACGAATCTAGCGTTTATAATATTTATCCCAGTTGACCAAGTACGGCGGTAGTTTTTTCTAATTCTTGTTAACTTTTTTTTTTCTTCATTATAGACCGGTGTGGTCGGAGCCGGTGCTAACAAATCTTTCGGACGGTATGAAGCTAATTTCAGGTGGCCTGCCGAGCAGCGGACCCCTCCTCGCTTTCATACTGAACGTCCTACAGGAGTATCGTTTCACCGCCCACAGCCTGGCGGATCTCAATAGCACATTTAAAACTTATCATAGAATAATTGAAACATACAAGTACGCGTACGCGATAAGAACCCACATGGCCGACGGCGATTTCGTCGATCTCAAGCAGGTAAACGATTAAGAACGATCGATAAATCGATTAAAAACGATCGATAAATCGATTAAAAACGATCGATAAATCGATTAAAAACGATCGATTTTATTTAAGTGTACATATTTTTTTTAGCTCATCGAAAAATCGACTTCGACGGAGTACGCACGTTCTGTGAGGGCCAATATAAGCGACTATGGAACGTCGAACGAGCCGGAGCATTACGGCGCAACGAACTCGGGCTTCCACGATCACGGAACCGCTCACATATCCGTACTTGCACCGAACGGCGACGCCGTTTCCGTTACCAGCAGTATTAATCTCTAGTGAGTTGATAGATTGTACAAAAAAAAACTTTATTTTCTTTTTTTTGTTCCCCCGGAACGTGTGAACTGAGATTTTGAAACAATTTCGGACATTTTTTAGATATCTCTCTCTCTTTTTTTTTTTTTTTTTTTTTTTTTTTCTAAGCATTTTGACATATTTCTATAAATTTTCTAGAATTTTATTTTTTTTTAAAGATTTTTTTTAGAATTTTCTGAATATCGATCATTGAACCAGATGTGAGATTTTTTAAAATGTAATCTATGATAATTAAAGAGGGTGAGCCTGGCCGGGTGGATCGGCGCGTGCTTCACACGCAGTAGGCCCGGGTTCGATTTCCGGCAAGCACCAAGAATTTTCTGTGGTGTTTTTATCTGCGAAAAAATAGCCAAATGGATCGAGTTGCTACTCGCGACGGCGAAGGGGCGGGAAGAATGGGGAGCGGGAGGAGGAGAAGGAGAAAGAAGAAGAGGATTCACCGCCGCTCCTTGTACCCTCAAACATGTCGAGGACCACGCAAACGCGAGAGAGAGAGAGAGAGAGAGAGAGAGAGAGAATTCTTTTCTTTTTTCTTTTTTTTCTTTTTCTTTTTCTTTTTCTTTTTTTTTTTTTTTTTTTAAGAAAAAAAAGAAAAAAAAGAAAAAAAAAAGAAAAAAAAAAGAAAAAAAAGAAAAAAAAAGAAAAAGGTATACGAAAATTCGTATAGTTATCGTCGATGCATGCTGCGACACGTGAATCAGATTGTCAAGTCGGCAATCCAGCCCGGCAGAGGCACGCGGTCCAGACGGCGGCTCTTGGTCGCCATAGCCAAATGGATCGAGTTGCTACTCGCGAGAGAGAGAGAGAGAGAGAGAGAGAGAGAGAATTCTTTTCTTTTTTAAAATTGAACAG
>OY754497.1:0-5000 GCA_963575735.1 Amblyjoppa fuscipennis
AACGGCAGGGATAGAAGCTCTACCTCACCCCGGCCGAGTGAGGAAAAATTCAAGTTTGTACCCCGGCCAAAAAAAGAGCAAAAATTAACGGTGTCGCGCTCGAGTTTTCCGAGAAATTAAGTTTCGTTTGTAAAGAGGAGAAGTTAACCATCCCGCGGGATCGTTTTGAAAAAAGGCGGGATCGCTTGAGGAAAAAGTAGCTTGAGGAAAAATTCCCGTGTACACCGGCCGTATAAAAAAAAAAAAAAAAAAAAAAAAAAAAAAAAAAAAAAAAAAAAAACGCAAAAAAGGAAAAAAGTAAAACAAAAAGAAAAGCTAAGTATGGAAAAACATCGAGCAGATAGCGGCTGAAAACGCGCGAAAAACGGCAGGGATAGAAGCTCTACCTCACCCCGGCCGAGTGAGGAAAAATTCAAGTTTGTACCCCGGCCAAAAAAAGAGCAAAAATTAACGGTGTCGCGCTCGAGTTTTCCGAGAAATTAAGTTTCGTTTGTAAAGAGGAGAAGTTAACCATCCCGCGGGATCGTTTTGAAAAAAGGCGGGATCGCTTGAGGAAAAAGTAGCTTGAGGAAAAATTCCCGTGTACACCGGCCGTATAAAGAGAGAATATCTCAAGTCGCGGATTTTTTCGCGGGTTTGAAAAAGGCGGGATCGCTTGAGGAAAAAGTAGCTTGAGGAAAAATTCCCGTGTACACCGGCCGTATAAAGAGAGAATATCTCAAGTCGCGGATTTTTTCGCGGGTTTGAAAAAAGGCGGGATCGCTTGAGGAAAAAGTAGCTTGAGGAAAAATTCCCGTGTACACCGGCCGTATAAAGAGAGAATATCTCAAGTCGCGGATTTTTTCGCGGGTTTGAAAAAAGGCGGGATCGCTTGAGGAAAAAGTAGCTTGAGGAAAAATTCCCGTGTACACCGGCCGTATAAAGAGAGAATATCTCAAGTCGCGGATTTTTTCGCGGGTTTGAAAAAAGGCGGGATCGCTTGAGGAAAAAGTAGCTTGAGGAAAAATTCCCGTGTACACCGGCCGTATAAAGAGAGAATATCTCAAGTCGCGGATTTTTTCGCGGGTTTGAAAAAAGGCGGGATCGCTTGAGGAAAAAGTAGCTTGAGGAAAAATTCCCGTGTACACCGGCCGTATAAAAAAAAAAAAAAAAAAAAAAAAAAAAAAAAAAAAAAAAAAAAAAAAAAAACGCAAAAACGCAAAAACGCAAAAAGGAAAAAAGTAAAACAAAAAGAAAAGCTAAGTATGGAAAAACATCGAGCAGATAGCGGCTGAAAACGCGCGAAAAACGGCAGGGATAGAAGCTCTACCTCACCCCGGCCGAGTGAGGAAAAATTCAAGTTTGTACCCCGGCCAAAAAAAGAGCAAAAATTAACGGTGTCGCGCTCGAGTTTTCCGAGAAATTAAGTTTCGTTTGTAAAGAGGAGAAGTTAACCATCCCGCGGGATCGTTTTGAAAAAAGGCGGGATCGCTTGAGGAAAAAGTAGCTTGAGGAAAAATTCCCGTGTACACCGGCCGTATAAAGAGAGAATATCTCAAGTCGCGGATTTTTTCGCGGGTTTGAAAAAAGGCGGGATCGCTTGAGGAAAAAGTAGCTTGAGGAAAAATTCCCGTGTACACCGGCCGTAAAAAAAAAAAAAAAAAAAAAAAAAAAAAAAAAAAAAAAAAAAAAAAAAAAAAAAAAAAAAAAAAAAAAAAAAAAAAAAAAAAAAAAAAAAAAAAAAAAAAAAAAAACGCAAAAACGCAAAAAGGAAAAAAGTAAAACAAAAAGAAAAGCTAAGTATGGAAAAACATCGAGCAGATAGCGGCTGAAAACGCGCGAAAAACGGCAGGGATAGAAGCTCTACCTCACCCCGGCCGAGTGAGGAAAAATTCAAGTTTGTACCCCGGCCAAAAAAAGAGCAAAAATTAACGGTGTCGCGCTCGAGTTTTCCGAGAAATTAAGTTTCGTTTGTAAAGAGGAGAAGTTAACCATCCCGCGGGATCGTTTTGAAAAAAGGCGGGATCGCTTGAGGAAAAAGTAGCTTGAGGAAAAATTCCCGTGTACACCGGCCGTATAAAAAAAAAAAAAAAAAAAAAAAAAAAAAAAAAAAAAAAAAAAAAAAAACGCAAAAAAGGAAAAAAGTAAAACAAAAAGAAAAGCTAAGTATGGAAAAACATCGAGCAGATAGCGGCTGAAAACGCGCGAAAAACGGCAGGGATAGAAGCTCTACCTCACCCCGGCCGAGTGAGGAAAAATTCAAGTTTGTACCCCGGCCAAAAAAAGAGCAAAAATTAACGGTGTCGCGCTCGAGTTTTCCGAGAAATTAAGTTTCGTTTGTAAAGAGGAGAAGTTAACCATCCCGCGGGATCGTTTTGAAAAAAGGCGGGATCGCTTGAGGAAAAAGTAGCTTGAGGAAAAATTCCCGTGTACACCGGCCGTATAAAGAGAGAATATCTCAAGTCGCGGATTTTTTCGCGGGTTTGAAAAAAGGCGGGATCGCTTGAGGAAAAAGTAGCTTGAGGAAAAATTCCCGTGTACACCGGCCGTATAAAGAGAGAATATCTCAAGTCGCGGATTTTTTCGCGGGTTTGAAAAAAGGCGGGATCGCTTGAGGAAAAAGTAGCTTGAGGAAAAATTCCCGTGTACACCGGCCGTATAAAGAGAGAATATCTCAAGTCGCGGATTTTTTCGCGGGTTTGAAAAAAGGCGGGATCGCTTGAGGAAAAAGTAGCTTGAGGAAAAATTCCCGTGTACACCGGCCGTATAAAGAGAGAATATCTCAAGTCGCGGATTTTTTCGCGGGTTTGAAAAAAGGCGGGATCGCTTGAGGAAAAAGTAGCTTGAGGAAAAATTCCCGTGTACACCGGCCGTATAAAGAGAGAATATCTCAAGTCGCGGATTTTTTCGCGGGTTTGAAAAAAGGCGGGATCGCTTGAGGAAAAAGTAGCTTGAGGAAAAATTCCCGTGTACACCGGCCGTTAAAAAAAAAAAAAAAAAAAAAAAAAAAAAAAAAAAAAAAAAAAAAAAAAAAAAAAAAAAAAAAAAAAAAAAAAAAAAAAAAAAAAAAAAAAAAAAAAAAAAAAACGCAAAAAGGAAAAAAGTAAAACAAAAAGAAAAGCTAAGTATGGAAAAACATCGAGCAGATAGCGGCTGAAAACGCGCGAAAAACGGCAGGGATAGAAGCTCTACCTCACCCCGGCCGAGTGAGGAAAAATTCAAGTTTGTACCCCGGCCAAAAAAAGAGCAAAAATTAACGGTGTCGCGCTCGAGTTTTCCGAGAAATTAAGTTTCGTTTGTAAAGAGGAGAAGTTAACCATCCCGCGGGATCGTTTTGAAAAAAGGCGGGATCGCTTGAGGAAAAAGTAGCTTGAGGAAAAATTCCCGTGTACACCGGCCGTATAAAGAGAGAATATCTCAAGTCGCGGATTTTTTCGCGGGTTTGAAAAAAGGCGGGATCGCTTGAGGAAAAAGTAGCTTGAGGAAAAATTCCCGTGTACACCGGCCGTATAAAAAAAAAAAAAAAAAAAAAAAAAAAAAAAAAAAAAAAAAAAAAAAAAAAAAAAAAAAAAAAAAAAAAAAAAAAAAAAAAAAAAAAAAAAAAAAAAAAAAAAAAAAAAAACGCAAAAAGGAAAAAAGTAAAACAAAAAGAAAAGCTAAGTATGGAAAAACATCGAGCAGATAGCGGCTGAAAACGCGCGAAAAACGGCAGGGATAGAAGCTCTACCTCACCCCGGCCGAGTGAGGAAAAATTCAAGTTTGTACCCCGGCCAAAAAAAGAGCAAAAATTAACGGTGTCGCGCTCGAGTTTTCCGAGAAATTAAGTTTCGTTTGTAAAGAGGAGAAGTTAACCATCCCGCGGGATCGTTTTGAAAAAAGGCGGGATCGCTTGAGGAAAAAGTAGCTTGAGGAAAAATTCCCGTGTACACCGGCCGTATAAAAAAAAAAAAAAAAAAAAAAAAAAAAAAAAAAAAAAAAAAAAAAAACGCAAAAAAGGAAAAAAGTAAAACAAAAAGAAAAGCTAAGTATGGAAAAACATCGAGCAGATAGCGGCTGAAAACGCGCGAAAAACGGCAGGGATAGAAGCTCTACCTCACCCCGGCCGAGTGAGGAAAAATTCAAGTTTGTACCCCGGCCAAAAAAAGAGCAAAAATTAACGGTGTCGCGCTCGAGTTTTCCGAGAAATTAAGTTTCGTTTGTAAAGAGGAGAAGTTAACCATCCCGCGGGATCGTTTTGAAAAAAGGCGGGATCGCTTGAGGAAAAAGTAGCTTGAGGAAAAATTCCCGTGTACACCGGCCGTATAAAGAGAGAATATCTCAAGTCGCGGATTTTTTCGCGGGTTTGAAAAAAGGCGGGATCGCTTGAGGAAAAAGTAGCTTGAGGAAAAATTCCCGTGTACACCGGCCGTATAAAGAGAGAATATCTCAAGTCGCGGATTTTTTCGCGGGTTTGAAAAAAGGCGGGATCGCTTGAGGAAAAAGTAGCTTGAGGAAAAATTCCCGTGTACACCGGCCGTATAAAGAGAGAATATCTCAAGTCGCGGATTTTTTCGCGGGTTTGAAAAAAGGCGGGATCGCTTGAGGAAAAAGTAGCTTGAGGAAAAATTCCCGTGTACACCGGCCGTATAAAGAGAGAATATCTCAAGTCGCGGATTTTTTCGCGGGTTTGAAAAAAGGCGGGATCGCTTGAGGAAAAAGTAGCTTGAGGAAAAATTCCCGTGTACACCGGCCGTATAAAGAGAGAATATCTCAAGTCGCGGATTTTTTCGCGGGTTTGAAAAAAGGCGGGATCGTTTGAGGAAAAAGTAGCTTGAGGAAAAATTCCCGTGTACACCGGCCGTATAAAAAAAAAAAAAAAAAAAAAAAAAAAAAAAAAAAAAAAAAAAAAAAAAAAAAAAAAAAAAAAAAAAAAAAAAAAAAAAAAAAAAAAAAAAAAAAAAAAAAAAAAAAAAAAAAAAAAAAAAAAAAAAAAAAAAAAACGCAAAAACGCAAAAAGGAAAAAAGTAAAACAAAAAGAAAAG
>OY754497.1:10000-67500 GCA_963575735.1 Amblyjoppa fuscipennis
TTCGTCGTCGTCGTCGTCGTTGTTGTTGTTGTTGTTGTTCAGCGGGAAAAGATACGTCGAAATACGTGGCGGTACATTTCAAAACGATAAGCAACATATCCTCAAAACAATCCAAGGCTGCCCCTTTACAGTCCATTTTTCGTGTTTTTCAACATCCCCAAACGGCATGATCGAACTCTTCTGGAACTCCGGACAAGACCCTATCTTGCGTATTTTTTCCCGCAGAAGACGATGCGCTCCCTGGATTTCGAGTAGCTCCACTGGGAGCCGAGATATCGACGTTTGAAAATCGCGAAAATCGACGTTTTTCAAAAGTGGCTCAAAAATTGAAAAATCGTTATTTACGCGATTTTTTTGTTTCAAGGCTATAGTCGACGTATTTTTTCCCGCTGATCACGAATATACCAATTATTTTGAGCCCAGCCCAATATTTCCAAATTTAAAACCCAAAAATACAATTTTTCGTGAATAAAATCGAGTTTTTCAATGCCTCACTGCACTTTGTCGCCAAAAAGGCCGGTGGATTCGTGTTCAGCGGAAAAAAATACGTGAAAATACATGGCGGTTCAATTCTAAAAAAGAAAAAATTTTTTCCTCAAAAAATTGCAAGGCTACCCGTTTAGAGTCCATTTTTCGCCTTTTTCAACGTCCTCAAACGGGACGATAAAACTCTTTTAAAACTCCGGACGGTACCTTATTTTGTGTATTTTTTCACGCAGAAGACAATGCGCTCCCTGGATTTTGAGTAGCTCCACTGGGAGCCGAGATATCGACGTTTGAAAATCGCGAAAATCGACGTTTTTCAAAAGTTGCTCAAAAATTGAAAAATCGTTATTTACGCGATTTTTTTTGTTTCAAGGCTACAGTCGACGTATTTTTTCCCGCTGATCACGAATATACCAATTATTTTGAGCCCAGCCCAATATTTCCAAATTTAAAACCCAAAAATACAATTTTTCGTGAATAAAATCGAGTTTTTCAATGCTTCACTGCACTTTATCGCCAAAAAGGGCAGCGGATTCGTGTTCCGCGGGAAAAAATACATCGAAATACATGGCCGTTCGTTTCAAAAAAAGAAATATTTCCCATTTTATTCCCAAAAATACCATTTTTCGTGAATAAAATCGAGATTTTCAATGCCTCGCTGCATTTTGTCGCCAAAAAGGCCAGTGGATTCGTGTTCAGCGGGAAAAAATACGTCGAAATACATGGCGGTTCATTTGATAAAAAGAAAAAAATGTCGACATAAAATTCCGATTGGTACCCTTACCATTTTTCGACGAAAATGGGTTTTTTCAAAAAAAACATTTTTTATAATTTTTTCGTCAATGAAATCGGTTGCGAAATATGCCACTTGAAAACAATGGCGGAGGTTTTAATTCGATATCTCGAAATTTTTTGAAAAAACGTGCCGTTCCGCACAATTTTACATAGGATTCCGTATGCTCAAAATGGTGAATTTTTTAAATTTCGAAAAAAACACAAATTGCACGTATTCCGAGCGTAAATGGGTCACCTGAAGCCAATGGCGGTGGAAAAAATTGGATATCTCGAAAAAAAAATTTGGTCATTTTGAATGTCGAAAGGTACCCTTACCATTTTTCGACGAAAATGGGTTTAAAAAAAAAAAAAACATTTCTTATAATTTTTTCGTCAATGAAATCGGTTGGGAAATATGCCACTTGAAAACAATGGCGGAGGTCTTATCAAGAGACGCGGTAGCGTCTCGACGCCAAGTACCTACTTAAAAAAAAGTTTTTTAAGCAACTTGAGTGAGACGCTACCAAGTATGTATACAGCAAAATGCCGGAAGTGGACACCGGAAGTGTTCTTCGTTCTCGATTTTCTCGAAAACGAAGCATCGGATTGAAATTCCGACGACACTTTTCTCATATATATGGGACACAAGCTTTCTACCGCGCCCAGTTACAATCATAACTGTTGGATAGATGTTGAGATATCACGATCGTGTACCTCACGAGGTCCGAAAATATTATAAAAGTGTGATGTGATGTGATGTGAGTCCTCGCGTTTACTGCGCATGCGTCCGCCAGCTGGCCATCTTTCATCTCTCTCGGATGTTCGCATCAGCGCAGCACTTCCTCTCTTTTTATTATACGATCGACGCGCTGCCGCGTCTCTTGATAAAAACCATCGCGCTTCGGTTAATCGGAACAATATTTTATTTTACGTAACGAACATTGATATTTGCTGAAAATTAAGGAAACAAACTTGTTGTGATTATATGATATGTAATTGAAGAAGTCGAAATAAATTTAAAAATGTGAAAGTGTCGCGAAAAATCGTGCATAATAAATTCCAATAAAAAAAAAACTTTCGTGTAAAAAAATTTTAAAAACATCGATAAAAACGCCTGTAAATGTCTCTAATCTTATAAATATATTGTAAATTATTAAATGTATTTTTTATTTTCTTTTAATTATGTGTCGGACGATTAAAATTCATTTTCGAGATCTTTTTATGACTAACCTATTTTTGACGGTTCGTTTTATTTTTAAAATTTAGTTCAAATATCGATTTTACCAGTTAATTGGGATTATTGAACTAAAACAAAAAAATGAGTCCACATTTTTCAGTTTTTTTAAATTCAATCTACACCCTGTCAGCGAAACATGAACTTATTTACCTCTGTTTGAATAGGTATCTAAACCGCGGAATAAATTTTACTAACGAAGCTGGCATTCTATTTGAGACATTTCCTCCTGTCGATGTATAATTGAAGGTTCGCAGTGAAAATTTAAATTATTTATGTATATACTTGTTGCATATAGTGGCGAAAAGCATATGCAACTCCACACACAGATGCCCTCGATGCTTTGGAACTTCAGACGCACTCTGACTTGCTGCGTCAGAATCAAAAGATGTCTTTATCCATCATGCGAGAGGGATAATTTTTTTTTTAGCTATGCATGATGAAAGCCACCTTCTGATCCTGACGCAGCTGCCTTCGAAGGTTCAGAGCATCAAGAGCAGGTACTCAAGTCGTCGAAGGGGCCTTTCGTCACCATAAAATGTTCCACGAACATATTTTACAGGATGATGATTCAGTTTATTTCCTACATGTTGGTAATAATCAAACAAACTACATGGCAGGATGTCAAAAATAGGTGAAATCAAAGGAAAAAATACTTAAAAAAAAAAAAAAAGTAAAAAGGTACGCCAAGTACTTAAAAATTGTATTCTCGTTCAGAAAATATCGTTATCAAAATGTAAAAAAAAAAAAAAAAATCGAAAAGAAATCGAATCAAATCAGCCAAGTAGTAGTACATACAAAAAAATTCTTCAAAAAATATGTTCATCAAAACAATCAACAATTGTTTTTTGAAAATTTTTCAATTTTTAATATTTTGCCAATTTAAAAAGAAAATTTCAATTTACAAAAAAAAATTCAATTTCGAAAAAAACTGTTCAATTTTTTAAAAATTTGTTGTATTTTGTTTTTTTTTATTTATTAATTTTTCGATTTTTGGCAATTTTTTGATTTTTTGTTTTTTTTTTGCATTTTTTCAATTTTTTGAATTTGTTAATTTATTGATTTTTTGAATTTTACAATATTTCATTTCTTGGCAATTTTCGAATACGCGAATTTTTGCGTTTTTTTTTATTTTCCATAATTTGATGTTTTTGAAAAATGTTTTTTTAATATTTTGAATTTTTTAATATTTTGGATTTTTAAATTTTTGTTTTCTTTCACTTCTTCAACTTTTTGCCTTTTAAAAAAATTGCAACGTATTCATTTTTTTGTTTTCTTGAATTTTTTAGGTTTTTGAAATTTTTTTCTTCATTTTTTGGGATTTTCCACAAATTTTTAACCTTTTTTTTGTATTTTCAAGATTTACAATTTTTTTCGTGCATTTTTTTGCTCGTCATTCCCAATCGTTCTCGACACGATTGGCCAATGTCCGCTATAGTGAATAAAAAAATGCGACATTTCCACTACTTTTTTTTTTCCGTCGTTTTGCGTCGTCGTCGTCGTCGTCGTCGTCGCGTCGTGGGAGCCGAGATATCGACCTTTGAAAATCACGAAAATCGACGGTTTTCAAAAGTGGCTCGAAAATGGAAAAATCTCTGTTCACTCGATTTTTTTTTGGTTTCAAGGCTATAGTCGACGTATTTTTTCCGACTAAACACGATACAACAATTATTTTACGCCCAACCCAATATTTCCACATTTAAAAACCAAAAATACAATTCTTCGTTAACAAAATCGAGATTTTCAATGCCTCACTGCACTTTATCGCCAAAATGACCAGCCGATTCGTGTTCTGTGGGAAAAATTACGTCGAAATACGTGGCAGTTCATTTAAAAAAAAGAAAAAAATTTTTCCAAAAAATTCCAATTGGTACCCTTACCATTTTTTCGACAAAAATGTGGTTTTTTCAAAAAAAAATGTTTAGATTTTTTCGTCAATGATATCCGTTGGGAAATATGCCTCTTGAAAACAATGGTTAAGGTTTTAATTCGATATCTTGTGTAACCGTTTTTCCCAACACCTAAAGTTTTCCCAATCGAGACGGCTACAAAACTCGTCTCACTCGGCCTTAAGGGCGCCAGCCGCGAGAGCGAAAGCTCTCGCGACAAAATTTTAATTTTAAGAGCCGAACGAGAGACGAGAGCGACCCGGCGTCGCTCAGCCTTGGGAAATTGGTAGAGGCGAGTGGGCCGGTCACGTCCGCAAAGAAAGAACAGACATCGAGACGAAACTTCGGGAACAGCGAAAAGATATTTTATTTGGTTGTTAATATCGAGAGCGTGGTCGTGAAGCGGCTAGTGTGCACGCTCGTTCCCTTTCATATTATCTTCACTCACAAATCATAATCGGTAACAATCAGAAATCGGTAACAAGGAGTCCGAAAAACGAGAAACGATAATAATAATGCGGTAGCGATGGATCGGCGACAAATAGAGTTCGGTACCTCGACGCAAGCTTCGTACATCCCCAAGCGTGGATCGCAGCCACGGTACCATGCATAACATAACTTTCACTCCACCGGATCGCAGCGGGGATACACCGAAATAAATTAACCAAAATTACTCCACTCTCACTCCACCCAATCGCAGCGGGGATACACCGAAATAAATTACCCAAAATTACTCCCAAGTTAACCCAGAAAGTGACTCTAAATGAACGGAAAGAAGATATGCCGGAAATCTAAATAATGAAATGTCGCAAAAATAGGTAGCTACGTAACTTGTAAATTAACGAAATGATCTCTCAGGTGGACGAGAGCCGCGAGGCGACGGGGACTCGAGAACGACCGTTCGCGAAGGTGACCTTGTCACCCGCCTTTGAAACCGCCTTCGCGAGAGCTAACCTATGGACTCAGACGTGGCGTCAAAAGACTATGAATTGAACCGAAATTAATGAAATGAGAACCTTCCAGGCAATTAATACAAACGGAAACTAAGACTTCACAAAAGTGAATTTAGTAATTTACCATGAGAATAACATCAACGGTACGCGCGCGAAAGCATGCCGTTCCCACGATAACGCGTCGAGCTTGCCCTATTCTAACTCTAGTCTCAAACCGAACACGTACGACGGTCTCACCGGATTTGTTTGCTGTTGTGGGAGCCTCTCGAGAAATGCTCGGCCAGAAGTCCCACGTCGCGATTGGCGAGATGTCAGTATTCTCGCAGAACGTTGTGCACGGATCGGCAACGGTCACCACGTCCTTCCTTCTTGGGAGCTTACGCTTGAGTCGCCGAGAGAAGTGTCGCTCTCGCGATCGCGGGTCCCTTTTCCCCCACCCTACGCCTATCCGAAATTCGCCCTCTATTTTATTTGTTTCGGGCTTCCGAATTACGCAGGCTGCGCGGTGTTTGAATATTGCGCGTTCGCGATATCGCGAACGCGAGATGCCGAGGTGTCTCGTGGTGGGAGGTAGCCCACGAGAGCCGCAAATTGAGCGCAGCCACGGGAGCTTTCCCGGACGGATGCGGCGTTGGTCCAGCGACGAGTTGGACGCTGCGAGATCGGTGCAGCTGGGTCTCGTCGCGCCAGGGTGGGGCTTTCCGATGCAGAGTCCGACGTCGGTAACGTAGGGCGCTACCTCGATAGCGGCGGAGTCAACGACGGATGGCTTAGCGAGGCTCCAGCCTGCTGTATAGACGGACTCGGCGAGAGCGGTGTGCGTAGTGTTGCGTGGTCGAGCGCTGGTGACGTCATCGGCGGCGAGATCGGTGTTGGCTCGAACTATTCGGTGGCGGTTACGACGGCCGTACGCTCTTCCGTACGGTCTTCCCAGGAGCAAGACTTCCGTGTCCCGTGCCGATTCGTGCGAGAGCCTGAAATATGGCTGTCTTTGGAACGGGGCGAAAAAAACCCCGTTACACTTGAAAACAAATTTTCGAAAACCGTTCTGTATGCTAAAATTCGAAATTTTCACTTTTAGCATACAGAATGATTTTCGAAAAAAAATGTTCAAGATATTGAATTGAAACCTCCGCCATTGTTTTCAAGTGGCATATTTCCCAACTGATTTCATTGACGAAAAAATTCTAAAAATTTTTTTTTGAAAAAAACCCATTTTCGTCAAAAAATGGTAAGGTAAAAAGTGCCTGACGGTAATTATTTTCTCCTGGACGAGCCAGGAGTCCTTGAATACTGCATTTTTTCCTACACTTTCAAAATATATACAGAGGTCTATATTAAACAGGAGAAAATAATTACTGTCCGGTGGAACAGTTTTTCGGAGACGAAAAGTTGTCCAGAGGTTCAGTATCATTGAAAAAATTAATATAGATCTCTGTATATATTTTGAAAGTGCAGGAAAAAATTCGATTTCCAAGGACTCCTGGTTCGTCCAGGAGAAAATAATTACCAGCTGGTCGAACTTTCGTAATATTTTCTTCACGATATTTTATTATCCCTATGACATTTCACTAAGGTTAACCTACAGGGAACTTAAAAAAAATTCACATTATCCCTGATACTGGCCAGAACAGGGAGTCCGGATTTTTATATTTTCATTCCCATGAAAAGATAAGTTAATTGTACGGAAAATGGGCCCATCCAACAACGACTTTGAAAATTTGACAGGTGCCAACGAATTCGGTGCAGCAATGTTGCTAACTTCCACGCCATTAAAACGAGTGACTTTCGTCTAAGTAGAACTACCGAAACAAAACGCTAACAAATGTCCAGCGCGCCCTTACTCTACCAAAATTAAATTAATAGAATCCTTTCTCCCTGTAAATTACACCGTTTCATGAGAGACAAGCATTCCCTGCTCCATCCTTAATAACTTTCGGCAAGGATTAGACTAGAAAAAGGGCTATCGTGAACGTAATTGACATCTGGTGTAGTGTAGGTCGAATTCTCGACTTGACTAGAGCATGTCAAATCAAAAGCGTTCCGATCCGACAAATTCCAAACAGTACAGAGGATATTTATATGCTGGTGCACGTTCGGCGTTATGCGTTTGGTCCATGGCTTAGCGTAATCATTGTTACTGACGTACAAATCGGTCCGGCGATGCATCAGTCCCATTGATTGTCGTAATATTGTTTCCGAGCTTTTGGATTTCATTCGGCTGTGGCGTCCGACTCATGCATCGGGCATTCTCGCTGTTTGGACGTAACAACTGCAGACCGTTCGGTAGCTACGGTAGCATGTAACCAGGAAAAAAGGCGACAAAAACCGAAAGTTGCTTGGGCAGCTGGAATCGAGCGAGTCGGACTCGTTTCACGTACTATACAGTAATAATCTATTCAGTATCCTTGTGAATGCTGTCTTGACCGGCGAGTTTCGTGTGCAAGTTTACTGCCATATTTTTTTTAACGGAATGTTTTTACCTACTAGCGGACATTAAATGTATTGTGGAAAGTTAATAGTGAATCATTAACACTCTTGCCTGGAATATTTTAAGAATGTTTCCCGTAATTATGTAAGTTTCGGTATCATATTGAATATACATATATATACATTATAAAACCTCGCTTGCCCCTCATTAATTATTAGTGTTTTAAGTACACATTTACAGAAACGTCTAGGGCCGACATATGCTCCGTGGCAAAAAGAGATAGGACTACAACATATTACGTTGTCATATATTTTCAGTAACACTTTTTCACAAACGAAAATATAAAAATGTGCCAAATCGTATAAGTCAGCGTGAAAAAGGGGATGTGAGTACATATAATAATCACAACCGAACAATACTTTATTTAAAATAAAAAAATGGAAAAGGCACGCCAAGTATCGTTCCACAAACACATTTTTTTAACACAAATCAATCGGATTAAAGTAGTCACACGAGCGAAGCAATATACAAAAAAAGTAAAAATTAAAATATATATATATACATGATGAAAAGTATGAAATATTTTTTATTATTACAAAAACAACGAGCAGATAAATAAATAATGAACAAATTAAATAAAAATATATCCTAAACTAATCCCGAAATTAGTTCTGGGGTTCAAATGTGGCTCGAAGGTCGGGCCCGAAAAAAATATTACGGGCCTGTCAAGGTCAACCTATTTATCAGCTCACCGTTGTACGCTTGTAGAAAGCTTTTCGCACGACAGATTCTCCTAAAATTTAGTGAGAATTTTTTATAAAGCCTGAGAAAAATTATCGAGTCAAATTTGGCTCGGAAGTCGGGCCCAAAATAATAGTACAGGCCTCTCAAGGTCAAACTATTTATAAGCTCATCGTTGTAAACTTGTAGAAACCTTTCCGCACGGTAGATTCTCCTAAAACTGGGTGGGAATTTTTTTGAAGCCTCAGGAAAATTATCGAGTCAAAACACGGGCCTTTTAAGGTCAACCGATTTCTGAGGTAATTCTTGTTTGGCCGTAGAAAATTGTCCACACAATGAATTCTTTTAAAGCTCGGTGAACATTTTCAAGGCCGAGGAAGAAAAATTATCGCTATAAAATAGGCTCGTAGGACCATCCCGGCATTTAAACAAGAATTGAAAGCTGTTTGACGATTACCTACAGCTTGCAAGATTGACAGTTGAGGTCAGTTCGTTGGTGCAACGTCGCGAACTTTAGTGAAATAAAATTTTATGAAAAATTAACTGTAATAAGGGGAAGTGGTGTGAACATTTATTTAGTTTATTTGTATGTTATTTAAAAAAAAAACTACAAAATATAACATTTGACGCACTTGAGCCGCGAACGCGTGAAGCGGGCGAGCCACAACAACCTGCTAGTACTTAATAAAACAAATTAATTATGCAAATATAACAACAGTGAGGGACAGGACGTAACATACTGTTTTAATACATAGACACCGTATTTATTTTTCAGAAGTATAGTCTTTATTCCAATGACTTTGATGGCGTCATCAAATCCAAGAAAGGATTACGAAACATACCATCCAAAAATACATCATGGCATTTTTCGTCGGGAATCTGGAATTGATACTCGAGAATCGATAGGAATCCAATATTCAAATTGCACTACACAGACACTACATCACTCTAATATCTACGTAGATAAAAATTATTCCGGCAGAGAATACCGGGAAACACTCTTTTTATTTCGCAAACAAGTAAGTAATTTAGAATTTTTCAAAATAATTTGATTAATACCCACTGTTTCAACATGAAAGCTTTTATAGCGTAGAGATCTATAGGATTAGAGGAGGATAACTCGTTTTAAGCACAACTCGGAAGGTATAGTTAACTGCAACACAAAATTAAACCTTTTAATAAATTCTCAAACAACTAATATTTACAGAACAAAATAAGAAATATCGTGCGCTGAATACAACAATATTAGACATCGAGTGTGTCACGGTTGTGAGCTCGCCGCAGCGTCATCGCATGTTTTCGGCGCATTTTCACCTTCTACAACTTTTTCATCTGTAAACATCTAAACTCACACCCCCCTCCTTCTCCAAGTTCCATGTTATAATAATCGCAGAAACTCGGGATCGGAAGTCGGGGACGGAATTTGTGGACGCTAGCGGGGGTCGAAAGCCAGACATGAATGCCGGTGACGAAAATCGGAAACCAAAGCCAGGTATGAAACGTGGGGACGAAAACCGGGGACGACAATCAGCGACGAACGGCGAGGATGCATTTCGGGAACGAAAGTAGAAGACGAACAACCAATTGCCGTGGTATATATAACCGCGTATCCTCGTCCCCTCCAAAATTTCATACAGCGGTAACTTCAGAAAACATCGGACGAAAAATCGAACGGCCTAACATCAGGCACGAGGAATGAATTTGTTAGTGGTGCAATCTCAGAAAAGATGGGATAACCGAACATTCTGACGCCATGCACGAGGTACAGGCGAATTGCTACGTGGAGCGTTATGCACAGCAAAGCCGGCGTGCGCGTCTAATGATTCTGTGAAAGGATATTCGCGTTTCACTGTGGTATATAAGTGTTGTGGATCGCAGATAATAAGTTATGCCAAAAAAGGACAGCTCCTGCAAGGTCTGACAAGTAGGGCCCCCGTGACGGTATGAGTTGACAGAATCCTCTGAGCATCGAATCGCCGAGCTCTCGTGAGGTCGCGTACGATAGTTTCCCATCAAGGTACGAGTTCACAGGGGCCGTTGTGCCAAGCGAAACGACGAGCTCTCGTCAGTTTTTATAACATGTGCTCCTGTGAAGATACAACTTGAACACAAAGACATTTTCACATTGTTCCCGTATGTTACTATATCATTTGCAATTTTTTCTCTAAGGGAAAGACAAAAATAATTAGCATACTTCATCCTACAATGTTTTTATTAAACAATGTGGAAGCAATCCATCGCATTTCTTAACATATCATCGTTTATTCGCCATCGTTAATCGATTCATTCATTTATTTTAGGGCGAAGACAGATAAAATAAGCAGCTCCCTGGATCCGGGAGCTTCGGAGGGCAGCAGCTGAAAATCATTAAGTCGTCGGCGGAATCGGCAATTTGCAGTCGGGGAAATAAATAAATGAAAGATCGATATTGAACAATGTTACAGTCTCAGCAGTCGATTAAGTACGAGACATGTGGTCGTCGAGTCAAGGGCGTGCGAATGACTTGTCCGCAGCGATAAGAGGTGCCTTTAAACGTTATCGCTAGCGGCTCAGAGGTAGGAGCCCGCTCGAGTGCTTCAGAGGTCGAGGAAACAGGAGACTTGTACGCAACACGATGAACGGGTCCGTTCTCCGTACGGAATAATTATTCTGTTCCGTCAACAAATGAATTATTTGCAGATGTATTGAAAGAACGCGATTTAACAATGCTGTGGTTAGTTAGAAATGTTGTAACCATGCATAAGAATTATTAGTTATATTTATCTCGATCGAGCTTGTCTCGATAATTCGCAATAATAACAATGTCTTTCGTTTTACGATTTATTTTAACTGTCGGTCGAGGCCAATCAGTTCCGATGTTTTATTTAAAGTTGTTTAATTATCGTTGGCTTTATTATAGAAGACTGGTGGAAGACCAGTCGACTGATCGATACGAGATTTTGGTGAAAACTTATTAATATTGGACTGCCGATAGAAGACCGGCCAGTTCAAGAATTCGGAAGAGACTGACTAATTTTTGTGAAGCTAATTGCCGTGAAGTGGCCAAAAATGCTGAGCTCGCACACCACGCGCGAGCACAGAAAAGACTCGAAAAGCGTGAAATAAAATAAAGCGAATGCTTGCGTCTGGCGCGAGCGGATATGGATTGCAGAAATTTGATATTAGCGTCCGGTCAAGAGAGAGAAAATCAAACGACAAAATGGAATAGGCATAATTCGGCATAAATATTTAAATTCTGATTTTAACAGCGACGAGATTCGTGAGAAAATAATAACTTAGTCCGGGAAAATATTCACGGAAAACCTATAGCTGTGAGAGGCAGGAAGGAACAAACAATAATACAAATATTTGTTATTGTTTCTCTCATCGCCACAACCCGTAAAGAAGACCTCACTGAATACGTTTTATTATGATAACGTAACATCGCGGTAACGTATAATGCACAATGTTATTTTTGTGATATATAGTCGATACATGTTTTGTATCACGTATTATGTGCACGTACTGTACCGGTTAAATGTCGATGTAACGCGTCATTCAATGCGTGATCAAGAACGAATCGTTTTTTATTCCTAATTTCTCATGTGCTCAAATAATTAATGGAAATCTATTCGTCATTTGTCATGTGCCCAAATAATAAATGATTTTTCATTCGTCAATTATCACGTGTTAAACTAGTGAATGAAAATGATTCGTCATTTGGCGTGTGGTCAAGAAACGAATGATTCTTCGAATGGATTTCATTCTTTATTTGAATTCGAAATAAATAATCCATGACATTTCGTTCGTCTTTTTGATTTGAAATAAATAAGGAATGATTTTTAATCCGTGATTTTTACTCAAATACGTACCGAGTGACAAATCATTCGTGATTTTTTCAAGTAGAGGAGATCGGGGCGAGATGGGCCCCTTAAGCAAATAACGCAGTTAAAACGCTGCCAAAAGCATGATATATTGTTTTTCACGAAAAAATGATATTGTCACAGGTTTTATAACCCGTACGAAAAAAAAAAAATTGGGTCGAGACGGGCTACCCTTAATTTACATTTTTTTTTTTACATTCGCGCTTGTATTATCCATCACAAGTTTCCCTACTTCTATCGAAGATCGATAAAGATTTTAATTGTCCGTTTATGTTTTTAAACACGAATTCGTGTCACTACGACTGGCGGCCATATCTGTGCGCCAACGCGTCTTCTTCCTCTATTTGTGGATTGGCTCTGGTGTCTCCACCTAGCAGCCGATTTTTACCATACGGCCCTGTTCAAAATTTGAGTGTGGCGCGCCAACGCGTAGCTCAATTCGTAGTCGTGCCCAAGCGCTCGTAATCCGCCGTCGCAGTACCGTTGTGATTTTTTTTGCGAAGGTTTATATTCAGAGTCGGTGGAAGGGTGGATACAGTGCCAAATCTGTAACAATTGGTCACACGAATCGTATGCCGGTATTGGTCCACAAGAATTTGTTAATGTTATAGATGTAAATTATACAACTGTAATGCTACAACGATTTCTAACATTCACATTACATGCATATAACAAATATTATGTAAATGTCGTTAGAAGTACGTGATCTCAATGTTACAGATGTCAGTTATACAACTGTAATGCTAAAATGCTTTGTAACATTCTCATAACCTGCACATTACGAATGTTATATGAAAAGGGTTATAATCATGTTCTGTAAACGTTACAAATTTTAATTATACAGCTGTAACGTTACAACATGTTCGTAACCTTTACATTACATGCATATAACGAATGTTATATAAAGGGCGTTATAAGCATGTTATGTAAACGTTACAAATGTTAGTTATAAAACTGTAATGCTACAACGTTATATAACATTCACATTACCTGCATATTACCAATAATATATAACATGTCATTATTTAGTGATGTGAGTCGGTAAATAACCGGTTAATTAATCGCAGCTACTAACGTATTTTACCAGCGGTAACTTATTCTGTAGTTGGCACTACCGAACCCAGCGAAAATTACATGTGCAAGATGCTTTCTTACGCTGTTCCCACTTCAATCACGCATCCTTACTCTATAAATGTATCTTGATTTAACTCGTTCGTTCCCCATAACGTATATTAAAGACAATATTTTTTGTATAATATTTGTAATAATAACGTAATTTTCATATACCTAACCGCAACCTAATCCGGCGGTTGCGGGCGGCGAAGGAAATATTTACTTAAGTTGACTACAAAGTTAGATCAGCATAAAAAAATCATTTCGTTGTTCCAACTAAGATTATGTTTGATCGAACAGAATAGGCAATCATATCGAAAAAAACTTTTGTTCGAAACAAATATCTAATCACACAAATGAAATAAATATTTGGCCCAACTCAATTTGAAGTTGTATCCCAGTACTGTTATTTACGTTATTTGTTACTAATTAATTTCATACATGGTTACATCGTGTTTTATATGTTCAATCGTTATCAGTATATCGCTACTTATCAATACAACACAATTTCTACAAATTAAAATTTTATACACCCTAGCGGGGCTCGAACCCCGAACCTAACGCATCCTTCTAACCTAGTACCTTACCACTACGCTACAATCGCTTATTGATGTGTATAATTTTGAATCGGATATATAAGTTATTCTCCGTCATCAACTTTGATTCAACTTTGATGATTTGATATTGAAATATCGAAATAACTTGAAAGTTGTTTATTGTGGGTATAATATTTGTGAATTACTAAATTGACGTCTTGCCGAATCGAATAAAATTATTTTCAAGATGCCAAATGTCCTTATATATACCTACAATAGGGTGTGTCAAAAAAATTCTTTTTATTTAAATTTTCTCCCCATCTTTTTAAACTACAGATTTCAATCTCAAATTGAACTTTGCGAAAGGCGGTGCCTAACAAAAAATCCTAAGAGGTGCCGCATTCGACGCTTGTACCCAAAAATGCGGCACCTCTCAAACTTAATTGTCAGCGACTGCCTTTCGCTGGATTTTTTATCGATGAAAATATGTAGATCTACGGGGTGGGAGGTTTACTTTTTGTCTTTTTTTTTATTAAACACAAAAGATTTCGATTTTTTACTTCCTATACAGAAAACCAAAAATGTCCAGTGGGGTGAATTTGTTGAAAAAAATTCTTCCCACCCCCCCAAAAGTATATATGTATTTTCATCTAAAAAAAACACCTCCCGAAAGGTGGTCGTTGACAATTACGTTTAAAAGGTGCCGCATTTATTGGGTACAAACGTCGAATGCGGGACCACTTAGGATTTTTTGTTAGGAACCGCTTTTCGCGAAGTTCAATTTTTAATCGAATTCTATACTTTAAAAGAGTGGGACCAACATTTACAAAAAAAATGTCCTTTTTGAGAAACACCCTAATATACAAACACATAGAATCACATTTTTTTCAGATTGACCAAATATACGTTCAAGTCAAAATAATATACCTTCTGTATGGTGACAGTATATACGATTGAATAAAAAAAAAACTTGTTGATTTAATGCCTTATTGATTAACTTTGAACCAATGTTGTAGTCACTTTGACACAACCACACCAGTTGACACAACCACACCAGTTTTATTGTTTCAACAACGGTGTAGTCTATTCAAATGCGCCTGGTTTGATTCAAACCAATTTTCCGTGACCGCAGCTGTGAGGTTGATATTACCAAACCTTTTTTTCGTTGCACGGATGTCGTAATTTTCAATGCCATCACCGATAATTTTAATATACAGGTATTGTATTTAAGTTTAAATTATTGAAATTTAAATGCAACATATATGAATTCTAATTTTCATATACGGATGTCATAATTTTCAATGCCATGACTGGTAATTTTAATATACAGGTATTGCATTTAAGATTCAATTATTAAAATTCCAATACAATGCATATGAATTCTAATTTCATATACCGAAATTATACATTTCATATAACCTTGTATATATATATATTTTTTTATATATGTTTCCATCTGCGTACGGTTTCCCTTTTACGCCCCCACCTCCCCCCTTCCCCGCAATTCCTGCGGCCGCATCCGACTTCCCCCTCTGTATCGCATTTGCCATGACATTTCTGCCATGGGCATAGGGAAACTGCGGAAAATCTATGCCGATACAGCCGGTCTCCGATTCGGTTTCTGGCCTCGGAGCTTCGTCGCGTTTCACCGAGAATGTAAACATGGACTACAGCTATATACATCCGACACTCACACTTAGGCCCCATTACGTGCGAGTGACTGATGTATATATCTGGAGCTTTGGCCCACCCATATTTTTATTCTCGGCGGAACTACGAAGCCGGGAATCGAACCGTCGACCTCCCGATGCTTTGGTCTAGAGGCGAGCACGCTAATCACTAGATCACCGCACCGAATCATATAACCTTGTATATAAAGTGTGTTGTAAATTTCATAACATTTTTAACAGTGAATAAGTATTGTTTAATAATCACTATCAGTATTTTATTGAAGAAGTTAAACGTTGATTAAATGCGTTGCGTTTGCTCTTAATGGGCGAGAGACCTTCGGGTCGAGCATAGAATGACGGTCTCGTGTCGGATTTCTTATACACTATCTGTCGTTCACCGGCGCCGAGCTAGAAGACTGCGGAGATTGCGGACGCTTCGACGAACGAGCAGTTCGGAGGATTCGCCGAAAGTTCGAAGAACAAGCGCGGTCGAAAGCGCGACGAATAATTCGGAGAAATTCGATTCGGACGACGACTGGACAACTGTAACCGGTTCCTCATATGCGGACGCAGATGTGTCGGGAGATAAAAATATTTCGGTAAAAAATAAGTCGGAAACATCGGAAGCTCGAAGACGAGAATCGATCGAGCAACTGTGTTCGGACGAGGATGATAGCTCGAGCGACGATATATCGGAGTTGGTGAAAGCGAACGATGCTTCGTCGAGTCACATGGAAGCGGCGACGGACAGCGACGTGGGGACGAATTTGAAAGACGGGAGAAGCGCGATGTTCGGAGATATCAACGGGAACGAGTCCAAAGTCCAGGAATCGTCCGTCGTCGAAGAGGCACGAGAAAAAGAGACTTGCGAGGATATTCATTTATACCTTAAGCAGCCGATTGTCCTGTTAGAACGGTTGGTACTTCCGGTTGAGAAGTTGACCAGTACGGGCTCTATAAAGAAAACGCGACTGCAGAACCCTTCGGAATCGATAGAGTTGAGTCAACATTCGACTTTGAGTTCTGCCGATGATAGCGTTTCCGACATCGAAGAACCACTTCCTGCAAGAAAGTCAAGAAGGCTCTCGAAGGTCGAAAAAACGATCACTACAAACTCCGACACAATGGAGTCGAACCAAAATTTGATTTTGAGTTCGGCCGATGATAACGTTTCCGACATCGAACAACCGCTTCCTGCAGAAAAGTCACGTCGTCTTACGGTCACAAAAAAGCAGCATCAAAAGATCCCTTCGATGGAACCGTTTCCGACATCGAAGAGCATCATCCCACAACGAAGTCAAAAAGATTTTCGAAGTTAGAAAATATGATCGCTATAAGTTTCTCCGACCCAACGAAGACGGTTTTGACTTCGGCCAATGATAGCGTTTCCTTCACTGAAACGCCGGCTCCGGCAAGGAAATCGAAGAGGCTCTCGAAGGTCGAAATCTACATCGAAGAACCATTTCCTACAAGAAAGTCACGTGTGCTTCCGATTACTAAAAAATCTACATCAAAAGATCCTCCGACTCGCTGGAGTCGTCCCGGAACCCGACACCGAGTGAGAACAGTCGTAACAAAAGATCGCCGAAAGGCGACAAGAAACCGGAAGTCGACGGCAAAAAATGAAAATCTTCGAATCGTTCGATGACCGACCAACGCGTACGACGACACTCGCCTCGGCTCCGTCAAGCCAGTCGTGCTGCTGACTCAATTGAACGATCCGGTCAGGGTCTCGTTGAGGAGACGCCAAAACGTGTACAGCAACATAAACCTCCAACTGAGCGCCATAGCGGAAAATACCGGGGCGAGGGCCGCACCCACGATCGAAGAGGCGCACGAGGAAAACGAGATATCGGAGAGCTATCGATTGACGCGAAACAATAGGCCGCAATCGATCAAACTGAGCGGCGAGGAAATAAATTCTCTGCAAACCACAGCATCGGTCGACAGTTCGTTTTCGTTGAACACGATCAACGAATCAAGTTTCGACGACAGGAAGGACAGACCGCTGCTTCTCAAACCCGGCAAGCTCTGGGCGAGATCTCTTTCGATTCTCAGCAATGTCCATAGCCAGGAAGATCTCGAGTCTCTGGCTGTCGGTAAAGGGAAGAAGTGGAGGGAGAGCGCCGCCAATATTCTTCAAATGCAACAGCAAGGACTTCTACAAAGTTGCGTAAAGAAAAATAAGGACGACAAGGAATCTCGGTCGTTTTACGGAGTGCGCAATAGTGCAGCAGCATAAAGCGCCGAGTCCAGGCCGTCGAACGCAAGCTGGGTGCTCGGCGCAGCGAGCCCCGAGAGATTCGTCAAGCGCGTTTCGATCCGCGTCGTGCCCGACGATGAGAGCTTGGGCCGCATTGAGGACTCTCGGTTCCTCGAAGCGTACGGCATCACCTCGAGCCGGAATAGGCAAACGATCTCCAAGAGGTCTACGTCGATAGGGCCAAGAAAAACTTCACGAAAAGCGTCACGACAGTGGCTCTCGGGGCTCGCTCGCTGCGCCGAGCACCCGGCTTGCGTTCGATGGCCTGGACTCGGCGCTCCATGCTGCTGCACTATTGCGCACTCCGTAAAACGACCGAGATTCCTTGTCGTCCTTATTTTTCTTTACGCAACTTTGTAGAAGTCCTTGCTGTTGCATTTGAAGAATATTGGCGGCGCTCTCCCTCCACTTCTTCCCTTTACCGACAGCCAGAGACTCGAGATCTTCCTGGCTATGGACATTGCTGAGAATCGAAAGAGATCTCGCCCAGAGCTTGCCGGGTTTGAGAAGCAGCGGTCTGTCCTTCCTGTCGTCGAATCTTGATTCGTTGATCGTGTTCAACGAAAACGAACTGTCGACCGATGCTGTGGTTTGCAGAGAATTTATTTCCTCGCCGCTCAGTTTGATCGATTGCGGCCTATTGTTTCGCGTCAATCGATAGCTCTCCGATATCTCGTTTTCCTCGTGCGCCTCTTCGATCGTGGGTGCGGCCCTCGCCCCGGTATTTTCCGCTATGGCGCTCAGTTGGAGGTTTATGTTGCTGTACACGTTTTGGCGTCTCCTCAACGAGACCCTGACCGGATCGTTCAATTGAGTCAGCAGCACGACTGGCTTGACGGATCCGAGGCGAGTGTCGTCGTACGCGTTGGTCGGTCATCGAACGATTCGAAGATTTTCATTTTTTGCCGTCGACTTCCGGTTTCTTGTCGCCTTTCGGCGATCTTTTGTTACGACTGTTCTCACTCGGTGTCGGGTTTCGGGACGACTCCAGCGAGTCGGAGGATCTTTTGATGTAGATTTTTTAGTAATCGGAAGCACACGTGACTTTCTTGTAGGAAATGGTTCTTCGATGTAGATTTCGACCTTCGAGAGCCTCTTCGATTTCCTTGCCGGAGCCGGCGTTTCAGTGAAGGAAACGCTATCATTGGCCGAAGTCAAAACCGTCTTCGTTGGGTCGGAGAAACTTATAGCGATCATATTTTCTAACTTCGAAAATCTTTTTGACTTCGTTGTGGGATGATGCTCTTCGATGTCGGAAACGGTTCCATCGAAGGGATCTTTTGATGCTGCTTTTTTTGTGACCGTAAGACGACGTGACTTTCCTGCAGGAAGCGGTTGTTCGATGTCGGAAACGTTATCATCGGCCGAACTCAAAATCAAATTTTGGTTCGACTCCATTGTGTCGGAGTTTGTAGTGATCGTTTTTTCGACCTTCGAGAGCCTTCTTGACTTTCTTGCAGGAAGTGGTTCTTCGATGTCGGAAACGCTATCATCGGCAGAACTCAAAGTCGAATGTTGACTCAACTCTATCGATTCCGAAGGGTTCTGCAGTCGCGTTTTCTTTATAGAGCCCGTACTGGTCAACTTCTCAACCGGAAGTACCAACCGTTCTAACAGGACAATCGGCTACCTAAGGTATAAATGAATATCCTCGCAAGTCTCTTTTTCTCGTGCCTCTTCGACGACGGACGATTCCTGGACTTTGGACTCGTTCCCGTTGATATCTTCGAACATCGCGCTTTTCCCGTCTTTCAAATTCGTCCCCACGTCGCTCTCCCTCGCCGCTTCGATGTGACTCGACGAAGCATCGTTCGCTTTCACCAACTCCGATATATCGTCGCTCGAGCTATCGTCCTCGTCCGAACTAAGTTGCTCGATCGATTCTCGTCTTCGAGCTTCCGATGTTTCCGACTTATTTTTTACCGAAATATTTTTATCTCCCGACACATCTGCGTCCGCATATGAGGAACCGGTTACAGTTGTCCAGTCGTCGTTCGAATCGAATTTCTCCGAATTAATCGTCGCGCTTTCGACCGTGCTGTTCTTCGAACTTTCGGCGAATCCTCCTAACTGCTCGTTCGTCGAAGCGTTCGCAATCTCCGCAGTCTTCTAGCTCGGCGCCGGTGAACGACAAACCGAGTGCGCTTCCTTCGACAATTTTTCATCCTCATCCTCATCCTTGTCCCCGTCCCCGTCCCCGTCCCCGTCCCCGTCCCCGTCCCCGTCCCCGTCCCCGTCCCCGTCCCCGTCCCCGTCCCCGTCCCCGTCCCCGTCCCCGTCCCCGTCCCCGTCCCCGTCCCCGTCCCCGTCCCCGTCCCCGTCCCCGTCCCCGTCCCCGTCCCCGTCCCCGTCCCCGTCCCCGTCCCCGTCCCCGTCCCCGTCCCCGTCCCCGTCCCCGTCCCCGTCCCCGTCCCCGTCCCCGTCCCCGTCCCCGTCCCCGTCCCCGTCCCCGTCCCCGTCCCCGTCCCCGTCCCCGTCCCCGTCCCCGTCCCCGTCCCCGTCCCCGTCCCCGTCCCCGTCCCCGTCCCCGTCCCCGTCCCCGTCCCCGTCCCCGTCCCCGTCCCCGTCCCCGTCCCCGTCCCCGTCCCCGTCCCCGTCCCCGTCCCCGTCCCCGTCCCCGTCCCCGTCCCCGTCCCCGTCCCCGTCCCCGTCCCCGTCCCCGTCCCCGTCCCCGTCCCCGTCCCCGTCCCCGTCCCCGTCCCCGTCCCCGTCCCCGTCCCCGTCCCCGTCCCCGTCCCCGTCCCCGTCCCCGTCCCCGTCCCCGTCCCCGTCCCCGTCCCCGTCCTCATCCTCATCTTCATCTTCATTTTCAACGTCATCGTCGGTCAAGGTCAAATTCAGAGATTCGCTGTCCGACGAATCCTTCGTCAACTCCTTCGGCTCGCTGATCGTCGAAGTTTCCATCGTCTCCGTGAATTTCCTCACCCACCAGCGAAAATTCTGCTGGCGTGCTTTTCTCCGCGGATGGCGCAAATTCCTCGGACGATGCAGTTTTGTTGGAAGCTGCGGCGATTCCGGATCCGACGACTCGACCGAGAATCCCTTGAACCGCGTCGTCATCGACGGCTCCGTCACGTCCTGCAATTTTCCCTCTGTCTGAAAAAGTTCGTCCACTGTTTCGCTGTCTTCGAACAACAGGCACGAAGGCTCGGGCGCCGGCGATTCGTTCAGGACGAACGCCGGACGTTTCTCCGCTCTTTCATCGATCTCGCTCGACGGCTGCGCATTTTTCGGGATTGTCGATTCGGCGGCAACCGATTCGGGAACCGGAGATTTCGGCGGCAGGGTCGCCTGACCGGAGTTCTCGTCGCCGTGACGAACTCTCATTCTCATCGTTCCGTTCGCGTCGATCGGCGACAAACGCAGTCGAGCCTTCTTCATTACGGTTCGTCGATCGAACGGCGTGCTGTTTATCCAACTTTTATTCGCGATCGCGAATCGCTGAGGTACGCTCAGTCGGGTAAGACAGACGGTCGGATTTTTTAAAAGTCCCGACGGCTTAGGAACTTCCGTGGGCGGAGTCGCGTCGCCGGAGGTCGCGGATTTCTCTACGAATTCTTCCACGCTCGTGGCCTCCTCCGTGGCGAATCGGTCTTCGTTCTTCTCGTGCATTTTGCTGGGTCCCGGTGTGGCGGCTTTTTCGCTCTCCTCCGTCTCTCCATTCCATTTCCTGCGCTAATGCTTCCAGCGTCAAGTTGCTTGGTAAAAATTCAATTGGAACACTAAAAGAAAACCAAATGAATAATAAATATTATTATCCCACTGCCGAAGGGTTACAATTCTTCGAATTAAAACAGAAAATTGATCTGTACAATTTTGAATTGTCCTCGGACCGTGAACGAGTTTTAATCTCATCGTCGTTGTTTGTCACTGCACCGGATTCGACGAGATTAAAAATTTATGCTGCTGTGTAGCCATCATTGTCTGTAATATTATATAACATTTTCTACATAAATTGTATGTCAAACGATACAGAAAAACAACAATAAAAAGTACAAAAATAATTCAAATATGCTTACATTTTAATGGCAGAAACTTGGCTAAGGTAAGGTTCCTCACTGAAAATTACTCCTGGACATTTATTTGAAAATACATAACATACGGAGCTTTAAGAGCATGTGAAACTTTCGAGTGCGTCTCTCTCGACCTTTCCGAGTGCGTCTCTCTCGCTCTGCCGTGAGTGCCACTGATGCTATCTCTCTCGCACTCTATAGTGTTTCACATGCTCTTAAACCATATTTTTGTCATCGATGATAATTCCATCGTTAATTGCTCACTTTCGTTTTCCATTTCACACGGCACGAGAACTGCCCGCAGCACGAGACATGACGCAATGACGCAATAAATTGAAAATTTTTGCCAACGGACTTCAAAATTCAAAAATATTATGGCTCCTACTGCGCCTGTGCGGTGACAGTAAGAAACATCGATTATTTGCCTTTATAATCGATTATATTTCGATGCATCGATGCTTTGAAACATTGAATTAAATAATCCAGAGCTGGGCAATACTTGAAGAACACGGTACTTGTTTCGTACTTGCAGTACGGTACTTCAAGTACATGTATTTTTTCGAGTACTTGAAGTACTGGTACTTGAAGTACTCATGTACTTTAAGTACCTGTACGTCAAGCGAGATAAAAATCTTTAACAATCAACCACATGAAAGATGTCAAGAATATACATTTTACAAACTAATAATATAAAAAAGTTACTAACTAATTTTTTTTTTTAATCAGCAAATCACCAGTGAACTTACATTTTCCTCATTTCACATGATTTCGTTGATTTCTTTGGAATCCATATATGAATTTATTGAGGATTTTTTTTACGTTATGCAGACCGTTTCCGAATTTTTGACGACAATAGCAACAAATTCACTTACACAATCATCCCTACCCAGTAAACACAGTAGTCTAGCAGCAATGTAACAGCAATGTATCTGAAAATAATAGGTAATATTACGAGGATGTTGCATGTAAATTACATGTAAATTGCCATTTCCGACTCAGCAATATAACACTGTTATATTGCCGTGTTATATCGCTGTTATATAACAATGTAACATACAATTTTTATTTAAAAAACCTATTATGGCTAATCCCATCCTTGGATCAGCATCTTTATTAGTGACAAACTATATTACTCTATCGATAGGAACAAGTACATCTCAGAAAAAAACGTTATTAATTTGTATGCCATCGACGGGATACGAACCTGGGACCCTCGAACTTGTAGACGGTGACCTTACCTATTCGGCTATGTTGGACTTGAGAACATATTTTTGGCAAATTGTATACACGGTTTAGACGGATTACCTATGGATCACGACTGATGTATAAACTTCAATTTATATCATTAAATATTAGTCGGTCAAGCCTTTAACGGCAATAAGAAAACCAGTAATGATTTGCTTGTTATAACATCGTTATATGTATGTTATCTACCTGTTATGATGCCTGGTTTTGTAACCGTAACGCTATCACATTTTGTAACATCAACATTGCCTGCAGATTAGTAATGGTCATAAACATTGTTACAAACATGCTATATAAACGTTACAGAGTCCAGTTACATTATTGTAATGTAATTACGTTATACGCTATTAACATCTTAAATAATTATTAAAATTAAATAACTTGAAAAATTGTAAGCTTTTATTTTTTTCGATTTACAGAGAAATGCTGAGACTCGTAACAACCGCAAATCCGACGAGTGGATACAAACGATGGATGAAGAAAACCTAAAAAGCATAGCTGCGGCATCAATTCGAATAGGTATATTAGAAAGTAGAATTTTTCGAAGAAAATCATAAATCCAAACACAATCGCTAGTATAAATGTATCGAATGGCGATGTTATATCAGTAGGCTCGTTCATTTTCATAAAACATTTTTACTTTGATTACTGCGCTCGCATTGACATAACTACTTTCTCTTAAGTACGAACTGTTTCTTAATTTTTCTGTTTCCTATTTGTTTAAATAGGTTTTTTGCAAACTGTCAAGAACACCCATTTTGGGCAGAAGGGTTTCTGCGAGTCAGGATTTGTGAAATGGAATAAATTGGTACACGGGTACGAATATCGGGATAGTTTTGGATTTGCAGACCCATGTGCTTACTATAGAGTCGAGGGTTAATAAAAGCATACAGTTTACGCAAAAAGATAACTCGCAGTTCTTACAATACTTACAACTGTCTCTACAGTGATTAGCTCTCGATTGCTGATTCCGCCGACGCTTACGCTCGTTGGAGATAAGGCCGTCCTTTCCCGAGCGCAGGATGCGCGCGTACACCGCGATAACCAATCAGGCCACGATTGGCGAAGTAACTCATTAACGCAAGATACCAGGATATTTCGTGGGAAAGGAAATTCCCTAATTGCCTAAATATGCGACCTTTCGATAAAGAAATTCACATCTTGCGAGCTTGATAGTCCGGCTTCTCGCTTTGAGAACAAGTTGCAATTGTGACTTCAAATCTGCCTAACTTTGCCTCGGAATGAGTATCTCGTCGATATAGAATAAGACGATGTTATTCGAGGAGGGGCCCAAGAGGACGATGCATGGCTTGTGAAAAAAGCGTTGTCATTCATAAGACTGTTACGTCCTGATCAGTATTTTTCTGCATCTATGGTCAGGGAGATTTCTCTCCCTATTATACGTTTATCGCGTCTGATGCTTTATCAAAACAATGCCCAGTTTAAGCGAATTTAAGCGTTTGGACTACCACATAGTGATTACTACGGGTCGGCATTTAATTCGACTCGATGTGTACTACGATCTTTATTATGTTTATTCATTTTTTCATCAAAATGGGTCGTTTATGCGAGTCAGAGCTTCTGCACAATAAGTCTATGATTTGGTTTTCACGGGGCCGCGTTGTTGATCTCTACGGAGAGATTAACAAACCCACGATCCCTATCCGAGTTAAGGGATCTACCCTAATAAGACGGGCAAAAAAACGCTATTTTCACGAATTTTTTTGACCGGTATAAATTATGAATATGGATATAAAAAGTGGTAGGCCTAAAAAATACACTCTTAAAATACACAAAAAAAAATTTTTCTATTCATTTTACTCAGTTTTCGTACAGAAAAATGGGAGAGAAGACAGGCCCAAAAAAAAAGATGGGTGTGCGCTATCGGTACCGCCGAGTACATATCGACCACAAATACGAGTGTAATAATAATAATAATAATAATAATAATTACTGAAATAATAATCATTTCAGTAAATTAATAAATAAATAATAAAATATTCATTGTCAATTCACTTCAGATATGAATGCTTTTGCGTTCTACAAATCTTTCTAGGAATGAAGAAAAGTCAAATGATAGGCGGTAGCGTAGTGTTAAGGTTCCAGGTTAGGCATGCGAAAGGTCCCGAGTTCGAGCCCAACTTTCGGTCGTTAGGTTTATTTCTTTCTCCGAAATACGTATTATCGTATTGTATCCTGAATTGATATAATCCACGATGACAATTCGAAACCAGTTTTTTTTTCTCAATATTACTAACTTATTAATTATTCCTAGGCGGTTATTTTTACGGTTGTTACGTGGTCGATTTGCGAAAAACGACCGCTTCTACAGCAAGTCGAATTTGCGGTCGCTTTGCGCATCCGCTCGTAGTGCAGCGCGCAGTGGTGGCGCTGCAATCGGTCGAACTTTCAATCGTTTTGTGGTCGAATTTGGGCACAAACGACCGTCGAAACAGCGGTCGCGCATACCGATACGGAGCGCTATTGATAAAATCTCTGGAATTGATGATCTGAAAAAAAAATGGTTTTAGATTCAGTAGGTAAATGGCTATAGCGCATATCATACGATTTCTGATTTTTTTTTAATGACAAAATATCAGCCATTTTTTTTAAAAGCACGTTTTTTCATCGTTTTTTGAAAAAAAAAATAGTTACACTAGAAATTTCAAAATTCGTATGATATGCGCTATAGCTAGTCATAAAGAACATGGGGTAAACTTTTGGTAAGGGTCGGTTGAATAGTTTCGGAGATTTTATCAACAAGCCGTCCAAAAACGTCATTTTGAGAAAAACGTGTTAAAATTTTGGCTTGAGAGAGTAGAAAGACGGTCGTCTCTCAAGAATCCCATCCGTCGTCGAAAACAGATATCTCAGTATTCGTCTCCAAGTGCCGCAGATTCATGCACTTGTAACAAAAAATATGATGTGTAACGAGGGTCGAATTGACTATTGCGACTCGTGTGATTGCAGCCCTCGCTTCGCTCGGGCCGCATACCTCACACTCGTCGCAATCGCCAACTTTCGACCCTTGTTGCACAATATACTAATTATGTAAGTTTTAAATGTTGTTGTTTTTACAAATACCGACAATGAAGAGCCAAAGACGATCACTAGATCAACTCCAAGTGATGAAGATTTTTATGAAGCTGAAGACTTTGGCATTCGAAAGATGAATGAACTTTACTCCACCGGAGAACCGGAGCTGTACTCTCTAGGTGAGTAAATAATATTTTCTATAAACCGGTATTAACTATGACATTGTTGTAACATTCAGGCTGGTAGTAATTCACTCGAAATTCGTAAATTCGAGTCAAAACATGACGAAAGAAGATAAAATGTTTGCCTCAATTGACGAGAGTCTCGGCCAAGAGTCTTGTGAGATCGCAAATTTTATTAATTTTAACGTATTAAATGCGCATAACGTCTAAAGTGAACCATGTAGCCTATAAAGATGTTTGACACTAGGATGTACAGTTGAAAATTATGTTGATACGTTAAATCTGCAACGGGATAAACCCTGAATAGTATGCACATGAACAAACTACACGGCATTCTCATTGTCCTCCAGGTTACAGAAAAACTGGCCCATGTTTGAAAACAGATTAAGCTTGCAGCAACAACTTAACTGACGTATTAATTCATGGAATGACATTTGATATCCATTAAATTCATTACCTACCTGAAACATGAACCGGAGTTTATTGGTCAACCTGAAAACTATGCAAAACATCTAATAACTTAAACGTACACTTAACTGTGGAATGAGCCTGTAATCACGGGTTAATAGTTAAAACTCTAAAAAAAAAAAAAAAAAAAAAACCCCATAGTTATGGCGATGATAGTAGGCTTTGTTCATCTGAGATATGATCGCACAGAGATTAGAAAACCAATAATTAATCAATTATCCGAATCGTCGTCATAAATGATCAGTAATAAGTGACAAGTAGGCGTCATCATAATACATCCATCATTATAAAATCACCCGAGTCACTGCTCGGGTAGAAAAAAAATAGTCTCGCCGAGGCACTCGGCGAACGTCTCAACGATATTGTCGGTAACAATCGTGCCGATAATATCGGCAACAATCCAACCGAGAGTTTCGATAAAGTCAAGTAGGGCTGCGACTTTTATTCGGGTTATCAGAATATCTAAATTTATCCGGGTATCCGAGTAACTGTACCCGAGCTTTAAATCAGGGTACCGGGAGTGAACAACCAAAAATTACACATACAGTTTTGTGCACATTTTGGTAGTGCGCAAAGTTATTAAACACGTCACAATTGTGAGAGGCCGCGTAGCGGACCTCTCACCCGCAGACGACCTGCAGACACTAACTATATATTTTATTAAATAAATCGTCTTATCGGGACTCTCAGCAAGTCTTCCAAAAAACGAAAAGCGTGATTTTCGTGAATTTGTTAGGAAAAATTATGTGAATGGCATGGACGTAGAAAAGGTCGTATAAATGCCGCACTCGCCTTCGTTTCGTACGGCATTTTCACACTCATCAAGAACTCCCTTTCTACGCCTTTACCATACAAATAACTATCGAGCAGATCAAAACCGAACAACGAAACATTCAGAAGAGTAGGGCTAAATAATTCGAAGAGCTAGTTTACTGGTTGTGATGAGTACTCCGAGGAAAAAATATTCTCGTCGAACTCAATAAATAAAACACAAATAACAAATACAAATCACAAAAAAAAATAACACAAGAAAGACAGAGAAAAGCAAGTTTAATAACCCCTGTTACGTCTCAGCGGTCCATTAAAAACGTTACATGTGCTTGAGATTGTCGTCTGGCGCAGCGTGTTGATGGAACGATGACTTCTTGAATTTTTTTTTTTCTTCTTTAAAAGTTCGAAAAACTGGTAACTGTCACTTGATAATGTCCGCGTAACTGCACTTAAACGGAACACGGAGAAGTATCCCACTTCTGACACAAACAAATCTGTTAAGTCTCAGCGGTCCATTAAAAACGAGACATGTGCTCGTCGAGTTCAGGGCGTGCGAATAACTTGTCCGCAGCGATAAGAGGTGCCTTTAAACTTTATCGCTCGCGACTCAGAGGTGGGAGCCCGCTCGAGAGCCTCAGAGGTCTAAGAAACGGAAGGACTTGTACGCAACTAGATACTGACGGGTCCATTCTCCGTACGGAATAATTATTCTGTTCCGTCGATATATGTTTTAAAATTGCAGGTTTATTAAAGGAATGCGGTTTAACAAAATGATGACTTGAATTACCGTGCCAAAAACAATTATTAATTATTGAATATTTTAATCGAGCTTGTCTCGATGATAAAACATTTGTCGATTTAATATAAATTCACAATGATCTTTTAGTACAAATTATTTAACTGTCGGTTGAGTGCCGATCAGTTCCGAAGTTTATTCCACGATTCAATTTACTTGATTTAATAATACGTAGACTGGTGGAAGACTGACTGTTCGGTACGATGTTTAGGTGAAAACTTGTTAATATTGGACTGCCGATAGAAGACCGGCCAGTCCAAGCATTCGGAAGAGACTGATTAATTTCTGTAAGACTAATTGCCGTGAAGCGGTCAAAAATGCTGAGCTCGCACGCCATGCGCGAGCATAGAAAAGACTCGAAAAGAGTAAAATAAAATAAAGCGAACGCTCGCATCTGGCGCGAGCATACATGGATTGCAGAAATTTGATATTAGCGTCCGGTCAAGAGAGAGAAAATCGAAAGACCGGACGACAAAATTGAGAATGCATAAATCGAGCGTGAGAAAGGAAGTTGAAATACAATATTTTAATTCTAATTTTATCGGAGACGAGATTCACGAGAAAATATTAATTTATGAAAATAAAATTATTTCTAATCAATAAAATAGTATTACGAGGGGCAGGACGTAACAACCCCATAAATTTTTGTTCTAGATTAAATGAACCTCATGGTAATTCCCGTCTCTTACATCCTATGGGATTCTTGAATTTTCTTGCCGAACAGTTATCCTACTAGCCGGGATTTAATTAACACACAAAAAAAAATACGGGTTAAGTCTGTCAACAATAATCTCAGATATAAATATAACATACACAATACCACGAAAAACTCTGTCGCAAATCACGTCCAACACATTTCAATACAATAAAATATATATGCTCAGACAATAAATATGTATATAAAAATCGTGGAATTTGGCATTTTCACACATACCTACATAGCGATTTTTCTCCTCATTTATTAAAAATTACTTATCTCAGTATTGATTTCGCTTCCTCGTTGGCTCTTTCTATTTTCTCCGGGGCTCGCAGTGGACAGGTGAGAAAATAATTTGACTGGTAGATCAGCTGGCCTAGCACGATCTAAGAGTTCCAACACGAGGCGTCTCGCTAATCAATTCACGTTCCACACCAGTAAGTGACAATGTTGTCTTCTCGACGTCCCCGAAGATAAAGATGCCGAACCAGGGACTTACGCAAGTATATATGAGACCCGAAATTGTATCGGACATGCGCCGGAATAATCATGGGTCTGTGCCCTTGACAATCGATATGCTTAATTGATTTCGTGTGTCCATCTCGAGCCATCGATACTTATAATTTTTTAATTCAGACCGAGATCTTACATGGTGTACTATTTCGGAGTAATAGGGACGAGAATTCGCTCCTCGATAGAAGCCCGCACTAGCGTCTCGCGCTCAGCGAGTGAACTCCTTATAATTTCTATAACTCGAATAATTTGATTAGTATCATTAAAACGGTTGACACAGCCGTATTCAGGTAGGTATTCAGAAAAATAAAATAAAATAATAAAAAATCATTTTTTTTTTTCAAATTTCTAGACAATTAGACTGCCTTCATGGTTCTTGCTATGCCAGCAAAAATCTCATCGTCGAAGTATTAAATATTGATTGCTTTTTCGTTGTCACAATATTCAATTGCGCTAAGAAAAGTTATTCAATGTTATTCACTGTATCCAGAGTACAAATGTCTGCGAAGCGTATTATCATTCACAATCCCAGATGGAAAGGCACGGCGAAATGGCCCAATATTTGCGACACGCACGGCACATGTCGCAAATATTCCTCCAACTGTGTCCGTTCGTGGCGTTTGTCTATATGGGATGGAACGATTTATCAAATGGCTTTCAAGAACTGCTAATAATATACATGATTGGTGCTGGCAAACCTCTTCAACTAGCGGCAGGCTGCTTCTACATTTTTTTGATAGAAAGTTTCATGAGTGAAAACACAAGTTAATCATGTGCGAGATTCAAATGCATTCTGAGAGTTCAATGCTGTATAAAATTAGCTACGTTATACAGATAAGCTTATGTCAGCTATGTGTCCATGTTACAACGTTATGCCATTTAAATGAGATCGCACGATGTGTTGCACAGTTTAGAAAAAAAGTTCCAAATGTCGTTTTGTTTAGTGGTTTCCTTGTAAGGTTTGTCTTACTTTACCCTAAACGCACGAGAACTGTGTCCATGTTGAATCAACATTAGAACGATATAAACGAACGATAAAAAAAATTATTGTTAGCCTGTTTCCACAATAATTGTGATTTATCGTCATGATGTTGTGCTCTGCACCATCTGGAAGTTTTAATTCAGGGTATATTGCACACGGTCGAACGGGAACTTGAATGTACCGTGGCGTCGAAGAAATAAATGCACAGTCGTAGCTGTAGGGTGGAGAGAAAGTAATAATAACATAATGACACAACAGCAGAAAGAATATCGGGAGGTATATAAACTCGCCGTCCGAGTGCATGAGTTATTACTTAATCAATTTCCAATGAACTGCGGAGTAAAGTTTATTCTGCGATTTGAAACTGGATTGTACAATGACTTTATTCTTTCAGTCTTACACCTGTCTCCGAAGTGGGAGCTACTAGCTTCTTGCAATGTCTGTGAGTGAGGATATTTTTTAGCATCGGTAAAAGTTACAGTGCTTCGTAATAACGTTAATTGTAACTCCTGTGGGGCTTTCAGAACAGTTTCGAGGAAACGAAAGAATTGTGGAATTGGTATAAGCGTATCTTTACCGTTGCAGGGGTATGGCCACTGCAATCGGCCTATCCGAGATTCACTTTTTGGACTGTATACTCTTGTCTACAATTCGTCATGGATTTTACATATATGTTGCACGTAGTTGACGATTTGGACATGATTATGAACGTCGGAGAATTGACATGGATCACAATGACAATTCCAAAGTTGATAGTTTTGAGATTTTCCCGGAAGTTGGCGAATCTACTGATTAAAATACGCGATGAGATCAATGGCGAACATCTTGAAAGCATTGAAGAAAAGAAAATATATTTGGTTTACAATCGCATGGCCAAGTCATTCGCTAAAATGTTGGGACCATTGACGGTCGTCGGTGTACTGTTGCATTACTTCACACCATTTGGATTCCTCATAAGAGCTGGTAACTGCACAAAGTAAATGTTGCAGGATTATACATTTCAGCAAGTCACAGTGTCATAACATTCGATACATATAGTTATTACGCTTGTACCAAAAAAACGGACTGTAGTTTTTATACAACCACATTTTAGATATGTACCCGAATTTTATACATCATTAATATATTGAATGAATAATACTGTAGTGCTACTATTCAATGAAAGTATACCTCTCATCCTGCCATTTCGGACCCATCTTTTCTTCGAAGTGAACAACTATTTCACTTTATCGCTCTGGTGGATATATCAATTCCCCATGATATTAGTAAATGGGTTTCATCCAGTGAGCCTCTGCTTTGCAGTCTTCCTGATTTTTCACGCCTGCGGACAATTGTCGGCTCTGGCGATTAGAATAAAAAGTCTCGGTCTTGAACTTGGAGCAAAGACACAGGGCTCTGGGTCAATCTTTCGACATATAGTGGAGACGCATTACAATATCACGGGGTGCGTGTCGATACTTGAGACTCGTAAACCCCGATCGCCACAATTTGTTTGATTATTTTTTGAAATTTATGCAGTATAACAAATGATATTAACGACGTGTTTAATCTACTTTTCTTGGAAGAACTGTTCATGACGAGTGTCATGATCATACTGACAAGTTACACCGTTATTGTGGTAGGGATTTCACCTGCCAGCAACCAAAATGTATATTGATTTGTTAATTAAGATTTGTTCTTTAGAAGTTCGACTTCTCGGATACGACCGCACTCTTTACATATGCTGTCTACACCGTCATAATGTTTACATTAATTTATGGTTCTTGCGTTGCCGGCGAATACCTCATCATGGAAGTACGATGAATACATTAAAGGAGCGTGGGGTCAATTGTATCACTAAAACAACCTGATTGCTGTTCAATTAAGAGTAGTAGTAGTTCAACTAGCCAGTAGTGTATATTCGTTGGGATGATACCGATATATTCGAAAAAATATATTTATCGTTACCTTAAAAAATTTGGATTTCCCAAGTCCTAAATTTCTAGCCGAACTGTGTGCCTCATCAGTGGGATTCACGGGCGCTAGTCACAAGGAAAAATCCCTGCAGAAATAGCGACGGTTCCGTTTTTGTTTTATTATAAAAGTAATACTAAATCACGGGTCATTGGTCATAAATCACGGGTCATAGGACATCAATTATTATGACACATAATAACCCAACTGTTGCTATTAAATCGGGTTATTGCGGCAATGTCATGGCGGAATAATCGAGATATGCAGTGGTGCGCGACGACCACGGACAGTCGCGGAATAGTGACGACATGCACCGTACAGCCTAGTCAGCATTTAAGTAATCACGAGCCATTATCGGTAAGAGTAAGACTCGAAAATTGGAGCATCGATTCGATAATTGTCGAGTCAGATATTATCCAATCAGAGCATCTCCGAAATCGATTCAAAGATGGACATTTTGGAGGAATATCTGTTTACACCAATATCTGAAACAAGTAAACTTTAAACAAAGTTAAGCTGCCTGCTCTCCCATCCGTATTATGAAGGAACAAGAACAGGTTCTCATCAGTCAGTAATCGAAGCGTGAAATTGTACGGATTGCTTCGGTTAGATTCGAGCAATGAATCTTAATCAGGAAATATGTAGACAGTGCGACAGGTTCGTCGTCGAACACGTAGTTCGCCAACGACTTGTGAATTCAAACGGTCACACAATATTCCGATGTTACATCATTGCCTTAATAAGTATGCTCTGTCATTATTTATTAAAACTAAATTGTTCTTTTGATGAACAATTTCAGTCTTTCTCTTAGGCTCTAACCCTTAACGTAATAATCACAAAATCTATCGAAGTAATTTTTTTGATCCCGAAACGCAAAGTAGCTAACTGAATTTCGATTGTATAACAGATATTTTGAAAAATCGTCTTCCCGAATTATTGAATGATCTACGGGATCCATTAAACTCCTTGAAAGTCTACCCGGTATTTCCGATGAATAATTTATCCATCGTCTGGTATATTATTTATTAATCAAACCCTCAAGTTTGATTATTTACGTGTTATGATTTTCCTTAATGTTGTTTTTCCCTTAATTTTCAAAGACATAATAATTTTTCAAAATTTTCATTAATTAACTTGTTAAATTACTAAAATGTCCCCAAAATATTTCGGGAAAATTTTGCAGGACGTAACGATTGCTTTTACAGCTCGAAGGACCCATTTCCGAGACATAATCTCTTCGAGGAATTGATTTCTCTTAATGAGTAGATTTTTTCAAGGCAATACAAAAATTTGACCTTGAGTTTCAAGGTCATGGATATTTTTGCGGTGCCATGTATAGCGCTCCAATTCGTCAGATATCACATGAAGATTCTTTCTATGAAGTGGCGCCCAATAATTTCTTTCCGCCCCGTGCGTATAACTAATGAGTGTAACGGAGGTTGCGATTTCCTACTATTCCCAACTCGAAACTCCCCTGATTGCATAGTAAATGCGTACCAGCAGCAACCCAGTCTCTCTTATCAATAGCGTTAATTGATTTCCGGTGCCGACTGTGAGGAATAAAAAATATCACCGTCTAGCATCTTGTCGCCCGAATTAGGATTGGCCTTTTTCTATTTGATCTCTTTGCTACTTGTACCTGATCGTCTCTATCTCTTTCCAATGGTTTATTCCTCCATCACCATCCTTCATTAAAACGGGGCGAGACGAGCGGAGTAGTGACATTCTTATGTACATAATCATAGCAAATCATTGTTTGTAGTTAATAAATCGTCGATACTGCTCCGGGACGTAACCTCATTCTCCGATATATTACTGTTGTTATTATTATTGACATTCCACTTTGTCGGCATTATCGTTAAAGTAGAGGATCACAGTTCATAAATCAACCGTTTTTAATGTTTAAAATTAACCTCTAACAAAAAGTGCATTTTAACCGGAAAGTGCCAAAGTGGAAAATTTTTCCAATTGACCCCACTCTTTCATATTCTTTTATAATCTTTATTTTCAATATTTAAACAGTAACTAATCGTGAAACTTATACTTTATACAGAGTAAGAATGTTTATGAAGCATATTACCAGTGCCAGTGGTACGATCTACCGGACACGTATAAGAAACAACTGATAATATGCATGATTGGTTCAAGCAAGCCTATTTATTTACTTGGAGGTAGTTTTTATATTTTCTCATTGGTCAGTTTCACAAATGTAAGTACAACAAATGGGCTTAACCCGTTATACATGTAACGATAATCTCATCTAATGTGAGCTGTTACCCTGAACTCGGGCTTGTCAACAGGCTTCAGTCGTTGCCATATCTAAATATGCAAAAAGTGCAGCTTCGGCTCATTTCGCTAAAATTCATGGTCTTTTTACAGGTACTCAAAACAGCTATGAGCTATGTTTCACTGCTACGCACATTGATATGAAGATTAATAACCCTCATTATTTGTAACTCACGTCGATGAAACAATACATATCAGAATTTGTTTCTATGAATAATCCAACAATAAATTAGCTTTATATGGTTGTCGATTGAACTTTTGTAGGCGATGAAAATGTTCCGTCCGACCGTTGAATTACCTTTCATGATGTTATGTTATGTTTATAGGCGCAACTAAAAACTATGATACGTGCAGAAAAAGTTACCCTTTTCGCGCATGTAAAGTGTTGCGAAAGTCGTGCTTTTCAGTATGACGTGTGGAGAACACTAATTGTTGTTGCGTATATTTTTCAGCGAATCAAATAGTCGCCGTATGACATGTGTTATAACTACAAACTCCGCAAGCAAAAAACAAACCTCATTATTATCTCAATACAGCGCGGTATAATATTTCAAATTATTGAATGAATAATTGCAGAATTGACGTATTCGTATCCGAATATTCAAAGTGAGCGTCACTCACTTTTCAAACGCGACATACAAATAACTTAAGTCGAACCAGAATTCGAAGCATAAAAATGCTGTTATGATACGTTGCGTTTACCTTTTGCCATTCAGTTCGATCCAATGATATTCAGCGAATGTTCAATACAAAATATTTATGAACGAAATTTTTTTTTTATGTACGCGTCTGCCGAATCCTTTCTTATTATTCTAGAGTCCTTAATTACAGTTTTATCTACAGGACTAGTGCAATGGTGTAGTGGTTAGCGTGCTCGCCTCTAAACTAGAGCACCGGTAGGTCGAGGGTTCGATTGCCGGTGCCGCCGTTTCGTCGAGAAATAAAAATATGGGCGGGAGATAGTTCCAGATGTACACTAGGATCGCGATGTTTTCACCCTCGATTTCCTTATCAGTGTTTCTCCCACGGAGCGAATATCAATCGACGCGGCCCGCGGGGGAGGACAATACCAATAAATAAAAAATAAAAAATGAAACAATAGTTTTATCTACATTACTGCAGGGCGGACAGCCTAAGTTTTATCAACATTATTAATTAAAGTGTAAATTAAATAAGCAAAAATGGAACTTAGATAATTTAAAGCAATTGGTATGTTAATATTCGATTCGAGCAGGACATTTCTTATAATTTCTATCACTCGGCTAGTTTTAGTATCATTCAACGGTTTTTGCAGGCGTATTCACGAAGGTCTGTATAATAGTCAAATAAATTTTTTTAAACGGTTTTTCACATTTCGGATCATCAATACTGACTTGATCAATATATATATACGTATATACATAATTTATAAGTGGTTCTATATGATAATAATAATAATAATAATAATAATAATAATAATAATAATAATAATAATAATAATAATAATGATAATACAATTCAGGTGTATATTTGGGATTGGACAACCCAGCACGATATGTCGCCGCCTTCAATAAGCAGTCCAAAGAAGCGAAACATTTGGCAGCTTACGCGTACGCGGCATTAGAAGGTTCGACAATGTTACGTAGAAAGTAAGTACTTTAATTCATGATCATATATATTATTACGGTTTTTACATAACATTATTACGGTAAAGTGACACACATTTCTGTCATTGTCTCATGCACCACCACGATCGCCAATTGTGTTGTCACCCGCGCGCTCATGACAGCTCAGTCGGTGTAACACTTCATTATCTTAAGGGACGAAGGTTATACTGATACTCAATGACTAATATGCATTGTAATGTTAACTCTATGCTTTCCGACCACACGGGTGTGACTGAGACGAGTACGCTATAAAGTGGCGTCCCCTGTTGTAATTAATCCAAATCAGGGCGTCAAATTATTCTATTTATCCAGAGCTGAAACGCTTAAAGGAGTAGGGTACGAGAAATCATACGACCTCCTGAGAATAACACCGTTGGCCGGGTACGACACGTATGGGAGTATGGTTCTGCGACAGGGATTTTTACATCGTAGTTTACTTTTGCCCTGTCCCCTCCGTTACTTTTGCCGCGAGAGCCATTAGACGCCAGTTACTTTTTAATTAAATGGTGAAATCGACAAACCGCGAAATGTAACCGTTATTGTAAGACGAAAACTCTAAAAACACCGAAAAAAAAAATTGGGAAATATCGGTAAGGACAGAACTCCGAAATCAAAATAGACCGTGCGTAACGGAGCAGAACGGTACGACGAGAGAGTAGACATGACGTCGCGTCAAAATATTGATCGGTCGGGCGAAAGCTGACGCCGCGCAGGGACGACATGCGACGATGTGGTCAGTGGCAGGGGGAGGCAGTATGTGAACAACCACGTATTTCGTGGACATACTGTGGGTGCCGATTTTGACGTCTTGGATAGAAGCACGTAGAATCAAGGATACGAGAATAGGAATCGATATTTCTTTTTATTACTGAAAATTCTCGGCGCGAAGCCAGAGAATACCAGAGAATACCGCTGTGATCATAAACGAGGGATCAAATTTTAATCTGCCGACGTTAACTGAGACGCCCGTTTGATTATCGACCTGACGCTCTGTAACTCTCCGAAACAATGAAAACACGACAGAGTCCCCGAATGGCCCAAAGAATAACGAACCTGAGAAAAATACCTCGGAAAAGTCAGTGGCGCCATTTACCAGGATCAAGTGGGGACGGCATCGATACCCGACCTCGAGCATGCGCGGCATCTACCCAGATTAGCAAACGGGTGTGACGAGCGCTTGCTCGCGCAAATACCCCACTCCTGATGGCACGATAATTTAAGTACGGACTCTATCACGCTAATTCATAGATATACGCGTATTTAGTCTCTGCATTTTAGCGTAACTGTAACCTTTCGAAATATGTTAAATGAGGGCCTGCAAGAACAAACGTGACTCTTCAGCGAGGGAAAAGATCAACGGTTTATATTTTTTCGCATAGAAAAACCCCCCATATAGGGGAAACCGCGGCAAAATGGCCCACCAGGGCGAGATTGGCTAGTGAAAAGTCAGGCCGATCCGGGGCGTAATGGGCCACCGCAAAATTTTTTTTTTTTAAATATAAAAACTTGGAAGGAAAAAATAAAAATCTTTCATGGACAATGACAGACGCAGAGAATTCGCAAAGTAGGGAAGCGGGGTAAAATGGGGTACCTAACAAAAAATTTTGAAAAATTTACGGGTAGTCCGTCTCGCCAGACAATTTTTTTTTTTTTTTTTTTTTCGCACGTGTTATAAAACCTATGAAAATATTATTGTTGGGTGACAGATAATAGGTTATATTTTCGGCAGCGTTGTAGCCGCGTGCTTTGTTTAGGGGGCCCATCTCGTCCCGGTCTCCCCTACCTTATTGTTAAAAAAACGCGCATTCAGAGCTCGAAAACCTTCAGAGATACTTAAAGTAAAAATTAACAGATAGTCTTTGTTCCAGAATGCGACGCCGCCACTAGCCGAGCGCGTTAGCCGAGCGGCAGGACCTCCCAAGCGCGTTCCGCAATGCTCACGCGCTTCGCATGTGTAGAGCGGGGTGTTGATCTCGCTGTTATGCCGTACGCAACCGGCCTCCCCGAACTCATCTACTATTCATGGCCGACCCCGGTAACAACGTGCTCGCGTAGATCGCTGTTTACAACCGGCTACCTCGCCTCGGATTGACTCCCGCGACTCTCAGTTTTCGCGTACTGCGTCTCAAAAAGATCGTAAATCTCTTTATGCTTTTCCCACGTCAGTGCTCAACGTGTTTTCGCTCGCGGCCGGCAACACGTGGTTCGCGTCCGATAACTTTCATAAGCGTTTCTCACTAGATTTTGTGAATATCACCTGTACAGTGTTTTGTGACATCTTTTACGCCGTTGTGTGTGGCTGAAAATAAAGATTATATTTTCACTCTTAACCGCTATCTTGGTTATTTTTCAACCCCGCTCTGCTATCGTTCACATTCATTTAGTTACTTCTCAAACAGTTTTGCTTCTTCCGGGCGGATTTGGGTGGCCGGGATCAGCCGTTCGGCAAATGTTTTACGACCTCTTTGGAAAACAGACGTACCCGGAGACAAAGCCGAGGGTTTTCTCGGGATACATGGGAAAAGCCCTTGACTCGGCGAGCTGCTCGGTGAGCTCCACCTGCATTAAAACACTGAGCTATCACGCGGGCGGTACCCCATTCAGCCAATCAACAGTCAAGCTCCAACGTTTCCAACCCCAACTATTCTTTCACGAAAACTCTTAACTTGAAAATAAATGATCTTGGGACGCTTTGAGTCACGACGTTCTTCGGGCAGTCACATGGAAAATCTCGCACGGTGCACATCGCTTACCAAGAGCTCGTTCGGAATTAACGAATTGTTGTAATTGCGATACTACTTTGCGAAATAGGTCGAGAACGACAGCACACAGTGGCAATCTTACAATTGCTACCGCCTGAAAGCCCGCAACTACACGAGAGGTGCCGCTCAGGATAGCGCTCAATTGACCCTTAATTACTGAGCCAATCGACGGGGTAAAAAAAACATGAGCTAATTACCCATAAAGTTGAGAAAGCCGGGAGACTACGAGACTAACCCCGGATCAATCAGCTCAAGAATTCGGAAATTGAGATAAAAAATTGTAATGACACTAAATTTATAAGCGTACTTTATCTCTGGCACGCAAAAATTTATTCCGCGAAACTCGAGTCCAAGAAATCCCTACCGTTTGAATGTTCCATCCTCTAGAGGAGGTACATAAAACGGAAATTATTGTAGGAAACATCCGCTCTCGTTACAACACTTACGCGTACATCTTTCGCCACATATCAAGAAACTCACACACACGTACACGTATATAATATTTCGCTACGCATCAAGGAACACATACATTCATGAATGCACGACAAAATGTATGTAGCATACCATTTGTTTGTGCTACAAATTGTCTTTGAAATATAAATAAAAATAAGGCACATATTGTACCGAATAGTTGATGCAGGACAAACTTTGTCATCCTTATGCTTTTTCTGCCCGACTTATTCTTTTCAAGATACAGGGATTTTACAAAAAAATCATCGAGATGAAACGAAGCATGGCTTCTAGATGAGACCTCTAACTATTTGAATAACAATAAGCGGTCATTCTATACAAATGAGAGTATTTTCTGTGAATTATTCAGAACCGTCGAAAGAAACGTAGTGATGGCAGAAAAAATGTTCGCTATGTTTAACGCAATTGGACTTGTTTGGATGAAACAAAAATCGAAAGTTTGTTCGAATCCACAACTTCTTTGTCTCAAACATTTTTCTGCTTATCCAATAGTTTTTAAAATACAGGCATTTTAAAGAAAGAGTACGAATTCGGCACATCTCAAAACGAAACAATCCAAAAATACTGAAAAAAAAATTAGACTTAAATAACCCCACTTAAATAACGATGAATTGTGACGAAGTTGCGTTTTGTTTAGAAGGGTTTTGTTTCTACCATTCGAATCAGGATGGAATGCCTCATATACATTTTTTTTTCACTACAATTATTTCCCATACTCGACTAACCACCTGTAATTTCTTAGGTATCCCAACTTGTCGTTAGAAATACCGATGAGCCGAAGTCACGCGGACAAGACCACTCTACATCAGCAATGCCCACGTAGAGGAGCTCCGTCGTGTCCTCCGGCCAGTTTAAAATATAGAACTGCTGACGGAAGTTGTAACAATCTTCGTGAACCGTGGTGGGGTTCCGCAATGTCTACTATGATAAGGTATAGTAATTAACTTTCATTCGCGTTACGTATCGTTTGAGCCACGCTTTAGTAATAGCAACTCGTCGAGTGACTTTACCGGATCGGTAAAAGTCTTGAATATAGTCCATACAGTTTAGGCTTGTATTTTATACTCCCAGAGGTAAATCGGACTTGGGTGAAAAAATAGGTACCCACATAATTTATATAGGTTTAACGATGGAATATTTCTAGATTTTGGTTTCACATATGTTGCGCAGTTGTTTATATTACTCGCTCGTTTCGCATGATTATTGACTAAACCCTACCTTCGTCGACTTTCGTAGAAAATCAATTAAAAGAAATCATATTGATGTATACTGTGGGAGGAAATTCCAGGCTCCTCACCCACACACCCTTGATAGCAGGTCACGGGACCGTTCGCCAAAAGAAATCTTCCTCCTTTGAAATTTCGAACCGAAAGGGTGAAACATTTCCCGGCCAGCCGCAGCTGTCTGATCCGGAGAGAGGGGCTGGGTTCAAGTACCGAATCAAGTTGGCAACTCAAAGATTACGGGAACCAAATAAACTAAATCCTTTATTAAAATCCAAATGTAAAAACTTGAAGGAGGGAAAAACCGGAGTACCCGGGGTAAAACCTCCGTCCCGCAATTAAACCAAAATTTGTACAATTTCCTCAAACATATTGTGACAATACTCCCGACGCTCGGGACTCGCTCGCTCACACACACACACACACACACGCACACAAGGACGATACTCGCGCTCGCGGAACGATTGGACGGGACGGTACGGCTCACAGACAATGTCTCACTCTCTCATGCTATGTTTCAACATTTGCAACACGCATCCATGACAATTTCCACGCGAACAAAATCCACAGTCGGCCGTTACAATAATCTCAAGACGCCGATCTAAAATCCCGAGCTAGCTCGGTCGAATTCACACACGCAGAGCCTAACGTGCACAAAATCCGATCGCCCGCGCACGACGAGACGACATGGCTACTTTCCGTGAATCACTACCCCAAGGCGATTATTTAAGTCCCCAAAAATTCTAATTTATAATAAAAGGCCTCCAAATTAACCTCGCGGGGTTCCGCCTCCCTCCCGTTACGTTTCGATACGCTCCTGACGATCGCGACTCAGCTCGCGTCCACTGGCCGTCGCCGTTCGCGCTCTCTCGGGAACGGGCAAAGCGAAGCACGCCGACGAGTACATTATTCCCGGTAATTCTTCACGAATACATGGCAAATATTTTAAATAATAAAAAATAAAGCTATCACTACTATAAACCCGGGGCGAGAAAGCTCACCGGCACCAGAGAAATTATTCCAGCGGCGATAGATGACGAAAAGCTCGCTCCGCAGACACATTGTCGCGAAATTCGGGAAAAATTCGCCCGCGACCAGCTCACTCGTGAACTCAACGGAAAGTGCCCAAAGCATCGATCCTCGATCGCTCTCGTTAACGCGTCGCTACCCCCGCCTAATCGCGCGATCTTATCTTCGTCCATCTTCGGCCCTTTCCGGGATTTCGGCAACGCTCTCCCGTGACAGCGTAACGCTGATAGCCGCACGGGAGAGACACAGGTGATTCCGTCTCACAGTGGTACTCGATCCCCATTGTAATGAGACGCCGATGATATTGCTAATGGTGCAGCTCGGGACTCCGACAGCTGCACTCCCGATGGGATGAAAACGATGCGCAAATATTTCGGGATGCTGACTTCAAAGATCGCCTCGATAGCGACTCCGACAGCAGGGGTAGGCGCCTCGATCTCCCGTAACTCCTCGGGATGAGAGTCTCTGTCGAGCGAGGCGCAGTCCGGCGACGACTCTCCGCTGTTCTCGGCGACGAATTTCTCTCCTTGGGTCGCTCTCTCGCCCGAGTCGCGGAATACATGAAATATTTTAACAAAATAAAATTAATAATAATACGAACTTAATCAATTGGCCCTATGGAATCGCCTTGTGAGCCCACGAGCAAGCTGAAGCGGTCGAATAAGTAACGGGCAAAATTTGCCGCGTTACAATACAAACAGTTATGATAAAGAAAAATGAGAATGAAATTATTAGAGCTTAACCCTTTGATGGTCAGTAGGAAGATAACTTCCCACGAAATTGTTTTAAAAAAACCTCAAGTTCCTTGGCATCCTTGTTAAAAAAAAAAGCTTCAGTCCCTTGTTAAAGCTTGTGAAAAAAGCTTCAGGCATCGTCGATGCGGCTCGCCTGTGATTTCACTGGTCGAAAAGTCAGGAGGTGGTCGTGGTTGCCTCTTACCTCAGGTGTGTCGCAGGGAAGTGTTCTGGAGCCCCTTCTATATTCATTGTATGTGAACGATTTGCCTTTGTGCCTGAAGAGTTGCTTACATTTATTTTATGCCGACGACCTGGTGATATATGCGCGGTGTGCGCCATAATGCTTGAATGAATGTGGGGATCACACGAATATTGACATTGTGGCGACTGTTGCCTGGTGGGCGTCGAATTCTCTCAGGTTCAAAGCGGAAAAAACAAAGACAATCATGCCTAGTTTGTGGGTAGCAGGCGACAGCGTCATGCAGGACACATCTGCGCATTATCTTTCTACGTAAGGTTATCTTTCTAGCATGCTATCTTTCTAGGCTTTGTAAGTTTGAACCTCCCGCTTCGAGCGAAACTCCTCAGATTTCCAATTCTCTGACAAGCTCCGGCGTATTTTTTCGTTCGATATTCCCGCGCATATGAAATTGTATTCAAAATAAAATTAAAAATAGGTAATTTCTTACTGGCGGGTTCTGCGGAGTCGCCTTGTGCGAACTCGAATGAGCCGGTGCAGAATGGCTAAAGATAGCTGCATTACAATATATGAAATGCAAGCTAATTATAAATAAATTATAAATAATTTATTTATAATTATAAATTTATATAATTATAAATAAGTGAAACAAAAATTTCTTCATTATTATTATTATAGGCATTATATAGGCAATTCTCCCTAAAGTGTGAATTTTACAGGATTTTAATAGGCACTTTCGTCCAAAGAGTGAGTGCCTAAAATAGACGATGAGATCGATAATTCATCGATAATTCTGATACAGATCTATCAGCTCATCTATCACCATATTCATCTTTTCAGATTTCTGCCTCCAGCCTATGACGACGGAATACAAAATATTAGGAGATCCATTCATGGTCATCCTCTGCCAAGCCCCAGAGACATTTCAAATTTTATTCATGAAGACAGAGATATACCACAAGCTACCGTAACACATATGCTAATGCAATGGGGTCAATTCGTCGACCATGATATTGTGGGTGAGCGAAATAAAAACAAACTTTCATGCATGTTTACTCAAATTTTAATGTTACAAATCGTCACATCCGCCATCATCATTAACATTTCTACAAGATTTCCGTGCCACTGACATAATCAATACTAGATTCTGACAAACTTGGCGGAATCGTAAAACAGACATTTTTTCGAAGCCTTTCGGTGGTTTGAGTGAAGATGTAAAACATCTGCGACATCACGTATTCATCACGCACGTCGACGAAGCTGAAAAGGAGTTATTTTCGATTTAGTCATTTTTTTTTTTAACTTAATATATTTCATTTATTATTTAATATTGCGATTTGTACTGGGGGAGACATCCACTTAGCAGTTGAGAGGTTTACTCACTTAGCGGTAGAGAGGTTTACCCACTTAGCGGTGAAGACGATTTTCATACTTATCAGTGGGAGTGAAGTTTAAAAAAAATATTAATCACGGAGATTATGTTCCTGAACAAAAAAGTTGGGGCCATCTAGTGGTGGAGAGTTCTGAGAGCGAACTTAACAGTGCAGAGTTGGATGATCCGGAGGTAGGTGTTCCGAAGAACAGATTTATTGTGGCTGCTCTCGGTCTCATTTATAAACTAAATAGAATAGCATTTCGTTCGTGAGTAAGGTGTCGAAAGTGATGGCCACCTAGCGGCATAGTACACTCTAGCGTGGGCTACAAACACGTGACCACTTGCAATTTTTTCCCGTGGTGAGGCGTGGGACCCTAGTTCACTCGGTAGAAGGCCGATCGGTGGCCGTAACTGCATTTCGTTTGCTTTTGTCACGTGATTGGTAATTAACTGTTTAGTAGAATTTTTTTTTTTTTTTGTATTGACAATTCGATTTTATGAGAAATTTTGCAAGATTACAAATATTAAGATAAAGAAAATCATCGTTCATACATTCAAACAAAAACAAGAATAAAAAATAAGTTGACAAAGAAATTTGAACTCGGTGTGAAATCACACCGCAGATTAACCCCTTATAAGTCACAGCGCCCGAAACCATACCGAAAAGGGACTAACGGCCGCGGAGTGGGGAAAACGCGTTGCTGCGGTAGCGCCTAAGAGTGGGGATAGAGGTGTGACTTATAAAGGGTCAACTCCGCGGTGTCACACAGTACTTGACAGGTTAATCTTACGTCGCGACTCTCAAGATGTACACACGAAGCCCGGAGGGATTCGAAAATCCCGCGAAAGATCGAGACGTAACATAAATACATTCGTTAAAAATTAATTTGTCGCGAACATCTGAAAAGTGCGGAACCACGTTGTATTACTTCCGAGGTAGAGTAGATCTCGTTTTGTCGCGTAGCAACTTGAAGAGCCTTTAAATAATGCACAGGTTCAAATTCTAACCTCACAATTATTGTGATCGAGGTGATATCAGTTTCACTGCCACTCGGAAAGTTCACAGGTTTCTAACATTAAGGTTTCAGCAGAAAAATTATTTTCGAGGCACTAAAATAGCCTTCCATTAGCTTCTAAGTATGCAATCGTTCGTATTTACAATTCCTTTATCTCTCTATATTATTTTGTTAAGTCGAGGAGGGGGGGGTCGCCTCTCAGGGCTCTAATTATATTAAATCCCCTTTGGAGCCCACCCCAGTCGCTGATTTTATTGAGCCCCCTTGCGGCTTCTGGCTCCCGCGAGCGTGCGAGCTACAACAGCCTCTCATCTGCATAACTCTGATTTTAATTTTGCACCGCGACGACAATCGCGATAACGAAAATGAAAACGAGCGTCTAAAAGCACATACGTGAAAGGGGATCAAGAGGATCTCGGAGCGAAAAAGTCAGTGGTCTTATGGGACAGCGAACAAGTGCACGCATTCTTGGAGAACGATAGGTCGGCAGCCCTAACCGATATTTCCCATCAATCCGATATCGCGATGCGCAGATAGACCAAGTACTATTATACAGTTAAAATGATCGATACGATCCGAGACTATTAGAGTTAAATTAATGTAATCTAGTTAGCCTAAGGATCGCAAGCCAATAAAGAAAGTTAAATAGTTTTTTTTTTTTTTCGTGCAATAAGAACTTTCGGAATCAACGAGTCATATTTATCGTGGAATTATCCCATCCCTCGTACAACTGAAAAATTTTACCGCTTAAAAAACTTGTTGACAAAACGTTAAAACATCGTAGTGAGTAAAATTATCGCTTACACATCTATGCATATGGAATATGTGATTTTTGAACGTTAAGCTTAACGTTTCTTGTATTTTAATATTTTCAGCTACAGCCCAAAATAGTGGTTTCAACGGGACTTTTCCACAGTGCTGTCTTCAGAATGGGGCCGGTCCACAATCTTCAAAATTAATGGTATTTATAATTTCAACTACAAGATTTAGTTATTTTTGTATAATTCAATATTCACCATTTTTACTCGAGTCAAAAGTAAAAATATAAACGTGTAAAATACATTGCGTTAGTCGAAACGTAAAGACGTATTTATTGTACATATGGAATACGTCCTTATGGTCTTAGTCATGCCATATCAATTAATGCGATTCGATGCAACTATATATGTACTATTGGGTATCGATTCACCGGTTCACCGGTTTGATTATAAATCTTCGGAAATCCATTGGAAGCTATGGCTACTCTGGACGGAAACCCCCGCCGCCGTTTCAGTTAAAAATACAATTTTTTTTTTTTTTTTTTTTTTTTTAAGATCCAGAAATATCATCACATCAGAAAAACTTCCCAGATAGTTCAATGATGATTATGAATTGTCTGTTTTCACATTCAGCACCCAGATTGCTTGCCAATAATCGTACATAAGCACGACAGATTCCTCGGGCCACTTGGGGTTCGGTGTTTAGAGTTCGTACGAAGTAGTCCAGCACCACGGGAAAACTGTCAATTTGGACCGAGGGAGCAGCTATCTCAAGTGACTAGTTTCTTGGATGCGTCAATGGTATACAGCAGCAGCACTGAGCATAGCAATAGTCTTCGGCTATTTCGTCATGGTGAGTAAGATTTCATTCAAATGCTCAATTACAAGTACAAGTGTTTGCTTAAACTTTCTTTATTTTTCTTGCTTTTTGGATATTATTTTTAGTTATTATTATATTACTATATTATATTATATGTTATTTTATAGTATATTATTATTGCTCCTTTGGTTTGTTGCATTTGTTTTTCTGTGCTCGTCGTTGTAGTTTTGAGGCATGGTGGCCTTAGGGGGCTTGCCCCAGGACACGAATAAACGACACACTATCTATCTATCTATCTCAGAGCTGGGCGGTACTTAAGGTACATTGTACTTATTTGGTACTTTAATTCCGATGCTTTAAGTACAGGTGTACTCAAATTACACCTGTACTTAACATTTAAATTTAACATTACATTTAAATTTAAAGTCAAAGTGAAAAATTCGATATTTCATTGGAGTCAACCCGCGCTTCCAAAGTATAACGTATAAGAAAAAACTCTGCAAAATCCGTACGAAATCGAAGTCTTTTTAGAGGTCACTACCGAGGGTTTAGTTACCTAATTCTGAAACGAGAGTACCCTTTTTCAGCTGTTGAAGAGAATTATATTTTGGATAAATTGGATAATTGGATAAATAAAAATTTTCGTTTGGTCATCGATAGAGATACTTTCTGTCTTTTGACCATTGCACGACTTTGTCAACTCCCTTTATCAGAAATGACAAACCATCGGTTGTTTCTAAATTTAACTTTTATTTGCAACAAACATATGGTTTCAAATAAAATGTTTGATTATTCAAATAAAATGTCCCTATTTTTCACAGTGATTTTGCAAAGTTTTTTCGTATACGTTATATTTTGGAAGTACGGGGTACCTCCAAGGAAATATCGATTTTTATTATTATTTTTACTTTAAATTTAGATGTTCCAAAGTTTTTAATTTTTCAAATAGCCGGTAGCGACCTCTTCAAATAAATTAATTTTGGGGATACCTGGAAAAAGTACTTGAGAAATACTTCAAGTACAAAAAGTACTAGTGATCCTTTGTACTTTGTAATTGAACTATTTTTTGGAACTTTGTTCAGCTTTGCACATAAGTAGACTCGTACTTGAAGCCCGTACTTCAATTACCAATCGCGGACCATGGTGTTCAAGTACCGTCCAGCTCGGCTACAAAGCATCACGTAATTCTACTATTTTTCTAATAAAGTCTATCCTCGCATTACCTTAATTTCTATGATTTTTCACAAACATATGTTTTTTTCCTTACTTGATAAACTAAATACGATTTTTTTTTTTTTGGTATTTTATAAGAACTTTAAGTACTTTATAAGTACTTAAAGTACATAATACTTAAAGTCCCGGGTACTTGACAATGTATAAAGTACATAGGACTTTAAGTACAATGTACTTTAAGTACTTGGTACTTCAAGTATTTTAAGTACTTTGAGCAGCTCTGATCTATCTATCTATCTATCTATCAAGTACATCCCAGACATTGCCGATGCTGTGTCCGTAATGCGGTTGTCTGTCATGACGTTCTAAGCCCCCCAGAATCATACATATTAAGATGTCAATAAATATCGCGATTTTTAAGTGAAACTTCTTTAGAGACGTTTTACATTTTCAGGGTGGAGTAAGTCGCGTCAATGGCACGCCGATAACACGTAACGCGATATGCAGATTTTACAGTAATGTCAGTTATGTAATCGGGAACCCAATAACATATTTGTAACGTCCTATGACGCTTGTTCTTTAACGGCACCAATAAGTTTCACATTGCACCTAGTCTTTCGAGTATTGTATTGGAGTCCCAAGACTGATATTTCAAGAAATGTGACTAGCGGTGCTTTTGATATATAGATATCAGTCGCGATTCAAGTATAGATACGATTCACAGCATTTTTAATATTTCAGTATAGCCTACGGGTGAAGGAAATTTTAAATAAAACAATTCAATTCATTTATTCCAGGTTTACTCCAATATGGAAAACTTCAAACCCGGAAACCATCTTCACCAATTGATGATATTGATTCCCTTTGCCAAAGAGGTTTCGTGACTACAGAATGTTTCAAAGCTGGAGATGGACGCCTAAGTGAACAGCCCGCGCTTTTATCCATACACATTGTATTCCTAAGGTTGCATAATAGAATCGCAGCTAAATTAGTAGCCATAAATCCTCATTGGAGTGATGAAATACTATATCAAGAGGCAAGGCGGATTGTCAGTGCTCTAATACAGCTCGTGACATATCGCGAATACTTGCCGATGTTGTTAGGTAAGTACTCGTGTCCGAATATTTTTTGATTAAGTAAGCTTCGCCGTAAGTAAAGCATGGTTCATGCTTATGTTTCGTGGAATAGTGGTGGTGGTGTTGGCGGGATCTTGTTGAGGGGTTGAGTTCGGTGTATCGATGTTCGGATAAATGAGGTGCACTGCAGGTGCCCTCGTCAGTGTAGGCTGATTTTTGAGGCTCTATTCGTCTCTCTTTATACGCGAGAAGCCTTAACAGACAGACAGTTCTAGCCGACGCATCTCCCTGGGATCTTTGACAGGACACATTTTTCATGATATCAACAAAATTCAAAATGATATAAAAAATTTGACATTTTGATCGACTCTCTTGAAATTTCAATAGGATATACGGGCGATCATATTCCTTTTATGTACGCGTCATTAGCTACATAGCAATAAAATTATAAAAGCTACAGTATTATAAAGTGCGCACAAACATTTTCGAAGAAATTAAAAATGTCGTACAAAAAAACAACTGAACCCTTTTTGATGAAATTTGGAAACAAAAACATTGACTATTAACCATCTATCGAAGCATCCTCGACGTAAAGCGATTTGAATGTTTCGTGTGACGCGCAAACGAAAAATTTTTTCTAAATGTGATTTTTCGACGTTTTGGAACATTCTGAACACTATTTTAATTAAAATCTCGAAAAATTTTCTTACACCGTAACAAAGCTTCCTCCATGAGGAAGCAATACAGAAATAGGTTATCAAGATACTCATAAAGCTGAGTGATAGCGCTTAAAAACTGACATTAGCGATAATCGAAACTGAATAGTAGCGACATTTACAAGCCGGAAATCTACACGACACTTTATATATATAGTTTTTGAGCTTTTTCGGCGCACGATACCCATATCGTGCAACACTTGCCGAATAGTTATGTTTGTAACTGGGAGCGTTGGGATCCTGTGCCCAAATTATATGATGAAAGGGTCTTGGAAATTCCAAACCGATGCTTCGTTTTCAAGTATCATCAATTCAAAGATTCCACTTCTGGCATCTTGAAGTAATTTTCTTGAGCTCAACTATTTTTACAAGTATTTGGCTCCGAGACGCTACCGCGTCTTTTTATGCACACAAGCAACTCACATGAGGCTTCGAAGCTTTCTTAGCAATCTCGTACTCATTCGTATCACGTTTGCAGTAATATACCTATATGTATGCTGGATATTGGAAACGTGTCTATCAACCTCTCAGGAACGTTCGACAATAATTTTAAATAAACTTACATTTAACGTTAATTCACTTAAATATGTTTAAAAGTAATTGGAAAAAAACAAAAATTTGTTTCATGCCAGTGAATGGCATTAGAATACGGAAATTAATAATTGCTAGTAAACATTTAATTAACTTTTATCGTCGAGACATTCATCATAATTATGGCATTATCTTTAGCATGGTAACTTTATGATTGCAGGTGATGACATCATAAAGATTTTTGACCTTGAACTCACGAGCGATAGTTATTACAATGGTTACAACGATAGCGTTAATCCAAACATTGTTAACGCCTTTTCAACTGCTGCTTATCGCTTCGGGCACTCTTTGGTGCAGCAAAGCTTTATCAGAGTTGACATGCAACACAGACCAGTGTTTAACAGTAAGTACACATGCACCAACAGAACTTCGCCAAAAATATATCGTACATTGTTTGGTATTCATTAATAAATCTTCTTTTTAGATGCTTCAATTCACAATGAGTTCAATAATCGTAAAAATTTACATTCGGCGGGTTCTCTTGATCGACTGCTGCTGGGTCTTGTAAACCAGCCGTCACAGAAACGCGATGAATTCATAACGGCTGAATTAACCAATCACCTTTTCCAAACGCCAAGCTTTAAATTTGGTATGGACCTGGCATCTATAAACATTCAACGTGGAAGAGATCATGGACTGTCGCCTTATATAGCCTGGCGATCAATCTGCGGACTATCACAAATAAAAAATTGGGACGATTTTGAAAGAGTCACATCATCATCGGCAGCTCGCAAATTCCGTAAAGTCTATTCAGCTCTGGAAGACGTTGATTTATTTTCCGCAGGCCTAGCGGAAAAACCGGTGCTAGGAGGCCTGATTGGCCCTACATTCGCTTGCATAATAGCCCAACAATTTAGGAACCTTCGTATGGGCGACAGATTTTGGTTTGAAAATCCAAATGGGGAGACCAGTTTTACTATACCGCAGCTACAGCAAGTAAAAAAAGTGACTCTGGCACGAATACTTTGCGACACAATGGAAAATATTAAAACAATACAGCCCTTCGTATTTCTTACACCAGATACTCTGAGAAACAATAGAGTTCCATGTGATAATCAAATTATCGGTAATATGAATCTGCATGAATGGGCGGAGACAGTTGTAATGCCGATGAATGAGTAAATCTAGTTGTAAAACGGAAGTATTCGAATTGTGAGTCATTCTCACATTGGTCTTGAATCAATCGCTAAGACTTGAGTTTGTCATACTTCGTAACGTGACAGTCGTATGTGTATCACGGTATTGAATTTTGTTACTTCTCAAGGTAGCTCGGATAGCACGGCAACTGGTCGAGACTCCTTACGATCGCTTTGCCTCGTGCAAACGTGGCGTGCAAACATGGCAAGACCCTTCTCCGAATATAGCGCGGCGTAAAGGGGTACCAACCCTTTACCCGGAAAACAAAACGCCTCCGCCTGTTTCTAGCGCACGGCACACGTTCTTGGGGTGCCGGTATCGCGCCTGGGCTTCTGCCGATTCGTAAGGAAACCTCTTTGAAATGCTTGTCTCCGCCAGGCATTTCTATCCTCGAATCGCACACCACCGGACGGAGCCAAGCATACTGACTTTAACGCCAAAAAAACAAAAAAAAAAAAACAAAAACAAAAACAAAAACAAACCATTACGTAACCTGATTCTGATTCGATCGACTCGTTTGTGTGACGGAAAATGGCAAACGTTTTATGTGTGAGCTCTTGAGGTTTTTCGTCCATGCGATAAGCTGAACGCTGCCGGATGCTGGATACTGGTTCTCGATGCTGCTTAGCGATCGAGTTCAAACCTCTGATTCGCTGCGATCAAGTATCCAATTACATATCTCTAAAACGCCGCATCAAAGTAATTCGCATAGCGCTGAATCAACGGCCACAAATCAATTATTAATCGAAAGCTGAAACGTAACAAGTAATTTTTACAATGATGCGAAGCTTCCTTCGCATCGACAATATGTATAGATTGTTTTTGGTTCAATAACAGCTGAAATATAATAATGTAATAAATTATATTATGATAAATAATATTATATTATAAAGAAGAAAAATTTTAAAGAAATGAAATCTACGTGAGACGTTAAAGGACAATACCGTCGGTAAGAAATTGTTACTAAATATTGTTTTACCTATAAATTTTCAAATATGAACCAAACTTGGCCAATGTTGATTTTTTTTTTTTTTTTTTAGATTTGCATTATTCCTCGGTATAGCTTCAATCACCTTTTACCGTCTTTCGTCCTTATCCAGTTCTACCCATATTATTTTTATCCATCTTTCCTCCTAATCATCCTCTTAATAACTATAAATTGTTTGTTACAAAATTGTTTACTAAACAAGAAATTAAAAAATATAAACCAATTGATAGCAAACTTGTTCAATATCGTTCATTATTGTTTTTTTTTTTTATTCACACTACCAAAGATCTTTGGCGCAAACAGGTAGGATAAAGATTTTAAAAAATCTCACTAAAAAGTGGTGACAAATTAGCATCAACGTCTAATAGGAGTAGTGAATTTCATTATCTAGTCAAAGAATACTTTATCCGCGGAAAAATCTAATCTAATCTAATCTAATCTGATCTAACCTTGTAAATACAGTAGATAGCGCATTTAACGTCCATGTGTGCCACCGATACTGCATCCGACCATAAAGCAGTACAATTTGTCAGGATAAGCGCAGTAAATTCATTTCGAGGTTATTCCGCAGCCAAAGTAAAATAATTGTTATTTGGATAAAGAGAAAGATTTTGCCGGCATAATATTCTAAAATATTGAAACTTCTGTTCCGGAGGGATGCATGGAAGTTAAAGAAAATGCTCGACATAAGTTTGAAACGGTTTGCCGATGCATTGAAGTCCAGTAAGAAGCTGTCATGCATTTTTCCCAAAGCTCGAGTTTCGCGAGATGTATCGTGTGAGGCTGAAATGTAGGTTTCAAAAGGATGGAACTGGTTTTTAAATGGAAAAACCGTCGCCAAATCCGCATGCATCCTGAAATATAGAGTGGGTAGAAGAAAAAAATTTAATCTGCCATCTTCGACAACTTTATATTTTTTATATCTCATACGATATAGATATAGATAATATTAAGAGGGCCGATTAACTGCGATGCCTTTGTATCACCATTTTCTCCTCTACTAAACTGCTATGAAGCCTTCGATACGATTTCGATATCTACATACAATATGCATGATCAATGAAATATGTCACAATTGTAGAAAAAAAAAATCGAATAAAACAAAGTGTTCCGTGAAATAACATCAGAACCCCCTGTAATACATAGAAGGGGATTCCATATTCAGCAGTTAATTGCAACATACTGGGCGTACCAAATTGTGAGTAATTTGAGAAAAATGTAAGGAATGGGCATCCCATGTTTTTTATATGGACGATGAATACTCGTTTGTTCACTCATGACATGACGCGCGAAGACAGGCAGCGAACGACTAATTTACATGTTCTATTATTTCGACTTATTCAAAGTATGTTTGGATGGATATTAGACATACATTCATTATTTACATATTTACCATTATTTACAATGTATTGATACTCATTGGCTCTGAGATCTGTCTGAAGCGGAGAACTATTGCGATCATATTAATCTCAGAATATATGGCATACTAGTTCTATCGCAACAATATGACAAGTTCCGTACACGATGCAAGTCTTGTAGGTTGAATATTATCATGCTGAACGTTTGGTGGGTAGCGACTAGCGATATTCAAAGTAATTATACATTTTGATAGTATCACGTTCATTTAAAATCTACTGCGCGCTATCTCCAAATCAATTTTTTTTTTACATACTTTTCATTGTTCTACATTATTATTTGATCCCAACGCCTGACACTTTGATTCCACACACGCATAATAGAACAATACTGTGGATGCATTCTCGCAGATACGATCTTCGTCGTAAGCGGAAGCAAGTGGAAGCAATTTCTGTGTAGTTCATCCCGCTATTGTCAGAGTATGATTTCAACAGCCACAGGTGCTTGTCTCGCGTAAGAGGACATCACATAAATCGTGATGCCAACAAAAAAAGTCGAGTATTCGAAGATCAAGCAGGTACTTCTGTCAATGCTGGTATCCACTCTCCTTTGCTTTTATCGCTTTCGCTCCTTCGGCTTTCAGTCTTTCCGCGTCTTTCTCGTTTCTGAGAAAATCAGGATCGTTCCATGATTGTGGCTCGCCGCTTGCATACAATACAAAAATTAAATTGGACGTGCAAAATACGCCGAGAACTATCCAAAATACTAGCCGCCATTGGTCTCGGGTGCCGTCCGGTGCCAGTTCACCAACAATGAGCGGTGTGATAATTCCAGTGAGTGCGCCAATGCCATTAGTCAGAGCCATCAGTGTCCCAGAGTAATTAGGACTGAGATCCAGAGCGTTTACTTTCATTCCAGGATAGAAAGTACCCATAAGTGTCATTGCAATGGTGAACATAATGACGACTAATGTTCTGTCGCATCCCGCATAGGAAGCGGAGATAATAAAGATACCGGGTCCGATCGAAGCAATTGTGGTGCCAAGCTTGCGTATATTTGTTCTCGACATATATCCGCCGGTTATGGCCCAATCCGCAAGCCAAGAGCTCAGTATACTGCAGAACCACATGCACAAATAGGGCAAGGATGATAAAAACCCATTGCTCTTGATGGAAAATTTGAGTACGCTGCTCATGTACTTTGGTAAATCGGTGACCATCGTGAAAAAGCCCCAATCGTGGCCTACTTGAGCCGCACACAGTGACCAGAAAGGTGCGGATAACAGTATATGTCGCCAGGGAATCGCAGCGGGTTCCTTATGCGTGTGGTCACTCATACGCTCATGAAGGAACTTCTTTTCTTGCTCGGAAATAAACGGATGTTCATATGGATTATTATAGCATACGAGAGTCCAAACGATGAACCATATAACTCCTATCGAACCAAAGAGATAAAAGACCGCCGGCCAACCGAGCGGTGAATAATGAAGAATAAGACCGGAGAGGGACGACGTGAAAACAGTCCCAAGTTGAGCTCCAGCAAATACAAGAGAACCAATCTTCGATCTCTCCTCCGGTGGTGTCCATTGTGCCAGCATTGCATTCAATGCTGGAAAGGTCGTTCCCTCGCCGAGGCCCATGAGAATTCTTAGAGTTATAAGAGCCGTTGAACCACCCCAAAAAACAGCGAGCGGTGTCAGAAGAGTGAATATCGCCGTCGACAGAATTCCCAGTCCGAGAGAATATTTTCCACCGAACTTCTCAGCTAGTATTCCGCCAGGCAAATGAGTGATGACGTACCCCCAGTAGAAGGATGATAGAATAATGCCCTGCAAACGAAAATAAATCAATTGTATTGTGTGGTTACACTGATCCCCTCTAAGGGTTAAGTGCTCCTTCGCTTCTCTCTTTCCTCCTTCCTTATCCGATGTCACCGGTTCGATTATTGGCTCCGGAGCTTCGTCGTGCCCCGTAAGGTCTCAGTAGTCTGGGCACATACGGATATAGTCGTAGTTCGTACGTCCTATCTCCGGAGCTACGTCCTCGTCCGTTTTACTTTCACCTAAGGTAAAGGGCCCACTTTCTGACGCTCACCCAGTTTGTTACGGAAATACCTCTGGAACAGACGTCCCCCACAATTTGATATGCAGCCAATGGGTATCCTCCTTGTTTATCCCAATGATTTTACACGCTTAAAGTGTGAGAGCTGCGTACAAGTGTCATAAACTGGACCTTTTATCTTACGGGACTTGAGTCTCGGGAATCGAACCCGCGACACTTTTCAGTCTTTCGGTTTCCCATACCGAGGCGCTGAACCTTTCCTCTGGACCTACTATTATAGTGGGTTCCAAACCACTCTTTCGCAGAAAAAACACCACAAATAATTCTTGGTGCTTGCTATTTATTTTAAATGAATTGTTTATTGTTTGAGAAGGAGTACAATATTAGGTGGGTGGTGACAAAAAACATACAAGAAAACCAAACGATATATCAGAGTCATGAATGTAAGAATGTCTTCGCACACGAGGAACTCGCTTACAGATAAATGGGTTCTGGAAGGAACTGACCGGCTTCGAATCGATATTTGGGAAATAACTCAGGGAGAGACGTAACGGCTGTGGAGCGTTAAAGTCAATAAATATGAGGTCAAGCGGCGGGAAAAAAAAAAATTGCCAAAAAAAAAAAACCTACGCAACAGTATGTCGTATCGGACGATACCAAAAAAAAAAGGAATGACTAAAACTGAAAACTTAAACCTACAAAATTTATTTACAAATGTACAAAATACTGGGGATGGGAATCATTCAGCATAACATAAACCTTCTAGGCTCTACAATTCGCGCGATTCGCAAGAGCTAACTGCGTTGTCGACTTGTATTATTACTCTTGAACGAATTATTTCGGAACATTTTGCACTGAGCAACGCTTGCAACGACAACTGAGTAGCCGCCGGGTGTGTATCAGGGACGAGATACCATACCGGGTAGCACTTAAGGATTCGTGAAAGAAATGTAATGAGAAAATGACTTTGATGAAGCGATAAAATTTTGGACGTTACTTGCTGGCTCGTTCGAACCCGCGCAAGGCGATTCCAGAGGGCTAATTTTTACACAGACAGAATTATTTTATATCCTGATTGATTAAATATTTCGTGTACGCCGTGTCCGGATGAAAACAAGAGCCGGTGTGAGACATCGTCGGATAAAATATGCCAAAAGTTTCTGTCCGAGCGAGGAGGCTCAGTCCCGACGTGACGGAAATGTCGAGGTTCTACCTCCTTGCTGTCCGTGAGCATTCGTGAAAAGAAGATCGACGGATCGTCATCCCGGCAATTCGCCGTAATCGTCGCATCGGTCACGGTAGACGCGGGAGTCCCGAACTACATGCTAAACGAATATTTGTCCGGTGTCAAGCGTGAGAAGCGCGAGGGTGCCGCTGCGAGTCCGGGCATGAGCAACCATTGTACCTCGATGGCAACGGCAAATTAGACGAGATGAGCGAGTAGGCAGGGAGGTAGGGATGGGCCCAGGGGA
>OY754497.1:70000-252500 GCA_963575735.1 Amblyjoppa fuscipennis
ATCCGTGTCAGACGTAAAAAACCTAATTTTCAAAAAATGACAAATTATTAAATTCCCATAAAACGATTCCAAAACTTCGAACAAAGCCTTATCTTGGGTATTTTTTTCCGTAGAACACGATGGGCACCTTGAATTTTTCGTCTCTCCATTGGGAGCCGAGATATCAACCTTCGAAAATCACGAAAATCGACGGTTTTCCAAAAGTGGCTCGAATATTGAAAAATCGCTGTTCGACGCATTTTTTCCCGCTGATGACGAATATAACAATTATTTTACTCCCAACCCTATATTTTCCATTTAAATCCTAAAAATACGATTTTTTATCCATCAAATCGAGACGTTTGCCACTTTCGGCCACTGTACTAGATTCAATTGTTATACATCCAGCCGACCTCCACTTAATTTCCCAGGGTTCAGTCATCGTAGTCCAGCCGATTAGTTTGTTACCAACGATTGGAAACGAAGAGTTTGGACGTTTTGAAAAAATGTTGGCCCTGAGCAGAGCCGTTTAATTTGAAAATTCCTCTCTAAATGTCGTACCCGTGGAACTCCGTCTCCTCCGATTAAGAAGAAAAAGTACTTTGTACTTTGTCGTTTTATGAGAGTACTTTAAGTATGTAAATTACTTTGTACTTAAAGTATTTGCGGTACCTAATACTTGGTACTTTTCGGTACTTTGTCCAGCTCTGAACGTTGTATTGATATTTTGACTGTGTCACTTTTTTCTAACGTTGTTTTCGTGATTAAAAAACTTGGCAATTCAAATTCTGAATGCATGCGAAAAATGTGAACTTTAGTTTTCCTTTACTGAAATCTCTTTCATAAGAAGACATTAATTATATTATATTAGCGGGCCATATAGAGATAATGAACGACGGCGCAGTGGTTAATTCCATGTAATCCCCGTCGTATACCCCTTCGTACTTTTATTGTTCTTTGCCTACGTCAGTTAGCTTTACAGCTACGATAATTGTGGATAACAAAAAAAAGAGAGACAATTCATTTGAAGCGGAATTTACGAAGCATCCTCCTAGAGAAAGGTTTTTGTTTTTTTTTATCAAATGTTGGCTTCTTAATAAAGGAAACTATGTTAAACCTTGAAAAAATGAGAAAGCAGCATCTACGTTAAATTAGCATCTTTATTCCTTGATATTTATGTAACAAGTTCATACAGAACCAGCCACATACTTCATTTAATGGAGAAACAATTATTTAAGATTATTTTCAAAATATCTAATTTGGACCGGTCAATTAATGTTAATCAGCATTTGTGCATACCAAAATTATGCATACTTCTTTCCTAAAAACTGTAACTGGACCGCTCAATCATTTTTCAGAGATGTTTAGAAATTTTTCTCCGAGTTTCTCTGCTATTTACTAAATATCTCGACCATCATTTCGGCAGCAAAAATAAAGTATCAGAGTGATTTTCAAAATTATTGTCTGCCAATCCCGCGGAGAATTTACTCAAAAATGCAGACTTAACCTGAAACTTTCTAGAAGAAAGACTTTATATATATAATTTTTATGAGAAATTCAGCGAAAATTTAACTTTTTCAGAAAATGGCTTTTGAATATAGAAAAGAAACGGGTGTCGAATAACAACAAAGTTCATGGTGTTTTTCAGAGAAGTTAACGGGGAAAATAAGAGATTTTCAGAACAATAAAGTATATTTAGGTTCAGAGAAATCTCAGACTTTTTCTGAAAAGTGTAAAAACTTTGAGAAATTCAGAGGAGTTTCCAGAGAATTTTCTATACACGATATACGATAAATTTTCCGAGACTTTCAGATAAATTTTCCGACATATTCGGAGCTAATATTTCCACGATAGATTTAGTTAAAATTTCCGGATGCTGTATTCTTTTGATGTCTTTATGTAAAGTCTCTCAATGCAGAGTGCATAGCCATTATTTAATGGTACCGCTGGAGAGTATGTTTATCAAGAGACGCGGTAGCGTCTCGACGCCAGGTACTTAAAATAAATTTTTTAAGTGTGCGAAGGACACTACCAAGTAGATATACTCCAAAATGCCGGAAGTATTTGTTTGCACTACGTTACCTCACAAATACATCATCGGATCGAAATGATATAAAAATTTTACTATAGAATGCCTATCCAAGGTTTCCAGTTTGCTTAATTCCGAACACATTCGTTCGGTGGATTCTTGTGTACGATGATCGCGATCAGGAATCGATCCAAAATTTTTCGATTGTGCGTGAACGTGAATACGGGTGTGAGGTGATAAAGCACATCGGCAACGAAGCATCGGATCGAATTTTTAAGGACACTTTTATTATATAATTCGGAGCCAAGCTTTCCAATGGGCCTAATCCCGATCATAATCGTCCAGCGGTTGCCGAGATATTATGTGGTGAGCCTGAAATACGGGTGTGAGGAGATCAAGTTTTCTCAAGTGTCAAGTGCTTTTTCGGTCGGCTCGATCTCGGCAACGAAGACTGGTGAGTGTATATTTCTCATATTCTTTAAATTATTCTCATATTTTTAACATTTTTTTGGTTGGGCTTAACCCCAATTTTTCCATTTTTTGTTATTTATTTATTTATTTTTCCCTAATCTCAAAATCTAATATTTATTTCAGGATAATAATATTTAGTTATTTATTTATTTATTTATTTATTTATTTATTTATCAACGGGATCAACCCTTTTACAAAAGATAAAATATAGCCTGTTTATTTTAACAATAAGTATTAACAATATTATTCTTTTTTCAGGACCGTCGAGAATGATTTCGACGAGGAGGACACCGTCAAGTTTCAACGACGAGGAGACTGCCGAGGACAATTTTGACGAGAAGGAGACTGTCGTGGACAATTGCGACGAGGAAGAAACCATCGAGGAACATTTCAACGAGGAGTAGACCGTCGAGTTTCGACAAGGAGGAGACTGTCGAGGACGATTTCGACGAAGAGGAGACCGTCGAGGATGACTTCGACGAGGAGACCGTCGAGAAGGATTTGGACAAGGAGGAGACCGTTGAGTTTCGACGAGGAGGAAAAGTAGCCGAAGACAGTGCCCTAGGAGCGCCCATTGACACGGATCAATTGTCAGACTTCGAGATGATGATAGCCAGCCATCTCGTCAATCCTAGTGATATCAACGTATCATGGGACAACATAGCGGGACTCGAATCGTTTATTCAAGAACTCAAAGAATCAGTTGTATTGCCTATTCAGAGGAAAGATCTGTTCGAAGACTCTCAGTTAACCCAGGCGCCGAAGGTTTGTTATATCTGTCATGTCTATTCTATTGATGCGCATAGAACAATGTTAAATATTGTTTTTCTTTTTTTGCAGGGTATACTGCTGCACGGACCACCTGGCTGCGGTAAAACTATGATCGCCAAAGCAACAGCCAAAGAGACCAACACTCGTTTCATAAATTTAGATGTGAGCATTCTGACCGACAAATGGTATGGCGAAAGTCAGAAATTAACTGCTGCTGTATTCTCATTAGCTGTTAAACTGCAGCCCTGTATCATCTTTATAGACAAGATTGGTAGGTAGGGTAGAGCGGGGCAAAATGGGGCAACGGGGCAAAACGGGGTTTTGGGCAAGACGTCATTTTCTAAGAATTTTTGGATGCCGGAATTCGCCCTATCGGATACATCAGGCTTTTCTGCCCAGTTTTGTGACCTTGTTCGATCCAAAAATGATTGAAAAATTTAGTTTTGCCCAAAAACACCGATTTGCCCCGTTGCTCCATTTTGCCCCGCTCTCCCCTACAGGGATAATAATAGAAATTGCAGTGAAAACAGTGTTTTTTTTCTAAGAAAACTGGGCCTTGTTGAGTACTTTTAATTTTCTAGTTTGAAGCTTTAAAGTTCCCTTACTATTTTAGAATTTAAGCGCGAGCTGTAAATACGTATCATAAATTGCTAATCATTATTGATCTCGTGTAAAAAAGAATCAAATAAAAGTTAGTACAAACGAATTTGTTAATTCCACTTTCCTCCTCAAGATTAAGACTAAGAAGAAAATTGCATTTACAGGAAAAAATAGGTGAAATCAACCACAAAATACTTTTTTTCAAAAAAGTGAAAATGGTACGCCAAGTACTTAAAACGTTCAGAAAATATGTTTATGGAAAAACCTCTTAAAAATTAAAAAAACTTCCAAAACAGATGTTTATCCGAACAATAACAAAAAATATATGTGTATCAAAATGTAAAAAAAAAAAAATTGAAAAAAATCAAATCAAACCAGCCAAGTATTATTACAAAAATCTAAAAAAAAAAAAAAACAAGATGTAAAAAATCTTGAACAAAAAAAACTTGGCGTGCCAGTTTTTTTTCCAATCACTGTCGTACGTAGTTCATTCAAGAATTATTTTTAAAAAACTGGCACGCCAAGTTTTTTTTGTTCAAGATTTTTTACATCTCGTTTTTTTTTTTTTAGATGTTTGTAATACTACTTGGCTGGTTTGATTTGATTTTTTCGATTTTTTTTTTACATTTTGATAAACATATATTTTTTGTTATTGTTCGGATAAACATCTGTTTTGGAAGATTTTTTAATTTTTAAGAGGTTTTTCCATAAACATATTTTCTGAACGTTTTAAGTACTTGGCGTACCATTTTTACTTTTTTGAAAAAAAAGTATTTTGTGGTTTCACTAATAGGAGAATACACCGTCAAGTTCGGGTACTTACAGCAGGCTCTCCAAACTGACAACATCACTGTACTTCGGAATGTCGACTATTGAAGTATGCCCGATGGAGCGCACGATATAAATTAACGAAACAATCGCACGTGTTTGGTCCTTGGACAGGTGCAGCCAATGTGAGAGATAATACACTGTAGTCGATCTCTGCTCCGTGGATACAGTAAATAATCTTGAGATCCGACGAAATAAAATGTAAGTGCGTTAATAAGTTAAATCACAAGTTGGGCTCGTTCGTTCGTACGCACTCTGGAAGGTTCACTTTATGCGGACGTTACGCGGTTAACTGAACGGTCACCTGCCTAGATTTTGCCTTATATCTGCCAGGCCGCATGTATTATTGACACGGCCAGGCGATTAAGAGCTTGGAAACTTCTTTCCTGCAGTGGTGGCTGCGAAGGTGTCGTTGAACGAACGCTCCCGCTTTCGGTTGATATACCCAACTCTCGCAAATATCTTGCTATCCTCAGAGCATCAATAGATATACAAGTCCAGAATCCCCGCTGCGATAACGCGATCGATAGATATCATCTATTGTCTCCTGCTTCCCCTTTATCGCTGCGGCTTTCCTATCTCGATTCACTGCTATATCGCACCTATTAATCACCCAACTCTGTCAGTAAGAGTAGGTACAATCAAAAATTTACGCGAGCGAGATCTTACCGCGATTTCGATTCATTTTAACAAAAGATATATTGTTATCGGAAATCGTTGATGAGGAATGTTAGTGATTAGCATGAACCTCAATATTCTGATTGATTTATAAAGATAATACCCAATATTATGAATTGCGTTATGTATTGGTATACTAATATTAGGTATGTATATTAATCAAATGATCAGTGAACTAAAGAAACAAGATAAATCAAAAGCCTTATCTGTGCGAAAAGTTTCAATTTTTTTCCCGACATTACAGTAGTCTGAACTTTGAACGATATTTCAAGCTTTTCTGAATGAAATTATTATTTTTTATTTATTTATTTATTTTTTCGTTTAATGTGGAAACTATAGCATTTGCGTCGTACACATTTTTCGTTTCGAATATTGGTAAAAGAAAGTTGGTGTACGTGGCGACAAGCCAAGGCCGTTATTCTAAATTTAAATATACATAAGGATGCACTCTATAAATTTTAGACAGAAGCAGTAAAACCAATATATAAAGACCTTAGTAGCGATGAGTTACTGGACAGATGTTAAGGAAAATAATAAAGAGTATTTGGGCTCTAAAATATGAAAAATTTCACCAAACAATAATTCAGTGGTTATTCGATTGTTGAAATTCTGCATACATTTGTCACCATATTCCGAATCATGGAAAAGCTCGACATTATTGACCGGACCGAATGCCATGCCGGTTTGTGAGTCGCTAGACGATATGCATATCTGCCACTAACATACAAACTAAAAATACGACAAAGGAGGACAGGATTCCCGCCAGACATAACACGAAGCCTGCTGGGGACGTTTCAGATGCTGGGAAAGACCGCTCATATAACGACGGCTCCTATTAAATAATAGTATATTACGATACTAGTGCGAAAAAAGTTTATCTAACGAGTGTGAGTTTGCAGCACGAGCCGAAGGCGAGTGTTGCAATCACACGAGTTCAGAAAATGTTTTTCGCACGCGTTTCGTACAAGGTTTTATTGCACAAGGTGTAAAAATGATACCTACCGCTAACTTCAAAACCGTTTTTCCACGAATCACTTTTTTTTTGTTACCCAATGAAACCCCTAATTCAGGAACCGAGGGTTTGACCGCTTTCAAATTTCTACAGCATAATCTATTTATCAATACCTGTCGTTGTGAAACTCAAAAAATTAACAATGAAGGATCCAATTTTTAAAGATAATTAATTTGTTAGTGGCAATTTGCTTCCAATAATGCAAGTACTCCGATTTTTTACAATTTTTGTTTGTTTTATATTATTGTTGAGTTGTACGGACGGGATGTCTACTATGCGATCATAAATATTCAATGTTTTCAGAAACCACTCGATGCACACTCGAAAAACAACCGCCCAGGTGCGAATGACCGAAACGAGGCGGCAGCAGGTTGACAGCCGATGATCGAATCTCGGAGAAAGCGATAGCTCGGAGTACAACATAGAAGAAGAAGAAGAAGACGAAAAAGACCTCGACGAATGGCCAGCATTGACTAAACTGTCGATTGACAATCACTCCAACGTTGGGCTCAATAGTTGGCAAAACGTTGCTTACCAGTTCACTCAGCGCTGGCAGTAGTACTGTACTGCAGACAGCCTAAATTTCATCAATATTATTATTTTAAGTGTGAATACAAAAATGAAATAATAAAGCTTGGACAATTTGAAGGAATTAGTAAGTTAATGTTAGATAAAGATGCAAGAGACACGAAGCTTTTATATAAGATTCGAGTATGATATCTTCAAGGTGAGCATGCCCGAGTGCGTAAGAGCGTCGACGAGTACTCCCGGGGTCACGGGTTCGAGCCCCCATTACTGACTAAGAAATTTATTCTGATCATTCCAATGTGAGAAGATAAAAAAAAACTGTAAACAGCAATTGTAAGATGATTAAAGAAAAGCATTTAAGTCGCGTACAATGACACAAAAAAAATCTTTTGCTTATTAATATTTTCCATTCAACGTTGGCTGGACATCGGCAACCAACATTGGGGCAACGCCGTTTGATAACGTTGACCCGATGTTATCATCCCAACGGTAAGTGGTAATCGGGCATACATTGGCGACCACAGTCGGGTCGACTTTCTAACTCAGGAGGTCACAGTTGGTCTAACGTCAGCCGGGTTTTAAAACCGTACCCGGGCGTTTGTTAACGGGCTATTTTACTTCGTCATTTTTTAATGTAATACTGTAATGTGTTTTTGTATGTATTACCGTTATAATATTGTTAAATATTGCATAAAGAAAAATTTGGCAATACACGGGTCACTTCTTGTTTTCACCGCTTATGAAATTGGGCCCTTGATAAAACGACGAAATCGCGTATATAAGACCTTAAGAGTTGCATGCGTCAAACCAAAATGTTATGAAATCTTGAACATACATATTCGAGTACAAATCGCATGTGCCGGGGAAGTGACATAGATGACGGCGTAAGTTGAGCGCTTCAATAGTTATTCGTTAAAAGTTGTAGAACGTTTTAGTTACTCGTCAAAAGTTCTATTCTCTACACGGAATTACAACTATGCATACATCCGAATGAACATTTTTTGCTCGAAGATGACAGTTGTATAAGCTGATAATCCCACATAGAAACCTGTAGTTTCTACGAGGGGATGCGAAAAACTAGGTCCCATACAATTTTACTTCGTTGGACAGTTCACCGAAATTGTAGAATATAGTTGTGTTTGGTAGAGTTGCTGTTTCTACAAACAAAAAAATTTGAAGGAATCTTGCCCGACTTGTTTCCATTTTCGGTCCAAATCTATGATGGTTATAAAAAGTTGTACTTTTTTTGTGTAAAGAATGGTAATTCCCATGAAAAGTTACAAAATAGTATATTTTGCCCGGCTACGCTAAAAAGGCTCTATTTCATACCGGGGGTGGAAAGTGGCCGATTCTTGACGAGCGGGAGAAAAAGTAATTTGGCGGGAAAAAAAATGATTTAGCAGGAGGAAAAGTTTACCCCCCGTTAAATCACTTTTCCTACCCCTTTCGAGTCAATTTTTCACGTTTTTCAACGTTCTGAAACTGCCCGATAAAACCCTTCTACAACTTCGGACAAAACCTTATATTGTGTATTTTTTCCCGCAGAACACGACGAGCACCTCGGATTTTTCCCGGCTCCATTGAGAGCGGGCATACAGACCTGCGAAAATAACAAAAATCAACGTTTTTTCAAAAATTGCTCAAAAATTGACAAATAGTTGTTCACTCAATTTTTTTTTCTTTTTTTGTTTTTTTCTTCATGGCTATATTCGATCTATTTTTTTTCTCGCTGAACACGAATATAACAATTATTTTGCCCTGTTGATACATCCGGATTTCCTGACCCGTTTTGACCCATTGTCCCATCCGAAAATTATTGGAATAGTGTGTTTTACCCCGTGGTCCCATTTTGCCCCGCTCTTCCCTACATATCTGTTGCGTGTTTCTACATAAGTATGTTTGTTTTTTTTTTCATCAGTTTCCAGTCCAATCAGTCTTTTTGCGATGAGTTTTTGGCTGTTTTTAATAGCCAACAATCGCCATTAAACCAGGATTTGTCGTACTTTGCCTCAAGGGGTTTAACTTTCGTTTCCTTTGTTAGCTTCGCCGCGAGCAACGTAGCAATTTGTGGACATCGTTGTTGATGACAACTCTGGAACCTTTGAGCTTACGTTTTTGTTAGTCATCACGTTTATCTTGTCCCAACAAAGACGACAAGAAGAACAAACTACATTTGCCCCGACTCCCTAACGGTTCTAATTAGTTATCTGAACACCTAAAATAATTTAAATATTCCAAACGTCTTTCAACTTGAGAAATTCAAAGATATGTGAAACCTAGTTGAACTTAGCTCAACGCGGATATTGACGTTATGCTATCTTTCTATACCATAAATTAAAGAAAAAAAAAAAAAAAAAATTATCGCGTCGTGTATCATCGAAGGACACTGGGGCTTACCGGTGACCCAACGCCGGCTCTAATGTACCTAATTATTTATTTCAAGTACAATCGTCACATTAATGAAAGAGGCATTGAAGGTCATTAAAATCTTCTCCAAAAAACCTACCACAATAACACCTTTTTGCTCCTCTGTAACCAATCTCTGGTGGTATAATCCATTTGACGAGCAGAGGACTGGATTCCAGGTTAATGTGGTTCTTCATGTTACGTATCGAGAACCAAAATAATTCCCATTCATTTAGGTTTCGGCCCGTTCCACACCGCAGTCTTCATCGCATTCATCGCAAGTTTCAGCTGTCGCCACGCAGTTACGCGTGGCGATAAACGTACAACAACCTTGCCGAAGCTTTTCTCGAATCACGAATTTTAATACTCACTGTTGATAAACTGTCCGCATATTATGGAACACTTTTTAAATAAATGACAGTCACTTCGCATACAATATTTTATCGCTTCGATTTCAACTGAATTAAACATCGCAACCTCGACGACGCACACGACTTCTGTCTCTTATCTAGCTAAGCTTAGTCACCGATACGACTTGAGACACCGTAGCGCCACAGACTGATGCAGTTTCACACAGTATCTTATGATTAGACATATATTGTCACAAAATAAAATTTGTCACTCTTCGTTAACTGTTCGGTGGGCGATCGAAGAAAGACTTAACAACCTAGTACAATTTATATAATCAAAAACATCATTGTCATTGTCATTGTCATTGTCATTGTCATTGTCATTGTCATTGTCATTGTCATTGTCATTGTCATTGTCATTGTCATTGTCATTGTCATTGTCATTGTCATTGTCATTGTCATTGTCATTGTCATTGTCATTGTCATTGTCATTGTCATTGTCATTGTCATTGTCATTGTCATTGTCATTGTCATTGTCATTGTCATTGTCATTGTCATTGTCATTGTCATTGTCATTGTCATTGTCATTGTCATTGTCATTGTCATTGTCATTGTCATTGTCATTGTCATTGTCATTGTCATTGTCATTGTCATTGTCATTGTCATTGTCATTGTCATTGTCATTGTCATTGTCATTGTCATTGTCATTGTCATTGTCATTGTCATTGTCATTGTCATTGTCATTGTCATTGTCATTGTCATTGTCATTGTCATTGTCATTGTCATTGTCATTGTCATTGTCATTGTCATTGTCATTGTCATTGTCATTGTCATTGTCATTGTCATTGTCATTGTCATTGTCATTGTCATTGTCATTGTCATTGTCATTGTCATTGTCATTGTCATTGTCATTGTCATTGTCATTGTCATTGTCATTGTCATTGTCATTGTCATTGTCATTGTCATTGTCATTGTCATTGTCATTGTCATTGTCATTGTCATTGTCATTGTCATTGTCATTGTCATTGTCATTGTCATTGTCATTGTCATTGTCATTGTCATTGTCATTGTCATTGTCATTGTCATTGTCATTGTCATTGTCATTGTCATTGTCATTGTCATTGTCATTGTCATTGTCATTGTCATTGTCATTGTCATTGTCATTGTCATTGTCATTGTCATTGTCATTGTCATTGTCATTGTCATTGTCATTGTCATTGTCATTGTCATTGTCATTGTCATTGTCATTGTCATTGTCATTGTCATTGTCATTGTCATTGTCATTGTCATTGTCATTGTCATTGTCATTGTCATTGTCATTGTCACAAGAGAGCTGGCAAAAAAAATCTTCATCGTATCCTAACGGCATCATTTTACCGAGATCCTTATTAATTGTGATAATGATATACTTTTTAAATTCATTCGAACCTCGTAACTGCTCGAAACCTGTCAGATACGCGAACTCTTGTTGACGTATAACAAATACTTCTTTTATTACAATTGATCATTATTATTATTAATAATATTTGCAGAAATTAAGTTTTCACTTGTCGATCTGCTTCCATATAATATAATATGTTATCACGTAGAAATGTATCTATCGATTTTGGTTTTAAATTGGTTGAACCGTGTCTCCACACGTCCACTACTCTACTGCTCAAAGCGTGTTTCCACAGATTCTTTTGGAAAGGCCGTTTCTCCAGCTTGCATTGGTGTCCTCGAATATTGGCCGGCTGAACAGGGCCTCAACGTCTATCATGAAGTGTCCATTCAGTATTTCCGCCTCTCTTCCGCCTGTCCTCCAAAGTTTGTAGGTGCAACCTCTGCAGACGCTCCGGGTACGTTAGGCTTCGTAGTCCGTGTGGCAGCACGGTACACCGTGATCCACCTCAGGAGTTATTTAACAGTTAATTACAAAGAAACAGGAAAAAAAAAGTTCTTGTTTGTTTGTGTAATAACTACTAAAAAAAAATAATAATAATCTGTCGATAAGTTTTCCGCATTACAATTATAATATTTATATACAAAATAAATATTCTTAAATTCTTATACCTTGTTGATTTTCTGAGATTTGTGTTATTTCAGGAAGTACCGAAATCCTAAATAAATCAAACCTTCGGCTGGGAATGTGTAGTGAAGCGTCCTGAATCAAATCTTATGTTGAATTGGGTCATCAACTTATATTTGTCACCTCAGTTTTCCCAACGACCAATGAAAGTAAAGGCCCAATCAAAGAAACTTTGGGTTTCCAATATAAAATATCGCTGCACACAATTTATGAGAGAATATTTTTTATTAATATATATGGCCGTTTCAATACAATTTATTAATTACGAATAATAGTATGTAAAGAAAAAAAAATGTGTAAAATGCTCAATTAATTCCGCTGTCAAATTTTGACGAACATCGGCAGTTTCATTTGCCACCTTTTCTGCTCTTGCGTTCCGCTTTGTAGATTTTTGGAATTACTTTGATCGCCGACTGGCTATCAAGCTTCATTTTTGTAATATCATCGTTCGTTTTCCGCGTCTGCAAACAAGCGTGAACAATATTGTATTACAAATATATATAAATATTGTATTACAAACATCGTAGAAGCTGCTACGACAATACAAGAGTTATTTAATATGGGCCCGAAATAAGAGGCTGTTATAAGTTTTAAAATTCATATTTCACCCATGAGTGAACTTGACATAAAACTTTAAACGTTTTTTCTCAAATTCATTTGTTCAAAATCGGTAAACACATATGTCAAGAACGGTTAAACCGATCGATTTTAAGTTTTCCAAGACTTAGAACCTAAAGATTGAAAGTTTGCTTATTGTTTCCTGATTATTATCTCTTTTATTCGTGAAACTTATTTTGTGAGGAAGTCTGTCTGTGGCTTTTTTCGGAGCAGAGGTTTTCACGTAGAAGAAACTCAGCGAAAAAAAAAACAACATTGCGAGGAGCAATGCGAGCATTTTTCAATTTGCGTGGTAGTGTTTTAATAGTATGTAACCAATGTGTGTTATATGAACTAAGTAGTCACATGCTGAAAAAGTCGTATAAATCAGAGATCTCGCAGAATTGATGCTTAAAACTCCGATTGTCAAATCAAAAGTCTCTTTACATTGAAAGATACTGATTTATCGAATGATAGAAGTACAAGACTAAAGAGACAGCCGTGTGTAACAAAGAAATCGACAGTTCAGTTTTATTCTTATATTATTGTTTTATTATTTTTACAGCAAAATTCGGACATTTTTTTTTTTTTTTATGTCGCAAATCAACGAATTACGAAAGTTAGAGACCGTCACATGGAAAGTGGCAGACTGCTCGATCAGCGGCGTGGCTAAACTTAAAACGTAATCTTAAAGATTGCTGTCAGTGATATCTCAAAAATGGCTGGATGGATTTTTATGAAAATTCGCACCGGTATACTTTAACAGATTTTTTAGGCCTTAATGGTGTCATATTTTTTTTTAAATAATTAAAACCATTTTTAAAAATGATTGAGTATTGAGAAATGGATAAAAATCAACGTTTTTTTTTTTTTTTGTTTTTTCTTCAAATACCCGCCGATTTGCCATTGGTTTTGCCAATTTTTGTTTTTTTTTTTTTTCCTCTCATCAAGGACCGCATCATACATCATTTGTTAAGAAAAAATAAAAAAAAATAAAAAAAAAAAAATGTTGTTTCCAATAAAATGGCAAGATGAAAAATCGGGGACACCGCAAAGGAACATAAGAAACAAAAAGTTTGGATAACGCGGATGCTCGATCGATCGAAGGTTGGATAAGCGAGGTTTGTACCGTATCGGCGTGCCGCGTACAAAGACAATTAGCTAAATAACTAATTAATAATTGAACATACAACTTACACAGTCATTGACGTAGAATGCTTTTATCAAGTTGTATAATTCTTCGACCGTCCACTGCATTTCGTCCTGTTTGTTCAACAGAATGAACGGACAGTCCCGTTGGTGTTTAACGTGCTCTTCCCAGGGTTCGTCGTTCGCATCCCAACCGTCGAGTTGTTTTCCACAGATAAAGCACTCCACCGTGTCGTATTCATCCGAGTCGTCAACAACGTAGAAACCCGCAGCGGCCATGCGCTCCGGAGTACAAGTTCCATCCTCGGGTTTGAATGGCCAGTGCGTGTACGTCTCCAGACGACCTTTCGACCAAAAAATTTTCTTCACGTTGCTGCGCAGTAAAAATCACAATATCGTTAGACTAAAAATTTTGAGGTTAGGTTATCAACCTCGTCGATCTGTGCGAGCTATTATTGTTATTTTATTACACCGTATATTCGTGAAAAATAAACTTACGTCAACAATTCCAAAGCCATCGGTGAAAGTTTTTTTTTGTTGTTCTGGCCCAACTCTCGAATAATAACGACTTTCGATGGCACTAGCAACCGGGACAACAACGGCGAGCCGAATGCTATTTCAAATCATACGGAATGCGCGTTGCCTTGGCAACATGACGCTCATTTTTGTTTATAATGCCGAGGGGCTCTGACAGTTCCGAGACAATCGCTCCAACTTAATCAATTCGCTCTTTTAAACTTGTGTAAATTTTGTTGGATTAAATGGACGTTGAGGATCTGGAAATCGAGGGGATCATAGCATTTGACGGTACGCATAGTTATTTACGAGCAATCGGATATAGCCAAAGCATAGATATCATTTCGTTCAGAAATTTTTCACAATTTTTTTTTTTTTTTTTTTTTTTCTTCTATTTTCATAATAATTATTTATAATTAAAAAAGGATTATGTAAAAGGCATTAAATCACTCATCAAGTTTGCATGTGTACGAGTAATTCTGTAAAATGCATTCACTACGAATGCGCTATATAGTGGATTAGAACACTAGAGAATGCCCAGCGGCGAAGAGAATAAACGGTCGGTATAATCGATACCTATACCGCACATAACGATTTTACGCGACGGTCTCTAACTTTCGTAATTCCTTCAATTGCGATATAAAATTTGAAGAGAATATTCTTGACACATGTAATTTATTTACCTTGTAAAAATAAAACTAAACAGTCTTGTACTTCTATAATTCGATAAATCAGTATCCTTAGATAATACAGAGTAGACCAGAGCGGCAAACTGATGTATATTCAAAGGCCTCGCGCAAAGAATGCTCGCGGCAAAATATACCGAGAATTTATCATTATTATTTTGATTACATTGATGATGTATGTTTATTAATAAATTAATGGGACAGGTGCGACGAAAAATGGCTTGCAGCTTAATCCGCGTGACAAACGTCTCGTATATCCGATGGGCAATAAGGTCACTATCAAGAACATTGACTCTGGAAGGCAGATCTTCTTATCGGGTCACAGCGATGTCATATCAGCCATGTGCGTCTCTCCCTGCGGAAAGTTCATAGCGTCAGGTCAATCGACTCACCTGGGATTCAAGGTGCCAACTTGCAATTCGTTTGCCACAATGCGGTATATAATATTCCGCATAGCGCGCAAATATTTTTTACAGCTTCCAATAATATTTTTCACAAATATTTCTCAAGTCTTTTTAAAACATTTTCAAAATATTCTTTTTTGTCACCACATAAATCTTACAACTGCATAAACACGGGAACGTTGGTGCAAATATTTCAATGAGAGACAAACTTTCAAATTTTTCACAATATCTTGTCACTGTGTTTCAGAGATATCTCACATATTTTATAAGATTAACGATGTTTCTGAAATATTTAATAAACGCTTCGTTGGAATATTTTCATAGAATAGTTCGAAATATTATTTTCATATATGTGACAATAGAAATATTTCGTGAGATTTCAAAGTTTGAAAATAATTCGTGCTATATGGGATATTTCCGCAGAACAGAGCGGTTTCGCCTGATTATTACTCAAATAAGTGAGAAATTATGGCGTACGACTTGTTGAAGATGTCGCCAGAATTATTAATATTTAATTGTTATAGAAAAAAAAAGAAAGGATTTCCTTTAATATTGCAGGCGATGGTTATCGTCTGGGACTATGACGAAAAGAGGATAAAGGGTAGTCATGAAATTCACAAAGGGCGGATAGAGGATGTGTGTTTTACATGCGAAAGTAATTATCTCGTGAGTCTCGGAGGCAGAGACGACGGAAATATTGTAATATGGGATGTCGTAAACGGCGTGGCGATGTGCGGTATGATTTTGAAATATTTTTTAAACGTAATACGATCGAGAGGTGGTGGGGGGGGGGGGGGAAATAAAATAAAAGGTAACTCGTTACAGGGTCAATTGCGAGCAACGAAACCGCTGGGAACGCTTTGACAATAGCTAGGATGAACCTTCGTGACCAATGCTTCATAACCGGCGGCGATAGGACCTTAAAAGTTTGGCGAATTAATTCCTCAACTCGTAAGGTTTGCGGAGTAGATGTCAAGGTTGGAAAACTACGGCGTACGATTAACTGTATCGTTATCGATGCTAGGGACGAGGTGGCATACTGTGGGACTTCATCGGGGGATGTTATAAAGGCCAGGTCTCTCTATTTTTCCGATTCGCAGTTGCCCCAGCAGATCCGGGCAACAGTATGGGATCCACAAGTCAACATTCAAAGTGCCATCAATTTTCAATCGTTTAACGGCTTAACGACAAAATTTTAAGCCGATATAGTCTTTAAAATTACGACCGTTCTAGCGGCGCGTTGACAAGATATTGGTGGACGATTCGTGCAAATCTGGATTGAGCAGTCCGAGGTGGAAACCTCGAAGAAAATCTCCACAAAGGGTACGCGCTTGCTGTCCGAAAGGAAAACGAAAAAATGACGAGCAACCGAAAATCAACCCATTTTCAATAAAACAACAACAAAAAACGACAATTGCTTTTCCGATGTATCTGTCGGTTGATAGATGACAGAAATCAACTCACAATTGTAACGGAAATCCTTAATTTCCAACCGAAATGCAACCAAAAATGAATCTGTAACTCTACCGAAATCGATCGGTTGTCCGGATCCGCTAGGGTGTTCGGTAATTCTTGTCGTTTACATTGTTTGTCAATTATTGTATTGTTTATCATGTGGAACAGACTGAATTTTCATCACAATACAACACACATGGAGCCGATTCAAACACCGATAATGGTGGGTTGCTACTCGAAAATGTCCAAGGACTCGAAGAAACTGAAGGACGGTGTAGGGGATTTGTATTCCGGAGGAGTGACGAGACTTCTCCTACTGGACAATGAAAAACTCTTTGTGGGCGCTGGTGATGGAACAGTCGAATTGATAGACATCATTGATGTTCCATTAAACTTTTCCGGCAAGTCGGTAAAGTTGCCGAGTACTCCGCAGATACGTACGGTACGTTTTTTTTTTTTTTTTTCAATGTCATCTGCATGTATCATTAAGCGATACCACGAGGTCCTGATAAAAAAAAAAAGGTATACAATTTTTCAGCACACAACTGAAAATGTAAGAAGCAGCGTAACGTCGATGATTTTACTCGAAAACGATTCGATACTGATGGGCACCGTGGCTTGTGAAATTTATCAACTGAGCTTATCTGATTTCGACACACGCCTCGTTATCACCTGCCACACGAACACGATATACGATATATCTTTTCCGCAGTAAGTCCGCGTCGACGGTATCATAATCTCCGTCTACAATTCCTTGTTATCGTCGCTAAAACTTCCAAGACCTCTCACTCTTTTTAACGATTATAGTAATTACTCGGAGATATTCGCAACGGCGAGTAAAAACGACATAAGATTATGGCATCTGGAATCTCAGAGGGAATTACTCAGAATCAGTGTACCGAACTTTGTTTGCACGAGTCTGTGTTTCTCGCACGATGGAAAAATGCTCGTTTCCGGTACGTATGCGAGCTGCTGTGAAGAATGTGTACCGACACGATCCTCCTCATTAAACGTTTCCATCTGATATATCGTAGCTTGGAATGACGGCATCGTGAGAGCATTCAAGCCGAAAAGTGGACATTTGATATTCTCTATTCACAATGCCCACATAAAAGCCGTATCGTCTATATGCATCACAACCGATGGCAAAAAGTTAATAACCGGTGGATGCGATGGACAGGTAAGGTATCCAAGTTCCCATACGGAACGAAACTTTTAAGTCATCCTGAAGACGTCTTAGAGAAGCAAGCCCTACGTCAGGACTAACCCCAGTGAGTTGACAGACCCGTAAAACAGACACGTATGTTCGAGAAACGTAACGTGTTACGGACAGTAACATTTTTTTTTTTTATTAGCGCTCCCTCGATTTTCGAACGGGAATTCCGTAGGAAGATCGAACGAACCGAATGGTCTATTTTGTAAAGAAAAAAAAAAAAAAAAAAAACTTCCCAGTTCTTTTGTTTCTCCGTAAAGAACTTTTGACTGAGTATGTACGTGTAATACAACCAATACAGTACATCCTTAATACAAGAAACCAGCGGGGAAGCATAATGTCGCAATTTGAATTGACGCCTTTTTTGGCTCCAAAAAAAAACTCATTGCATCGAATTTCATTGAAAAAAAAAGTTCAATGTTCGTTAAAATTAGGTCCTTTTGCAACAGAAACAGCTTACACCAAAAATCAAAAAAATACGGTTCGTTTATTAATTTTATACGGTTCGTTTCGTTCCCTAACGTACGGGTGCGTTTTCGGTCCGTTTTACGGTTTTTCTCGAAAAACCGACGGTCGCACAACTTGCTAGGGAAGTCAGATTCAAGTTTTTTTTTTAATTCTCTTTCGAACACACCGATTAATAAAAACATTTTATTACAAGGTTCGAGTTTGGAGCTTGTTACGGGAGGTGCAACGGTTGATTAGCGTTTTGAAAGAACACAGGGGCCCGGTTACATCGTTGCACATGTCCTTGAATGACACGGAGGTGATAAGCTCGAGTACGGACGGAACATGCATTGTGTGGGATATTGTGTGAGTAAAGATCTCTTAAAGTCACTCAATAACAATCCGCTTCATAAGATCTCTATCTATTTGCTTCCGAAATTTAATCTTATCATTTCGGGTCACTTAATCACTTTTACGATAATTATTGTCATCGCACAGAGTTCAGTTATATTTCAAATTGCGGCCTTGTAGAAGAGCCGTTGCCTGCCGACGTATCTTTTTCCTCGTCATTCATCACATTCCCTTTGTCAGGCCAACGTTGTTAATTCTATTACTTAACGACTAATAAATTATTGACCGCACTGCAATTCGTGTGAGAATGATAAAAAAAACAACCTGCGTCTTTCGGGGCAGGCATCGATTCTCTAGCAAACGAACGAGCGCACCGTGTAGAGAATATCGCTTTGCTTATCCGTATCTTCGCTAAATTTCCGATGCCCCACAAACAATTCGGATATGCTCATGAGAATTCTTATTAAGTCACGACTATGCTGTGTACTTTTATATTTTCGGAGTTTGAACGAGGAATAAAAAATTTTCCATGGTCAAAATAATTGATTGAGACCGATTCAGATCAATTGATTTCGAATGGAATTTTATCGTCTGTTATCGTCTCGATCTGTTCAGATTCTCAGCCATTGTGAAATTTGAGTTTTTTAAAATTTTTATTAGTTAAGACAGTCATTGGGTAATATTTGAAAGGTGAATGGATCAACACTGTGCGATGTTTGGCATTACATTCGGCGATTTAAACAATTTTTATTCTACGTTCGAGACAAGCTCCCGCACAAAATAGTTAAATTCGTTGCAAATTTAAAATCAGCGGGGAAAAGTACATTGAAAATGGCCTCGAATTGAGGAGGAACGAAAATGTTATTTTACCCATTTTTTGTGCAATAAATTTTGCTATAAATTTGGACCATTTAAATTTGATATTATAAGCATAGCTTCTTCTATGAGGATGACAAAATCGGTCAACGAACTTTATCACAGAGACAGCTGCGCGTAAAACGGTAAAAAAAAAAAAAAAAAAAGAATGAGGAAGCCATGTGTAAATTATTTTGTACCTTTTTTTCAATGAAAACATACTGAGAGGTCGGGTACCAACATAATGATAACTATTTACCTATATCCACTCAGATAGCCGAGCGCCACGAAACGGACGCAGTTGGAGCTATATTTGCGAGGCCCGGGGCGCATGTCGCAATTATTTGGCCAACTACGAACGTTCTCTGACGCCTGTTTATCTGAACAGCGGACGTCCCGTAGGAGAGAGCGGGGCAAAATGGAACAGTGGGCCAAAACGCAATTTTTCAATCATTTTTCGATGACCCATTTTGTCCCATCGATACAACCGGACTTTCTTACCCATTTTGTCCCACTCTCCCAACAAAAGATTAATGGAATATTGCGTTTTGCCCCACTGTACCATTTTACCCCGCTCTTCCCTGTAGCCAAATTTGAAGAGCTTTTTGCCAAATTATATAAAAAAAAAAATTACGGCAAAAAATGTTTGGGTAACTTAAAGTATAACTTAAGTAACTAGCCAAAGATTGAAATTATAGTCCGTTTTTGAAATTTTTAACACGAATCAGGACGCAGTTTCATTCGATTGTGACAAGATATTTTGTCAACATTTGCCGTAATTTTTTCATTTCCGATCATTTAATTTAAGGATAATAAAATTTTATGAGAGGCCCATACTTAAACTCGCACATTTTTATCCGATTCCATGATGGGATATCGAATTTTCGATAAATTGTCTGTTGTTCCACCGATGTCGGCAAGCTCGATGCTCGATCGGGAATTTGTTACACAATTCGAATATAATTTATAGTTGTTATTGACAGCGTTGAGAATCGATTAAGCTGTTTACCGTCAACATAGAGGGGATTAACGCCGCAGTGAGTGGCACGTGCGGTCTTGATAGTTGTCTGGTACGCGGGTGGAACTGTTCCCATTACAGAAAGACTCCTCTTCGCTAGCGTTATCTAAAAAATTATGTATCAGATCTTTTGATAAATTTAGCAAACTGATTCGCACTCCATGCTTCCAATGTTAAATTTGTTAGACTAGCTGGTAAACTGGTCGATTAGTTGAATTTGTTAATAGGTTCTCGATAAATAGAATATTTTTATGAAATATTGAAAACATTTTATCAATATTTAAAAATATTTGTGAAATGTCTTGAAGGCATTTAAAAAATATTTTTTCGTCCGTTTTTTCGTCCGTTCATAAATCTTACATTGAAATGCTTCGGAAATATTTCGCTGATTAAAAATATCTCAAAATATTTTATCACTATGTTTCAGAAATATTTCCTATGCGTTCAAAGATTAAGTGTGGTTCTGGAAAATTTTCGAGAAACGTTATTCTGGAATATTACGATAGAAAATATGTATGAAAATATTATTTTCATACATTTTAGAAATACCTCGTAAGAATTCAAAGACTGAAGATAATTCTAAGACGGTTTCAAAATATTTCGTACTATATCGAAAATTTCTCTAATGAGTGCCATATCATTTGTTTCATCGCATTTATTAAGTTTATCGGATAAATAAAGACTCGTGAAAAAAAAAAAATAAATAAAACCAACATTTTTTCCATCACCGTCCGTAAAGAAATTATGGAACGATTGAAGAAGAAAAAAATGAGTTTTGTGATTGCAGCCATTGCACGAGAAAGCAAGTTCTCATGGGAAATACGATGTTCATGTCGGCGCGATTCAGTCCAAACGGTGTTCAAATTCTGTCTTGCGGTACAGATAGAAAAATCGCTTACTGGGAAACGTTGGACGGTTCACTGGTACGGGAATTGGAAGGCTCGACAGCCGGAGCACTCAACTGCCTCGACATAAGTCCGGACGGCCGTTACTTCGTCACTGGCTCGAACGATTGCATTGTAAAAATTTGGGAATACCACGGGGCAGAGACGACCCACATCGGCATAGGTCATGCGGCTATCGTTACGGCATGCAAATTCAGCCCAGACAGTAAACATCTCGTGACACTCAGCGCTGACGGTGCAATTATTATATGGAAATGTCCGTTCGAACCGAGGTTTGAATCTTCACCGGAAAGCGCCAGATCCAGATCTACGTGCAGTCTTCGTGAGGAAGAGTGGAGTAAATTGCGTTTGCATGACGCTGTGGCCGGCGAAAAAACGAGCTTGAGCGCGAGATCCGATCCGGTAGAAAGCGTCCACGAGAGTGAGTCCATGAAGACGTATCCGATACCTGATTTTCAATCAACAGATGGGAAAAAAAAGTTAAGTTTACTTTTTTTTCAGATAATTCGAAAGTAGAGCTGTGCAATTACGATCCGGTGAAACCATCGCGGAATTCTTGTCAGTGCCGGTACGGCGAGGACAAAGAGCCAACGAGTGAGAGAGGCTCGAACAAATCGGTAACTTCCGCAAAGACGTCGTCCAAGCGGTCCAACAGAAGTACGCCGACAAGACAGAACAATTTACCGCAGTGCGTGATGCCTCGGGTCGATAGCGCGAAGAACTGCGACGGAGCCTCGCTAAAAATGAAAAAATCAGCGGTAACGCCCGGTGATTGCGCCGGCAATCGAGCGACGGACAGAAAAGCTAAATCCAAGTAGATCCGCCTAGAAAAAATGTCCTAAACGATTAGCGTACAATCAGCGACGAGACAATGTCGCGAGTTACACGTGAATTATACAAAAACTTGAGCTTGAGCGCGCAATGTGCAACTTATACTTGCGTGACTTTTAATAAACTTATATGATATATAAATAAAATTTACAAGAGTTCATTTTTATCTTTAGTGTCTTCGGATAGTCTATGTGACTTTCCATAGTGGAAATAATGGGCATTTGGTTACACAATAAATAGCAAATGAAATTATACATCGGTAGAGATTGAACGGCGTTGCGGAAGTTCAACCCCACGCCTGACTCTTACAGTAATGGATAATCAACTTTCCATCCGTGCCGTAACAGTCGTACAAATTTTTAACTGTTTGATCCGGAGCCGGAGCAAAAGTTTGATTTATGTAGAGAAACTGAAAGAAAATAATGGACAACTTTAGTAAAAAAGAAAAACAAGCAACGATTTGGAAGCGTAAAAACTTACCAAACGTTCGCTGGAATCCAGTTTCAGATATCGCTTCATAAAATCCGATATCCTTCCGATGTGCTGTTCCTGACAGACGGCCCATTTTTTCTTCTTCATAATCGGCGCGTTTCCTGTTGCTTTCAACAGGATGTCGACTATGGAACAGAGAAATTATATTACATCGGATCTGAAGTAATTGGTTCATTTATATAGAGCATTAGATAATTTATACTTATATAGAAGCAGATCGATCGATAAGTGAAAACTTAAATTCTATAAATAATAATAATAATAATTTATAAGCCATATTCTTTCAGGAAAATTCATATGTTACTTTTGGTATTATCCTTCGCACAAGTTTGAGCACCCTCGCCGGTGAAAAGGTTTACGTCGGGAGGCGTCTTTCCCGCACTGGAAGGTCCGTCCTCTTTTGTCGATGATTCCTCAATCGCCTCATCGGTTTTTCTACTACTTTGCTCTTCGTCCGTCAAACAAACTTCTTCCTCCTTGTCCGTCATATTTCAACGCATTTAAAATCTCGCTTTATACACTCTTTGTACTTTCTTCTACGACATTGTATATACTTTTGCCTGTATTTTTTAAATAAGAAAAAAACAATATGTTATTGATGAAGCGAGTTGGGGTTAAGGCATTATTATATATAGCGAAACTTGACGATCACCACGTGTGTGTATCGGCATAACTATCGTAAAAATTAATAAAACTCGTCGAGAGTAGTTCATACATACGGTGGATATTTTTTTATGACAACTTGCCGGAAACTTGTTTTGTATTGTAATCATTCATGCTATGTTTATCAGCTGATCCGTCAACGGTATTTACGTTAGTGTAAGAGCACGACTGAGGCTTTCCATCCAGCCATAGAAATTATTACGTTATAATGGAGGATTCATTTGATTGGTCGATTCAGACGATGCTAGTGGCTGACAGAAGGGACCAATCAAAGTCAATCCGTCATTTTAACGGAATCATTTTCATGACTACTCGATTAAAAATAAGTCGATGTTGAAGTAATCGATTAAAAATAAATCGATGTTCCGGAATCGATCTAGGAAAAAAAAATGGGTCAATGACAAGGTATCGAATGGTGAGAAGTTGGTCACAGTCGAGACGGTCGCCTATCCCGGTCCTAACTGCAAACGAGTCAGCTTGTCTTCTGCTTGGGGTTATGGATGGGTCACCGCGGTCACCCATCCCAGTACTGACCGGAAACGCGTCCGCTTCTCCTCAGGTTGCGGTTATTACTTGGATGGGTGACCGCGGTCACCCATGCCAGTACTGACCGCAGACGTGTTAACTTTGTCTTCAGCTTGCGGTTATTACTTGGATTGGTGACCGCGGTTCATCCCAGTACTGACTCTAGACGAGTTAACTTTGTCTTCAGCTTGCGGTTATTACTTGGATGGGTGACCGCGGTCACCCATCCCAGTACTGACCGCAAACGCGTCCGCTTCTCCTCAGCTTGCGATTATTACTTGGATGGGTGACCGCGGTCACCCATCCCAGTACTGACTCCAGACGAGTTAACTTTGTCTTCAGCTTGCGGTTATTACTTGGATTGGTGACCGCGGTCACCCATCCCAGTACTGACTCCAGACGAGTTAGCTTTGTCTTCAGCTTGTGGTTATTACTTGGATTGGTGACCGCGGTCACCCATCCCAGTACTGACTCCAGACGAGTTAACTTTGTCTTCAGCTTGCGGTTATTACTTGGATGGGTGACCGCGGTCACCCATCCCAGTACTGACCGCAAACGCGTCCGCTTCTCCTCGGCTTGCGGTTATTACTTGGATGGGTGACCGCGGTCACCCATCCCAGTGCTGACTGCATACGCGTCACCTTATCTTCAGCTTGCGGTTATTACTTGGCTGGGTGACCGCGGTCACCTATCCCAGTACTGACCGCAGGCGTGTTAACTTTGTCTTCAGCTTGCGGTTATTACTTGGATTGGTGACCGCGGTCACCCATCCCAGTACTGACTCCAGACGAGTTAACTTTGTCTTCAGCTTGCGGTTATTACTTGGATGGGTGACCGCGGTCACCCATCCCAGTACTGACCGCAAACGCGTCCGCTTCTCCTCAGGTTGCGGTTATTACTTGGATGGGTGACCGCGGTCACCCATCCCAGTGCTGACTGCATACGCGTCACCTTATCTTCAGCTTGCGGTTATTACTTGGCTGGGTGACCGCGGTCACCTATCCCAGTACTGACCGCAGGCGTGTTAACTTTGTCTTCAGCTTGCGGTTATTACTTGGATTGGTGACCGCGGTCACCCATCCCAGTACTGACTCCAGACGAGTTAACTTTGTCTTCAGCTTGCCGTTATTACTTGGATGGGTGACCGCGGTCACCCATCCCAGTACTGACCGCAAACGCGTCCGCTTCTCCTCAGGTTGCGGTTATTACTTGGATGGGTGACCGCGGTCACCCATCCCAGTATTGACCGCAGACGTGTTAACTTTGTCTTCAGCTCGCGGTTATTACTTGGATCGGTGACCGCGGTCACCCATCCCAGTACTGACTCCAGACGAGTTAACTTTGTCTTCAGCTTGCGGTTATTACTTGGATGGGTGACCGCGGTCACCCATCCCAGTACTGACCGCAAACGCGTCCGCTTCTCCTCAGGTTGCGGTTATTACTTGGATGGGTGACCGCGGTCACCCATCCCAGTATTGACCGCAGACGTGTTAACTTTGTCTTCAGCTCGCGGTTATTACTTGGATTGGTGACCGCGGTCACCCATCCCAGTACTGACTCCAGACGAGTTAACTTTGTCTTCAGCTTGCAGTTATTACTTGGATGGGTGACCGCGGTCACCCATCCCAGTACTGACTGCAAACGCGTCCGCTTCTCCTCAGGTTGCGGTTATTACTTGGATGGGTGACCGCGGTCACCCATCCCAGTACTGACTCCAGACGAATTAACTTTGTCTTCAGCTTGCGGTTATTACTTGGATTGGTGACCGCGGTCACCCATCCCAGTACTGACTCCAGACGAGTTAACTTTGTCTTCAGCTTGCGGTTATTACTTGGATGGGTGACCGCGGTCACCCATCCCAGTACTGACCGCAAACGCGTCACCTTATCTTCAGCTTGCGGTTATTACTTGGCTGGGTGACCGCGGTCACCTATCCCAGTACTGACCGCAGACGTGTTAACTTTGTCTTCAGCTTGTGGTTATTACTTGGATGGGTGACCGCGGTCACCCATCCCAGTACTGACCGCAGACGTGTTAACTTTGTCTTCAGCTTGCGGTTATTACTTGGATTGGTGACCGCGGTCACCCATCCCAGTACTGACTCCAGACGAGTTAACTTTGTCTTCAGCTTGCGGTTATTACTTGGATGGGTGACCGCGGTCACCCATCCAAGTACTGACTCCAGACGAGTTAACTTTGTCTTCAGCTTGTGGTTATTACTTGGATGGGTGACCGCGGTCACCAATAACCCATTGGGTGACAGCGGTCACCAATAACCGCAAGCTGAAGAGAAGCGGACGCGTTTGCGGTCAGTACTGCGATGGGTGACCGCGGGCACCCATCCAAGTAATAACCGCAAGCTGAAGACAAAGTTAACTCGTCTGGAGTCAGTACTGGGATGGGTGACCGCGGTCACCAATCCAAGTAATAACCACAAGCTGAAGACAAAGTTAACACGTCTGCGGTCAATACTGGGATGGGTGACCGCGGTCACCCATCCAAGTAATAACCGCAAGCCGAGGAGAAGCGGACGCGTTTGCGGTCAGTACTGGGATGGGTGACCGCGGTCACCAATCCAAGTAATAACCACAAGCTGAAGACAAAGTTAACACGTCTGCGGTCAGTACTGGGATGGGTGACCGCGGTCACCCATCCAAGTAATAACCGCAAGCTGAAGAGAAGCGGACGCGTTTGCGGTCAGTACTGGGATGGGTGACCGCGGTCACCCATCCAAGTAATAACCGCAAGCTGAAGATAAGCTGACGCGTATGCAGTCAGCACTGGGATGGGTGACCGCGGTCACCCATCTAAGTAATAGCCGCAAGCTGAAGAATATCAACCATTATGTGTCAGATTGAAAGTTAGTTTACAGTTGGTCTTTCCCAAAACAACCCACTTTCCGACCTTATGTCGAGAGCCCCGATAGCTCTTGCCTCAGGGTTCGAAATCCAGTTGTTTTAGGAAAATTCAACCGTAAACCAACTTCGTATCCAACACATACCTATAACGGCTGGTTTTTTAATACCGCCGAAAAATCAATCTCTCGAAGGTCGGAATGAAAATTGATTTGGTGCACCTATCGACTGGTTGGTTTTCAGGCTGATTTCCGGTTGGTCAGAATGCGAGGGTGCACTAACTGGCGCATTGGAACCGTTGAGCGGGAGGGCGAATTCTGAGGATTGGTGTTCCTACTCGAAGTATCGAATGCGAACATCAAGAGTCAGTTGGAATTAGCAGCTGTATCGGCGCAAGTTTTCTGCATTTTCCCTGCGTGCTCGTGCAAATGTGATACAGTATGGTGGGGTAACAACGGCCGCAGCCGCGAACTTTACAAGCGAGGAATTTGATAAAAATTGATGTGAATCGCGGCTAGATAGCTTCCAGAAAGCTAAAGCCGTCCCTATCGGCACCGCCGACTACGTATCGACCGCAAATACGACCACGAAACGATTGAAAGCTCGACCGATTGCAGCGCAACCGCTGCGCGCTGCACTACGAGCCGAAGGTGCGGTCGCATCTTCGGTCGTTGTGCAATTAATTTATCGATACCCGACTGCACTGCACCCAGAAAAATAATTTATTTAACGGCCACCGTTTATTTGGTTTAAGTAAAATAAACGGTGGCCGATAAATAAATTATTTTTCTGGGTGTGGAAGATACCTTATCGATAATAATTGCGGTTGTTGGTCGATTCATGAAAAACCGACCGCATCTGCAAGGCCGTCGATCGCTTCCGCGGCCGTTTTCTGGTCGATTTGGTAAAAAAAAAAAAAAAAAAGACCGTTTCTACATCCAGTCGAATTTGCGGTCATTTTGCAGTCGAAACTTGAAAACGTCGATTGTTCCGCGAAGAATATGGGGCAAGGGCCCGTAGTGCAGCGCGCAGCGGTGACTGCAATCGGTCGAGCTTTCAATCATTTCGTCGTCGAATGTGCACACAAACAGACCGGTCGTATCAGGTCGTATTTGCGGTCGAACGACCATCGAGACAGCGATCGCTGGTACCGATAGGGTTAAGAGAGGAATTATGAGAGAAAAAAAAATGTTAAAGAGGATTGGTATCTCCGTGAGCAGCGAAGAGATTTTTCCAGTATTTGGGATCCTGCCGAAATTAAAAGTTGAACTCAAGTCCGTGATGTAGGTAATACAAACCAAACCACAACCTATTCCACGGAATAAGATGAATTTGACGTTGCAAATACTTTCGAATGCAGTTGTTGAGTTCTTTAAACGTGCGTCGAATTCTGAGACCAACCGATCTCCTTAAAAGTCGAATTTAGGCTGCCGATTCCTGCGTCGCTATTCGCCAGATATAAATTGGTGGGTTTTGGGCACACGAATCGTTCGATTATTATTCTGTAAATACCTACACATATCGGCACGACTTTCGTTAAGCTAACCGTTGCTATCAAAAACTCGCCGCAATTTTTTTTTAGCAACGCCGTCTATTCGCGCTCCTTGCACCAATAAATGCATACACTGGACAGACAGAAGAGCATCATCGTGTATGCTTTAGTAGATTAGCAGCATCAATTGTGTACTTTAGATAATGATAAAACGAATGCTTAGGGATTATATCTATCGCGATTCAAGTCATTAACCCTCTCATGATCCTACCCCCCTCCTCACTTTGCGGTCCTGCACGCGAGTGTTAGACGCTCGGGGAATCACGCTTTTTATCCACGTTCCTACTTTTCTCACACCGACCGTTCTGGTGCCGTTTGGATCGTGTATGGTTTGAGAAATCCAGCGAGACACAGGAACAAAGTAAACCGTTTGATCTAGCATTCGATGGACATTCACACCGTGTCTACAAATAACTCGTATTTAACATAGGTATACAACGCAGCTTGAGAATAGCCGATAAGCCAACTAAAGAGACGTATAAAAGATGATTGACGTTCAGTGGAGTTCACTTCTTCCTCTACTGACACTGATTCGCAGTAATTAATTTGTATCCTCAAGTTACATAAAATGGCACCCTCTGCCCGTGAGTATACATATTTTCTTTAAAAATCTTTATTCTCTTCGATCATTCGTGTTGCACATAACAACAAACGATTAATGTGTTTTTTTTTTGTTTTTTTATGCACAAATTAAAGTTACCGATCTAAGGCTGGCCGGCGCGTTAGCAATGGCACTGGCGACTTTGGTCACGTCCGATAAGGTGATTCCTACCGATTGTCCTAAAAGTCGCATCGGAAGTAGTTTCATAAAGCTCGCTCACGAGAGCGACTGCACGAAATTCTACGGGTGCAAGGGTGGATCGAAATTGGAGATGCAGTGTCCAACAATAGACCCGGAGGGCAACAGGCTGTACTTCAATTCCGTTACTCAAGCCTGCGATTGGCCAAAAAACGTCGATTGCAAACCACCTCAACCGATCGCAGCGATTCCGTCACAAGTACTAATCCCAACCGAATGTCCAACATATAATTCGATTAACTACACGGTGCATCTTGCCCACGAGAACGATTGTACGAAATTCTACAAGTGCGACTGGGGTCGAAAAATTCTGTTCGATTGTCCATTTTGCAACAAGGAACGTGACAGACTTTACTTCAATCCTGTTCTTCAGATTTGCGATTGGCCGCAGAACGTAACTTGCAGACACTCTTCACCAGGCCGAACCCCTTGTTTCGGATACACGGATGGCGTGAGCGCAGTGTCGAGCAATGGTTGCATAGGCACATGCCCGACTGCCGACACAGACCTTTTAAATCTTCTTCTGGCTAACATCGACGCCAAGAAATTTTGCATTTGCAGCAACGGCGTACCCTACGTCTACGACTGTCCAAATGATCGCCCTTACTGGAATGATTCGGAGAAAAAATGCGCGAAATTTTAAGCCGCGAACGAGCGTGACAAAGTTCTCGTAAATATTTTCGGATTCCAGTGATGGTTGTAGACGGTGAACCATTAATATTCACCGCGTCAACAGGCCTAGCAACTATTGGTACATCGAAGCACCGATCTGGTAATGACAGAGTAGCAGTATAATCATAACTACCGATGAAAGCCATCCGAGTTTGTTCTTTTATTGGTAAGAAATCTTTACTATCTATGCTTACCGTAGCAACCTCACTCATCATTTGACAATATTAGCGCGAATACAAATATGCGAATGCGCGGTTAAATTTTTTTTTAAATTATTACACTCCTAGAAGGTATATTGGGAGATTCATAGAATAATCATCGTCATTGATTCACTTTTCTCAGCTCGAAGTTAGACTACACCACTTAATCTAAGCTGAACATAAACATCTTGAGTATGTGAATGGAATTCGAGATTTAAAAAAAAGGCGACACTCGAATTGGTGCGTGTTGCGAGAACCTTTATAAGATCACGTGGGATCAGTCTTGAAGAGAAAATCCTTTCATACCAATATATCTGCAACCAATGAGTACAAGCCTCCTATATCCCATTACCATCGATTTCAACCCCTACTGCTCCTCTGGACATGACATAGATACCCCGTTTGAATTTACCGTGCACTCCGAAAAGTAGTCTCAACTTGTTCCGAATGGAAACTCTTATCCGAAAACAAACTCCAACAATAATTCTAATTCCTCTTAAATCGGACAATGCTTATAAAACTTTGTTAAACATTGTGCAAAGAACCGAATCTGTCGAACCTGTAAGAATGTCAAACTGTGAAAATAAAGTTATTGTATTCTCAATTAACCAACTGTTCTGTGACGGTAATTTAACTACGCATAGTAGTCGTTTGCCAACCCATAAATGTTTAATATAATGATTTGTGTCCTGAAATCTCGTGTGGAATCCAGCAACCCATAAATGAAATCACCAACACGCATCGGTGCTTTTGCTGTAACGATAACAAAACCACCGATGCGTACAAACTTTATGACAATTCATCATTTTCACAATTCAGTCTTTTTTTTTTTTTTTTGACACTGACTGTCACATGACTGAGACAACAGCGACATGAAGTTTGAAAAACTCTACGGTCCCAACTTAAAAGTGACTAAAGTAGGGGAAACAGGAGCAAGGGCTAGTGAAAAATCAGGCTGACCCGGTGCGTAATGGGCTACCCCAAAATTATTTTAAAACATAAAAACTTGGAAGGAAAAAATAAAGACCTTTTGTGGATACCCAGGTAGCACAAAAAAATTTGTCATCAGAAAGTGCTCTAAATGGGTTACATATATGTCCTTGGATGGTAACTATAAGCTATGCTATATATCCAAAAGTTAACTTTTTGGATGGGTGGTATCTTTCGGATACCGTCCAGACGGACGTATGTAACCCATTTAGATCACTTTCTGATAACTAATTTTTTTGTGCCACCTGGGTAATGATGTAAGCAGAGAATTCGCAAAATACGGAAGCAAGGCAAAATGTGGTACCCGAAAAAAAAATTAAAAATTTGAAAAATATAGGAGTAGCCCTTCTCGCCCCAGACAATTTTCTTTTTCTGGCACGTTATAAAACCTATAAAAATATCATTGTTGTGTGACAAATAATAGATTATACTTTTGGCGGCGTTATAGTCGCGTTATTTGTTCAGGCCCTCGCGTTCCTCCTAACCAAAAACCAACCCAAAAACCAACCGTCGATTGGTGCGCCAAACCAATAATTATTCCAACCTCCCGAAAGTTGATTTTGGATTGGTTCGTCAAATCCGACCATCAGCCAACTATTCTTTCGACAGAGTAAAGGTTGATTCACGGTTGGATATTATAAACCAACTCTATTTTCGACTTTCAGTCGAGAATAGTGGTTGACTTATGGTTGATTTTTCAAAACCAACCGTAAACCAACCGTTGGTTAGGTCGTTGCCCGAAATAGTTGGTTTATGGTCGGTTTCGAAAAAACCAACCACAAATCGACCATCACTGTAGTCATCTGAAAGTCGGAATGAGGGTCGTTTTATAACAACCAACCATGAACCAACTATTTACACTATCGAAAAAATTGTTGGTTTCCAAAAACCAACCGAAAATCAACCTTCGGGCGGTTGGAACAATGGTTGGTTTGGTGCGCACCAATCGCCGGTTGGTTTGTGGTTGGTTGTAGAAAAATCGTCCAAATTCCAACCATTATTTTTACGGTTGGGGGGTTCGCGAGGGGGGGGCGCCATCTCGCCCCGACCTCCCCTACCAATTTCCTACTTTAAAAATAAAAAATAATGATTTTGCATTCATTTTATAATATTGTCTCATTGATGAATTAATTGATAAAAATAAAATTACGAATGAATTTTACGAAGTCAAGGAGGAAGAAAAATTCGTTTGAAACCAACCCAGAGTGCTGAAAAGTTTGCCAAGTTTGTGGAGAAAAAAAAAATTGGCGGTCAAGTCCCAAATAGATATAGATCTTTTTCACTCTTTTGACTATATATATTTGTGACACCGAATATAAAAAGTAACGGTCGTGGCGAAACGAACCTTTTTTGGATTCCAAAAGAATGGTCAATTGACGCTTACAAAAAAATGACCGTCACGGCATATCTCTACGCAGAGGTAAATAACTGAATTCTCCAAGACTACGTAACACCGTCCGCTCGTATTTTCTCCAAAATAGTTAAAAAACGTTTGTTTCAAAGTTTTATTATCGGGTAAAATTCGCCCGAGCGATAATATGTCAAAGAAAAAAAAAAATAATACGTATAAGTGAATGATTTGTTTGCGATGATCGGTAAAATATCCCCAAGTAGCAAAAAGACATCTGATACGAAAAAGTCATCCGAATGGGTTACTTATGTCCGCCCGAATGGTAACTTTAAGCTATCCTACGTCCAGAAGTTAACTTTTGGACATAGGATGGCTTATAGTTACCATTCGCACGGACATAAGTAATCCATTCGGATGACTTTTTCGTACCAGATGTCTTTTTGCTACTTGGGTCGTTCGTGGCCACCGTCAATTGACCAGTGATTTGCCGCGCCGTTCGCGACCGATTATTTACCGACCATACACAAGCGGGCGGCCATTGTTGGGACGAGAGGCCAGCAGCGTACGACTTTCGTCAAAGCAGTCAAAGCTAGCCCAAGACAGGATGACGAGGCAAATTCTAAGGGGAAGCGTTAAACACAAGGGAAAAGAAACTCTCGGTTTCTGTCGAAGTGTCGTTTCTTGACCTATCGGATCGATAGTGACGAACATTCAATAATGGTAAGCATTTATCGACAATTCCACTTACATGCAGAGTTGTTGTTTTCGGTTATTTTTTTGTCACAGCAAAATTGTTCAAAAGCCTAATTGGAGGTTCGGCGTGAATTTATTTAGTTTTCTCATTCGCGTCTCGAAGCTTCGTCGCGTACGAATTTATAATATTTAACGGAGACAATGGAAGAAGAGGAAAACAACTCTTGTGACCTTGAAATTTTGATAATTATTTTCTCGGTGTTTCCTTTCAGGATCCTCTCTCGCCGGGACCTTGTCTGGACATCAGCGACGACGAGCTCGTGACGATATCCGTCAGGGACCTAAATCGTCAGTTGAAGCTGCGCGGTCTCACTCGCGACGAGATAGTTCGGATGAAGCAGAGACGGCGAACGCTAAAGAACCGCGGTTACGCGGCCAGTTGCAGAATCAAACGCATCGAACAGAAGGACGAGTTGGAGTCCGAAAAGACGCAAGAGTATCGTGACATGGAAACTATGCAGGACGACAATAATAGAATGCGAGAGGAAATCGAGTCCTGGCACAAAAAGTACCAGGCACTGAAGAGGTTCGCGGCGGACAAAAAAATTATTCTCACAGCCGAACTGGAAACCATGTAGATAGGATCGTTTAACTTCAACGCGTGATGTATAATATTCATACAAGGCCGAATGAGCAGTTGGCAATTCTTTTACCATTACTTTGTATTCCGATCCGACGTTGCTTATTTCAATTGTAATATCGTGCTTTCATTAAATAAAGCTAATTAATTTAATTGAGTGGAAAAATCGATTGTTTTTTAAGTAATTCTTTATCCTATTACGGACTTTTAATTGTGGCACGCTAATTGTCGGGTACATATTCCTTGTCCATTGAATTAGCTGGCGGATCATCTCAAGAATATGAGTTGCGTTGCACAAATGTTACATAATATCGGCGGTCCATTTTATTTGCTATTTGAAATCAACTTGGATTTCACTTTGTAGCCGGCGGAAAGAAATTTCTTTTTTTTTTTAACTCAACTAAATTTTTTTTTTTCTTTTCCCAATAGTTCACATTTGTTATCGACCGAGTCGTTTCTCATGTCCTTGACACTATACGAAACACCGCCCTCCCTGTTCGTCACGATGGACTCAGTGGGTATAAAAAATTGGTTTCGTTACCGACCGCGATATTTCACATAACTTAAAATTGTAGAGCCACGTTCTTTGCAGCCTTCTTCGAGTACATCTATGGTCGCAAATTTTTGCAGCTGGTCAAAGTCGTCATAGAGGGCAGTTCCGAGCCCGTCCCTTCATAATTCAATTCATAAGTTAAATTTGATATTCGCTCTTCACCGGACGATCAGGGAGTCAAATAGATAAAGTGAACTTGATTTGAAAAATAACAATCTCGAGCTTCGAGATTGTTAATTGGACCTCAGTTTTTTTTTTTTTTTTGCTATCTCCGAGGAACCTTACCTATGTCGAAGTCGAGCGATTGAGCACAGCACGATGGGTAGATCGAAAGAAAGCTCAAAACGAAAGAGGTCTTCGCGATCCAAAGATTCAGGTAAATCATTAATCAATGCACCTAAAAGATACTTTAAATATTCGCTCTACCGTTATGTACGTGCAATAAATTGACTGATTTTTTTTTTTTTTTTTCAAGGTCATTATGCAAAACGGTACAATGCCAATGCAGGGTACGGTGTTAATTCGCCGAAAAGGGAGATCGTTTCTCAAAGCGCTACGGATAATTCGACACAATCGTTTTGCGATGTATTAACGTTCCCCCAAATTCCATACTACAGTTGGACGCTGTATTTTAACAGCCAAGGTAGTACGAAATTTCAATTATAATTCGCCTCGAAATCGTTTGAATCCTCTGTGCTTTCTCACTTTGTTTTCCTCCAATTTTCACTTTCTAGTACGTAAAAAAATATTATAATTCGAGATTGGAGTGTCAGCGTGCTTTAAGAAAGCTGGCACTCGAATCACGAATTGGCATTTTTATTCCATGTTTCACACGTACCTTCCCAACAAAAACTGAGACTCAGTGAGAATTTCAACACTTCCTAATGGTATAAAATCTTTAAAAAATTGACTGCATTAACAACATTAATTATACATAACGATAATGTCAAAAAGTTATTAAGAAATTGCTAAAAAAAAAAAAAAAATTGTTTACGAAATAGTCAATAAACAGATCTACAAATTAATAACTTCATTTAATAAATTGGAAAAGTCACTCATTTTACGGGACTTGAAGATTTACGACTTTTATATTTATTAATAGATGCCTGAGAATTTTCTTTTATTCTCATAATCAACCATTTCTTTTATATATATATTACAACAAAGGACAGTAAATGCACATTTTTTACAGAGAAAGAGAATAGTTTTGCAAAAAATTTCAAATTTCCACGGAATTTTTTTTCGTATTATTATTGTTTATTTTATCAGAGCGAACATTGGCAACGACTTTTAATTGTATCGTTATTTTCTAGAATACAACCAAGACTCGGAAACTGTAATAAAGATCAATGCGCTGATTGAATTTTTTGAAAAACACGTACCACAGTCGATCTCTCTTGACCCCGAAAATCAAATCGATCTCGACATAAATTATTGCGTGAAAGATTTTACTTTGCTACGGAAATGGCCCAGCATCGTGCAAGACTTGAGCATAAAGCCACAGTATACGCTTAATTGTATCAACGTCGCGGTATTCGAGGTAAATATCTTTATCGGTATTCTTTTGGAGGGAAAAAAAAAAAAAAAAAAACAAGAAATGAACTGAATAATAATTTCCGCGACTAAAATTTTCAGGTAATGATACGGCGAGCCACGGCAGAAAAGAGTAGTCGCATTAAACACGCTTTCAGAATATTACAGTTGAACAGAGTCAACATAGTTAATTTCGAACTTGCCGTGAACGCAATTCCGTACCTACAATTAAGCTCGTATGGTGAATATTCTACTTGATTTTTTGTATTTACGCCAAAGTATCGATCGTGATAAATTGGAATAAAAATGTCAACGGCATTCAGGAAAACTAATATCGATCCGCTGCTGCGTGATAAACGTAGGATTGCCAAAATTGAGCGCGGCGTCTGCCGTATATGCTTGCAAGTGCAATCGGCAAGTGATAGCCAAGCGGCAAAGCGAAACACGTATCGTACCAACAAAGTGTAACGTGTGCGGAAACGGAGCGTTCAAACGCTTACTGGATTCGCCATACGAAGGTACAACATTTTCGCAAACTATCCACGTGAAAGATTGTCGTCCAGTCGAGCAGGTATTCGATTAACTAGACCATTTGTGAATCTGTTGTTGCGACGATTTTATTGAATTTTATTTATTTTTCAGATGGCTGATAGTGGCGCGATTTCGCCAAACATCATTAGGGTTAATCTCTCGAGTAGACTGTTCGACAAATTTATGCCCGGAGACAGTATCAAGCTCATCGGTATACCGCGGGTATGCTATGTGAACAAAATAAACATTTTGGTGTTTATGTAACTCATGCATGAACAGTGCTACTTTTCGTGACTGACGAGAGTCGCGTAAGTAGCACTTTACAGTCAAGTGCACCCACTACAAATACCCGCCGGATGCGCACATCGTGCCAATTTTACTTTACGCACGCTTCTCGTACTTTACACAAGCTTCTTGTACTTTACGCACGCCTCCGGTACTTTACGCACGTTTTTCGCACTTTACGCACGCTGTTCGTACTTTACGGACGCTTCTCGCACTTTACGCACGTTTCTCGTACTTTACGCACGTTTCTCGTACTTTACGCACGCTTCTCGTATTTTACGCACGTTTCTCGTACTTTACCCGCGCTTCTCGTACTTTGCGCATGCGTCTCGTACTTTACGCATGTTTCGCGTACTTTACGCACGCTTCTCGTACTCTACGCACGCTGCTCGTACTTTATGCACACTGGCTGTAGAGCGCCGCAATCAATAAGCACGGACGTAGCACTTTTTCTGCATTCGTGACATAAAATATTAACTGATACTAGTGCGGTGTAGCGAACATCATTCGCGGACTATGAAGTGAGTGAAGTTCGCTTTGCCGCATTTGTATCGAAAATTACTATTAGCTGCCGAATATTTGGCCAATAATGAGAAAACACTTTATTTTAATAAGGTGACACTCGGTGAAAGAAGATCATCGACGACAGGGTCGTGTCCCCTCTATATCGACGCAATATCGATATTTGAAGATGACGATATTCCGTCGATCCAAGTAAACGAGAACGCGATCGAGGTAGATAACGTTCGCACAATTAGCGGAGCCATTGTAATCGCACGTTGCTAATAACCAAAATTATTCGCAGAGAATCAAAGCAGAACCAGACGTATTCAGCCTCCTCGTTTATTCCCTGTGTCCCACTGTCCAGGGTCACGAAATCATCAAAGCGGCTCTTATCCTTGGCCTGGTAGGCGGAACTTCCGAAAATATGGAAATTCGAGATTCCATACACACATTGATTATTGGAAATTTGGGCCTCGGTAAATCTCAATTGCTAAGGGCTTGTGTGCAAGCAGCACCGCAAGGTAACTCAATTTTTGTTTTGTTTTTTGTTTTTCTGTTTTCAACATGAATTTTTCGTCTTTGATAAATTGCCAAATTGGATATTCTAAGGCATATATATCGGTGGCAGCTCGAGCACGACTCTAGAACCGATGATGATTAACGTGCGAGAAGCCGGCAAAGAAGACTCCCGACTTGAAACCGGTGGTTTCTTTTCGGTCAATCGAGGTGCGTGCTGCATCGACGGGCTCGATAAATGTTCCCCTCAGCATCAGGTAACAATGTTAAAATTTTTTATGAAATTTACAACTTATATGAAACATACAACCTCGGTATATGAAATTAGAATTCATATACGTGGCATTTGAATTTTAATAATTTAATCTTAAATGCAATACCTGTACATTAAAATTATCTTATTATTACAAATATTATACAAATAATATTGTTTTTAATACATCGGTAACGTATAAATGGTTTTCGAAAACCATTCTATATGCTAACAATTCGAAATTTTGGTTTATTAGCATATAGAATGGTTTTTGAAAAAAAAAAATTCAAGATATCGAATTAAACCCTTCGCCATTGTTTTCAAGTGGTATATTTCCCAACTGATTTCATTAACGAAAAAATCTAAAAAAAATTTTGTTCCAAAAGTCCATTTTCGTAAAAAAAATTGTAAGGGGACCATTTTTTGGGTAAAAATATTTTTTAGAATGTTTTCGTTAATGAAATCGGTTGGGAACTATGTCACTTGAAAACAATGGCGAAGGTTTTAATTCGATATCTTGAATTTTTTTTTTTCGAAAACCATTCTGTATGCTAAAATTCGAAATTTTGGATTTTTAGCATACAGAATGGTTTTCGAAAAAAAAAAATCAAGATATCGAATTAAAACCTTCACCATTGTTTTCAAGTGGCATATTTCCCAACCGATTTCATTAACGAAAAAATTCTAAAAAATATTTTTACCCAAAAAATGGTACCCTTACAATTTTTTGACGAAAATGGTTTTTTCAGAGAACATTTTTTAGAATTTTTTCGTAATATTGTTTTTAATACATCGGTAACGTAATATTCTTACATGCGTGTCAATGAAATTTTATATAATGTATATGCATACAACTTCATATACATTTTATGAATTTTTAAACAAATTTTTATTAGTGAAGCCACCGACGGTGTAATCGATCGTTCTCTATTTTCACTTAAAAATGTCCCCAATAATTATTTGATTCTCTGCCGCTCGTGATTTTATAGGTGCTATTAAAGTTTATGGAGGGACAAAGAATCGACATCACGAATCCCGAATTAAAATTCGGAGTCGATGTTCGTACATCGATATTCGGAATTATTGATCCGATAAGAAAACGCTACGACTCGTCTAAAACTGTCGGGGAGAACGTTAACGCGAACGAGCAGCTTTTGTCGCAATTTCACATGGTTTTCCTGATGCACGATAATCCAGATGAGGTAACCTAATATATTTAAATCAAGTCGATCGATATGGAAATAATTTTTTTATGAAACCGTCCCGTTTTTTATGAAAATTTATGTCCGATTTGAGATTCTAAGAAGTTTTGAATTCTTCAACAAAAATAGCGTGCTTTCTCTGACTTTAGGAAATTTTCAGCAAAAATCTTAAAAGCGCGCGCGAATATAATATATCAAGGATCTTTGATATTGAATTTGGCCGAAATCGGTTCGTTTTTAGGCTGTTTCATTTAATAAAATGTTGAGTTTTTTTTAATTACTAAAAATGCTGTAAATCGCGTAAACAAAGAGGCACTGAACTCGAACTTGCAAAAATGAATGCATTAACACTGCGCAATTTTTGGTATTGCATTTGGCGAAAATCAATCAAGCTGTTGGAATTTTATAAGTTAAACAAAAAAAACTTGATTTTTAAATTTTTGTTATTTTACGGCCGACACGATTTTTTTTTGCATCAAATATCGTGCTACGAGTAGAATTAGTTGCGGATTTGCAATCAAGGAAAAATACATTGGAAATATCCTCGAAACCACGAGTTACGAAAATTTTACTTCCCAAATTTTTACAACAAATTTAACGATAAATTTCAATAATTTCAATTGTACATTACAAGCTTCCTCTACGAAAAAGCTTAAACCGGTCAACGAATATTCTCATATAGACAGCTATGCGCCGAACAGTAAAAAAATTGAGAAGCTATGTTCAAATTAATTTGCATCTTTCTTTTCTATCGATCAACAGTATTGCGACACATTGATGTGCGATCGGTTATTGGACGTACATGCCAAACGCATGCTCCTTGATGCGCGAACACCTTCTTCCGACAACAGAACGACAAGCGAGTCTCACGCTTATAGAGACCGCAATCTCAGGTGAAAATTACGAATTGTAGCTAAAAAGTGAAAAACTTTATTCGGCGATTTTAACGTCTATTATAAATTTTAGAGAAACACTTATCGGTAGACCGATATCTGATATATTGCCGGAAAAGCTTCTTCGAATGTACATACATTGTGCGCGATCGCGCGCACAACCAGAAATATCGGACAAGACCGAGATGGTTATCGAACGGTTTTGTGTGCTCCGTTACGTAAAAGATGGAGAGCACACAAAACTCGAAAGACTTTTCCGCACTCTGGTCATCCTAATCAAGGTGGATTATAAATTAATTACGGAATCTCAATTATTTGAATTTCTGGTTACTAAATCGTACATTTATTTTCCTCTCCAGGCTCGAGCGAGGGTAGATTTGCGCGACGAAACAACGGAACAGGATGCGTACGATGTTGTGCAAATATTGGAGCACGCAGTGTCCCACGATACGACACATCGACCTCTGTCGTCATCCAATAAATCCAATAAATTAACGGGGAACAAGGTTCGAATGTTTAATTGCAAGCAGAGCTGGACAAAGTACCGAAAAGTACTTGAAGCACTAAGTAACGCAAGCACTTTAAGTACACGGTGATTTCCGTACTTATGGTACTTTTATAAAATACAAAGTGCGAAAGACTTTTTCTTCTTAATCGGAAGAGGCTGAGTTTGACGAGTACCAAATTTTGGAGGAGAATTTTCAAATCAAACGGCCCTGTTCAGGGCCAACATTTTTTCGAAACGTCCAAACTTTTCGCTTTCAATCCTTGGTAATAGAATGGACTACGACGACTGGACCTTGGGCTAGTGAGTGGAGGTCGACTGGATGTATAACAACTAAATCTGGGACGTATGGATCTAGTACAGTGTATTTTTTGGGATTTAAATGGAAAATATTGGGTTGAGAGTAAAATAATTGTTATATTCGTCATCAGCGAGAAAAAAAATACGTCGAATATAGCCTTGAAACGAAAAAAAAACCAAGTGAACAAGGATTTTTCAATTGTTGAGCCACTTTTGAAAAAACCTTGATTTTCATGGTTTTCAAAGGTCGATATCTCGGTCCCAATGGAGCTAGGCAAAATCTGAGGTGTTCGTCGTGTTGTACGGAAAAAAGGACACAAGATACGGTCTTGTCCGAAGTTCCATAAGCGTTTTATCGGGCAGTTTCAAAACATTGAAAAACGCGAAAAATTAGATGAATTTTTTTTTCCTTTTTTTTTAAATTAACAGCCACGTATTTCGACGTATTTTTTCCCACTGAGAACGAATCCGTTGGCCCTTTCGGAGCTAAAGTACAGTGAGATATTGAAAATCTCGATTTTATGCACGAAAAATCGTATTTTTGTGATTCAAGTGCAATAATTGTTACATTCGTGACTGGCAGGAAAAAAAAACGTCGATTATTACAATTTTGAGCATAGCTTCCTCTTTGACGAAGCTATGCTCAAAATTGTAAAAATACTTTGGTCTTAGTACTCCGTAATGGTACTTAAAGTACCGAAAAGTACTTTGATATTTTAAGTACGTAATTTAAGTACCAAATAACTACTCATGTACTTTAAGAACTGTCCAGCTCTGATTGCAAGATATCTAATAACCAAAGAATGTTTATTGCTTCATTCGGAGTTTTTATCCTTTCAGATAAAGGAATTCTTGGAGGACCTGAGAAAGGAAGCTACCTCGCTGGGCAAGAGTGTATTTACTGTGGATGAATTGCGAGACATCGCTGGTAAAGAAAACGTCGCGGGAAACTCTTTATCCACACTAATATCGAGACTCAACGATGAGGGCTATCTCTTGAAAGTATCGTCCAGCTCGTACAGAGTCTTTTTCTGCCAAAAATAATAATTCCATACGTACATTTTAATTACTATAATATTACACGAAGCCGCAAACGATCGGCAAATTGGCTCTCGACCACCTTAAAATCAAACACATTCGCGGTTAAATCGGAGAAAAAAAAAAAAAGAAAAAGAAATGGTCCACCTTCGAATCGAGGTCAACGTGTGTTTTTAATTTAATAAAACTTGATTTAATATAAACTCAGACGCATTATATTTTCATCCAGTATTCATTTACAGCAATTTAGTTATTACAACACGTATGAATCATGCGGATGAAAAGTTTCCCGCGTGATTCAACAGATAAATCAAACGACTCACAACATGAACGTTTATAGAATTACCCAAAAGTCTGTATTTCTGTTTGTCAGTTGTGGTATTTGGGAATTCAAACGAATCCGGAAAGCACATCAATCTTGATATTTCCCTCGGAGTGAAAAACCTCAATTTTAAAGCGATCAAAGGTTCCAAAAAATCGCTCGAACTGTCTCTGAGTTTTTTGAATTCAACAAAATTTTCATCCACATTCTTCTCCGACAATGGACTAAATATCGAGCCTGTTCCTTCGACGTAGCGTCCGTACGCTTTTGTGAAACAACAGGAACCCCGCGATTCGGGAGTTCGTACATCCAATACGGAAGCTCGTTTTTGGAGCACTTGTTCGGGCAGCGCGAATTTCTCCGTATCGTCAGATTTTTCGATCACATGCTCGAGTCTGTAACAAATTTTCGCCCATTCAGCGTTTCCCTCGTTATCCTCTCTTGCTAAATCCCGGTGAAAATCGTTTGGCAAACGCCGGATTATTTCTTCCGCTATCGAGCTAGTCAGAACCGCATCGGAAAAACAAAACTGAAGAACGTTTTTTTTGGCCAGTAGATAATATCTGTGTCTCGTGTTGGGAACGCCAAACTGGCAAGGACTCAGGATAAATTCTTTGTAGTTGAAACCGGATTTGACCAAGCACTCTACGAGCGCGTCCCTCGTTTGGGAAGCCTCGAATCCCTTAACATTCTCGACCAAGACGTGCTTCAAGCTTTCTATTTGCGGAATGACGCTCAAGACGTGATAGAGCGACGAGGATCTGTTGTCCGCCGAATCCTTTCGAAGGCCGACCCTCGTAAACGGCTGACACGGCGGACTCATCAATATGCTGTCCACGTCCATCTCTACGATCTCTTTCACGCTCAACGATTCTATGTTTCTATTAATGTTTCTCACTCCGGGAAAATTGTGTTTGTAAACTTCGTTCGCTACCGTGTTGATGTCCACGGCTGCAATGACTTTGCTCGGAACGCCGCTCGCTATAACAAAATTTAGAGCCTTTATATATATATATTTTTTTAATAGATATGAGTAGGGGGGAAAAGGCACAATTAATTATGAAAATTAAATAAAATACTATAATAGAAAAATTTAACAACCAAAGGATGAAGAACTTTAGTTTAGTATAGTGAAGTGCGTCAAATTTATTGTTGTAAATTGTAGACCAAAGTGTTTTTAAATTTTTTAACTTTTATACTTGTTGGGCCCGGAGCTCTTGTATTTAATCTTCATTTATTTATCATGCTTTGGTTGTAAAGGAGAAATCCGTCAAATACATAAATTTAAAATTAAATTAAATTTATTGAAAGGATCAATAAAAGTTATTGAAAAGCTATTGTAAAGTTACTAATAAGTAATTATTAAGTTGGAAAAATTGTTGGCAAACAATCTCTATATTTTATAAAACATATCTACATTCTACGCGCGCACACTGAAATTGTAAAAAGGGGCTTGTCCCTGTCAGATAAATAAATAATTAAATAAATAAATAAATAAATAAATAAATAAATAAATAAATAAATAACGTGTCCTGAGAAATGCACCAACACGGCTCTCCCATGAGAACACACATGTTATAAATTATGCATTGAACTCCTCGATTGCTCGCCTAGTTTATCTTGGTAAAATTTACTCCGAGTTGCGATTCACTGGGCAAACTCTCAGCATATGCCGCAATCGAACATGAGGGAGACAATATTTATGAGCAGTATGAGTACGAGTGGTAAGTATCGAATTCAATAATATCTGAGCAAAGTCGAAAGAAGATTGTACCAGAGGTAAAACCTTTTAGTCATCATTTGGTTATCAATTTTTTTTGTTTCTCTCTTCTTTCCTTTAATATAAAAATAAATATACATTAGGTATGAGATGCATTCATACATTTATATTTTGTTAATTGGTAGAGAAGAAATTCGTCAATAAATACAGACATTTTTTTAAAATACATGAGTCAAGAGGGTGACAAGAGTGCGCGACTATTGTAGAATGTACGCTATCTCTGCGACATACAAATAAATGCGATATGTTTACGTGTACTGGTCAGGACAGATGAGCATTTGAGAACCTCGTTAGAATTTATTTATTTAATTATTTATTTGTGGGACATACGCTTTTACATTTATAGTTTCTTAGAGTTGAGGTAAAATTTCACAAATATAGCTTGTCGCATGAAAATATAAAAATTAATTATTTACAATTATTTTTAATTGTTTTACTTTTCATAAACTTTGTTGCGTGATTAGAATATGACTGTACGTCCAGGTATGTGGTTTGAATAGAGCAAGGCATTTATTCATTGATATGTTTGAACTTTATTATAGAATGTTTATTATAGCGTGCTAATTATAATATTTTACATGAAATCTGATTACTATAATTTAATAGTTTTTTGTAAAAGGGTATTGTTCCTTTGAGAAAAAATAAATAACAAAGATACCCGCCTACTACGTTGACTATATTCAAGTGGTGCCAAAGATTACATTAATCTTTTTGTAATTTTTTCGATGACTTAACCTCAATAAAAAAAAATAAAAAAAAAGTATTCACTCAAGTTTTACCTTCGAGTGCGTAATGCATTCCTCCTATGCCGCTGTACAATTCCAGTACTTTCATTGCAAATCGAATTTTTCCAAGAATTTAGCGTTGCCGAAAAGTGGTATAAAATGTTTGAATCACCGACGGAACGAAAGCGATCGTAACCTCAAAACGGCTCGCCGATTAACGCTCAGAGTTTCAACAACGCCGCTCTCCGTGTGTGACGGAGCACTTTCTTTCCTCCAAAGTTATTTGTTATTGTTCGCTCCATCGTTCGGAAGATTGAGTCGCGATTGACGAAACGATACAAATGAGCGTCAACGATGTGTAACACGAACGCTTGCGGTATTGTTATTGACGGCGTGCACACCGATATAGCTATAGAACTTTACAGGTTAGCGAGTGTCGACGGCATTTGCGATTAAAATTCTCCCCAAATAACTTTTCACCTTTTTCCCTTCAGTAACCGAATATTCTTGATAGCGAGCCAGTTCAGGAAGTTTGGATCTATGATCAGCGTCAACCGTGAGGCGTCTCTCAGTCAATTTACCAGCGACATTTATTCCACAAAGTGAGCATGGAATTAAACTCTAATGAAAAAAAAAAAAAAATGAGCTTTATCTATTTTAACATTATTGCAGAATTCTCTTCGGGACGGACAACGAAAATATCCACGCCGCTGCTCGATACATCTCGGAGCGGGTGGACATAGACAGGCCTATCTTGATCTCAATTTGTCTCAAGGATTATTCTAAAGGCACTCTCAAGACTATTGTTGCGGCGGTTAAGCGAATGAAATTGTGGTAGAATTCTACCGACGGACACTTTCAGCGATGTCTGCGATATTTGGACAATTGGTCATTGGACCGCCGGGCAGTGGAAAAACAACTTACTGCAATGCGATGTGTAAATTCCTTGAAGGAATCGGACGCAAAGTGGCAGTTATAAACATAGGTAAATTGCGTAGACCGGTAATCGTGAGATTAGCATGATTTTTATTGTCTCGCAGACAATTTTAACAATGCTGTTTTTGCGATTGCGGCATTCTAAAGAAATAAAAATTTCCAAAAAATGTGTAGTCTGTTAAATTTTAAATTGAGAATCGATCTTAATGAAAAAAGAAACGAGCACAATAATGTGGCTGCCTCTGCACCAAAATTTAACTCGTTAGCTCAAGATGTTGTATAGATTTTCATTGTAAATATTTTCCACGTACCCCGTAGGTATTTTAACACACACAATTTTAAACTATTTTAAGTACTTTGACACTGAAATTGCACTGAATTTTTATATATCCATTTACGAAAATAGCTTCCTCTATGAGGTAGCAATCTTACATTTTTTTTTTTCAATTTATTCAATTTTCATTATTTAAATATGGTCTATTGCTCTTCAACCAATCCCAATGGTAATATGTTGCACAAGAAACTCTTTTCAAAATGCAATCCGAGATAATATTATTATTATTATTATTATTATTATTAAAATTTATAGCAAAGGAAGTGCAGCACTTATAAAATCTGCTTCGTAGTATGAATTAAATTTCTATGCATCTAAAACAGCAACGAAAATATATCCACATATTTGTGACCGACTCGGTACTTAAAATTTACACGGCATACGTAAGACACATTTACTTATTATCGACCCTTTGTTTTTCATAAATGTTTAATGGCGAAAAAATGTTGAGGGTGTCGGTAATAAATTTATAATAAATTTCATTTTTTATTCATTTATTCATTTTTTTTTTTCATTTTTTATAATAAATTTCTTTAAATTTCCAAAAAATGCTTATGATGTGCTCATAAAATCGTACAGAATAAAATGCCGATGGTTAAAAATTGTTAATTATCAATATTCTTGAACGGAAAAAATTTATTTGGGAGCCCAAACAGCTGTACCGTATCGGTGATGAAACCGATATTGCAAATTGGAAGAGAGGGAAACTTCTACCCAAAATTATGGTGGTAAGATCTCAAAACTGGACTTGAAATAATAATCCGCTCCTTTACAGATCCAGCGAACGAGAATATGGAGTACGAAGCGACAGTAGACATTTCCGAACTAATAAAGCACAATGAAGTGATGGATGTGTATGGACTCGGACCGAATGGAGCCTTGATGTATTGCATCGAGTTTTTAGAGGCAAACGTTGGGTGGCTAATCGACAAAGTCCTGAATCTCCGAGACCAGTACATCATTTTCGACTGCCCTGGCCAAGTATAAACACATACACCGAAGCTCTTACGGATTTGGACAGTCTGGGCGAAAAATAAAAATTCCTGGGTTATTATTTAAAGGTGGAGCTGTATACGCATCATAAGTCAATGGCCAGAATAGCCGAAAAGTTGGATCAGAATCTGGTCAGATTGTGCAGTGTCCACCTTATCGATTCTCATCATTGTAGCGATCCAGGTTAGTAACTAAAGACACATGTCGGTCAAAGAATTTGATCTTTCATCTTCGACTCGACACAAATAATTAAAGCTAGTGCAATAACTGTTGTTACGTTTGCCGCTACGCTGTCGAATCGGATGCCGGCTCACATTGGACTTGCGAAACTATCTACGTTCCAATTGTCGTTATTTTTATTGAATTATTATTCTGAAAATGTCACTGTAATGCCAATATTGCGTGGAAATTAACATATACCTGATAACTACTCCCCTAATCTAGTACCGAATAAGCCCGTAGTACAGTACAAAGTAGTAGTGTCCAAAACCTTGATCCGGGCAAACATTTTCATCATAAATGTTCATGCACCAATTAGATATGAATTTTGGTTTTATATGGGCAATATTCATACACTAATTTTATAGAATCTTTTTTTCCTCAGGACAGTGTACCGAAACTATCCTTTTTCTTTCTTTTCTTTAACTGGAGCAGATACTGCCGCATAGTATCTTCCTGCCATCGGCAACCTTTTGTCAAAGCATTTATTTCATTGCAAAGACAAAATAATTTAGATACCCAAGCAGCAATGACTTTTTCATAAAGTTCATAAGTTGATGACGTAATTTTTATGTTAATTTGACCAATAGTCACCGGCTCTGTTTCTACATTTTTATTTTTCCACGAATATCCGTTGCAAATCACTGATAAATTGTGTGCGTGCCGTAAGTGACACCCAGTACTGCGCCCAAATCTCCTCTCGGAGTGAGGAAAAATATTGCAGGGGTACAATTATGGCAAAATATACTGAGATTTGCGGAAACTAAGCGTAAAATGTGCACTACCCAACGCATGCTTACTGGCTGAGCGTGTGCATGTGAATCAGAACTGGGCAAATGCATTCTATACTTGAAGTACGTATTGAAACACTCGAAATATTGAAACACCCCAGTACTTGGAACTTCAGTAATGAAGTTCTTCTAATTCAACACGTCAGTACGCAAGTACTTGTTGTATTACCCAGTTCTGATGTGAATTATATCAGCCATATATGGGGAGGGTGTGAAGAGCTTCCATAATAAACTCTCAACAATGCTCTTGGATCACGATATCGGATACTCGAGCTAACTTCCTTAAAAGAAATATTACATGTTTTATTAACATTTACAGGAAAGTACTTGTCTTCGTTACTGCTATGTACGAGTACAATGTTGCAACTAGGCCTGCCTCACGTCAACGTCATGACGAAATTGGATGAGATGAAGAAATTTAGTGCACAACTCGACTTCAATATAGACTTCTATACGGAGGTGTTGGATTTGAGATATCTACTGGAAAAACTTGACGAAGATCCTTTAACAGCCAAGTTGGTATTTTTCCATTAGACACATTTTTGGAGCATCCGAAAATTTACTACACCCGATTGAACGTCGTTTTTTCGCAGGTACAAGAAACTCAACGCGGCGCTGATATCTCTCGTCGAAGATTACAGTCTCGTCAACTTCCTTCCGCTCGACGTATCCAACAAAGCTTTGCTTCTACAGGTGAAAAACGCGATTGACAAAGCGAACGGTTATATCTTTGGTGGAAACGAGCCACGGAACGTTCAAGCTTTACTCGCGTGTGCGGTAGGAGCTGTCAGTGAAAGTGAAAAAATGTCCACTATAGACTCGTACGTGTGAAGTTTACGCTGCTTTCATAAAAATATAAAGCTGATTATTAAAAATGATCTTTCTTCTTCTTCGTAACGTATAAAGAAAAAATACCCTCAAAAATTTTTAAGTGTTTCACATCGCTTCTTTTGCAATGTTCTTTTATTTACAAAACTATAACAGAAAGCGTATGCTGTAAGTTTTTGTTTCCTCATAAAAGAAGCTTTGTAAATAATTGATAAAAAGATTGATTCGACTTTAATCGAAAAAATGTAAAACCTCATAAAACAAAGTACCAAGCATGGATTTTCAAATTTATCAACGTGCCGTTGATTCGCAGCTTGTTTTATGAGGTTTTCTTTCGATAGTTAGACTCGAGTTAAAAAACGATAACATTTAATGAACGTTTAATCTCTCTGTGGATTACTTCAAACGTAATGCCAAACATCTTTTATAACAGATCCACTTGTGTACAAAAGTTTTAGCTTGATATATTGCAAATTATACGTTGGCATTAAAAATTCGAAATTCTAATTGACATTAAAATGTCGAAACTTTTTTGTTTTATGAATACAAAGCTTCCTCTGCAAATAAGCAAATTATGTTACTGATCGGCATAACAATAATATATTATTAAAGATTTAATATTTACAAAGTCTTCCCGTCGAGTTTAAAAGTAGCTTTTACTCTCGCGGATGTGCCCAGACATGAAGAGCAGCGGTGTGCTATTCCGCTTGGAAGACGAAAATTTGTCCCAAATCTTCATAGTCGTAGACCCGTTTCAGAAATGTGTCCAGCAGTTTAAGTCCAGAAATAGTCTTTAAATAATAATTATATGATTGTCGGAAGTTGGCATAATGTGCGAGATATTGATTCGAGTACTTACAACAAGTCCTGTATCTAACGGAACTAAACTTAATGGAATGTCGATGGAGTCTCCGGGCTTTAAGGTTCCGATCATCGTATCCGAAATACCGCACCAGGCGACTGAACTGTTGGACTCTAAGCTTAATAGAAGATCCATATTTCGTTCACTGAAACAACATTTTTTTCCGTAATTTCTTAGCGCATTCGAGAAGGACATTGGTAAAATCATGGAACACTTACGATGTATTTATAATATGACACTTGAATTCTATTGGATTTTCGAGAAACTCTTTTGTTGGAAGATTTTTAGCAGTTACCCTTAGATCCCTGTAGTCCGGTGCCTAAATCGTTTTCAAATATCATTATTATTGCGGATGTTTAAGATACAACGATGTCTTTAGGGGACTACGTTTTTGTTCGTTCAATTGCATTTTTTTTAATCCGTGCGTTACCGTTACTAATGTTTGAAATTCTGCACTCCAATTACAAGACTTGCAAAAGAGAAAATCAAACATTACTGCTTGTATTGTACACCGAATGGTTCCCTCCTCAAACTTTGGAGCTATTTTCTCAATATTTTTAGCACTGTTATAAATTATTTTTTTTTTTTTAGAATCGAATCTAGATATCGCGGTGTACATGTTTCATTATAATTTGCCTTTATAATCTTTATATTAAAGTATTAATCTTTGTTTGTTCTATAGAAAAACAAAACATACAGTCAATTTTTGCTAAGACGAATAATTGCAGGCTTGGACATTTCTTCCAGTGTCATTTTTTCCCACCGACGATTTAGGTATCGATTGCAGACGGAAACGAATATCGACCATTTGAAAGCGTAGTTTCGGCCCTTTCGATGGGCACACACATTTTAATTAAATTTATTTAGTGCAAAAAAAATCGCATAGCAGAAAAAGTCTATCCGATGCCTTAGCTTCATAGAAAAACCTCTCCGGCGGAATCTTTCGGTTCGTCTGGCGTCTATGACACGTCGATTAGAAACGTTCAGAAAAGATGGAATAGAATAGTGGTTTAGTGCAGATAAGATAATATAAAAGTGATACCATTCTTTGCAATTGGCTAGTTTGCAATCGTCCCCTTTCGCCCACGTTGCTGCGCCAAACAATGTCAAGTTTGCCGATGTTTGTCGCATTGTGCATCATCTTAGGATCCTTCATCAAACTTGACTGAGGCTTCAAGCAGTAAAGATACTGTCGACTGGAACCAGGATTCAAGACATTTACATTGCCGTAAATCGATTCACCACGCTCGTTGGAATTTAACGTTGATACTGAAAATTTTATCCTCATTTAGATTTGCGAGTTCGAATCTTGATAACAAATTGCTTACCTGTAAATAGATGCGACGATTCGAGTGCGACTTTTTCCAAACATATCGGTCCTGATGTTAAATTTTGTATTTGAGCCTCCAAATAAACTTCGTCAGGCTGAAATACAAGACAATATATGTACACGATAATAGATGCGAAAACCCTTTCCCTCCCTTGTTTCTGAATCATGGCAATTCTTTTAACGCTCCCAATCCACCTCGTACTCTGTCAAGCTAATTAATTTATTTGATAATTCTCAAAAGTTTAACTAAATTTAAAAATGTTTCTTTGTTTATGTTTATTATATCGCCTTTATCGAATGAGCAGCAAATGTAGGTTCAAAGAACGTCGACATAATTGAGATTTTAAAGAGTGCCGTTTATAAAATAAATGACCATTATTTTCACGCATTTTGTAGATATTTTGTACACTCGTTTTGTTGACATAATAAATATAACAAAGAAACATTTATAAATTTCCTCAAACTTTTGATAATTATCAATTAGATTAATTCCAATTAAGTATCAATTAATTAATTAATTAGTCTTTTTCTTTTATTGCGAAAATTGTATTATAATTGCAATACAATGTTCGCTATAAAAGAAGGAAGATGTTATACTTAAAAAATGACAAATTGAAGATATCAAAAAAAATCCACATAGAGAAAAATTACGTGCACAAACATCCTGATAACAGGTAAAAAAAATGTCAATGAACTTTCTCACAGAGGAAGTTATGCGCAATGGTAAAACATGTGGAAATCATGTGCAAATTTGGACCATTTTTCTTTCAGCCTTTGACGGTTTTTTCGCAACCACCATATATATTTCCGAATACACGCGCACATCCGGATGGCCAACTAAAAATCGTATTTCTCAATGCTTTGGACTATTTATAGTGCTCAAACATTCACATCTCTATTATTATTATTATTATTATTATTATTATTATTATTATTATTATTATTATTATTATTATTTTTAATCGCTTTGTCTGTAGGAATCCAAAAGAAAGGAGAGAAACAATGATATGTCTCCGAAGTCTTTCTCACTTCTTTCAGGCAAAAAGCAAATACCATAAGAGGAGCTTTGATTTCGTACGTATCAACGAAATGCGAACATGACGCGTACGTTCCATACCCATTAAAATGTTTATATATCGAAAAGAGATAGGAAATCCTAGAAAGAATTTCTTTGAATTCCCTCAATTTGATTAACTAAAAGAGTAAACAAGAGGCCTTGTTGTGTCGCTGTCGTCGGGCAAGTATTTTCCGTACCTCAGCATTGTAAAACTTGGTTTTAACGTCGAGTGGCTTGATGACTTCGAATTTGAAGAACTTCCTAAAAGATTGCGTCGTACTACCGACGCTAGCCGGCGTGTAACTAACTTCGCAGACTAATCTGAAAAGAGAGGAGAGCAATTGTTGAGCTTTCAGGGAAAAGCCATTCGGAATTAAATTGATTCTCGTACAATTAAATATTTTTACATGTGAGTTCCTATTTCCTTGACTTCGTGATGAATTACGTCGTCCACGGTATTGTCGGGTGCCAATTCGTTGACTTGGCAATTTTTGTGGGACAGCGCGATAGTTTGGGTGCTCGTCTGTAAATCTGCCTGGAAATATCATTTGGATAAGAAGAAATGTACGTAAGCCGCCTCGAACTGCATACACGATCGTCTATCGATACCTTTACGCGGACGTTCTTCGCTATTTGACTGCTGCCGTTGTGAACGCACAGGTAACTCGAAAATATTTCACCCAAGTGGATATTTCTGAAAGGACAAAGCAGATTAATTAACGGCCAATAATTACTAACGGACTGATCAAACGTAAAACTTTAGATTGGGTTTGGGTTCTTTTCCACCCAATTGAAAATATTTCTCTGAATATGTCTCAAATTTTATCTGAAATGTCCTGTGAATTTCTCAAAGTTTTCGTTTTTCAGAAAATGTGAAAAAAACATTCTGATTCTTTGAAAAATCTTTGATTTTCTCAACCAATTTCTCTTAATGATTGTAAATTTTGTTATTTTTCTCTGACTAATAATTTTGCATATTCACAAAAATTTATCTAGAAAAAGTAAACTTAAATGAATAGATTTTAGACGGAACTTGTAAATTTTTTGAAATCTCTGAACCAACATTATCTAAGAAAATCATAGAATTTCTGAAACGCATTTCCTCTTTTTCCACTTTATCAGAAAAAAATCAGAATTTTCCGTAATTTTTCAGAAAATACTTTGTATTTCTCTGATAAATTGTGACTCTTGGAGGTTGTGTCGAGAAAATGGTAGAGATGTTTAGCGAATAGCAGAGAAACTAAGAGCAGAGAACACCAAAGAAACATGTTTTGAAAATTTCTGAACATCACTGAAACATCTGGTCAGAGTTTCTTTAAATGAATTATCAGAAAAATATTTTCACCAGGGTTTTAATCCACGCCAATTCAATCAGCTGATTCATACGCTAAAGAGACTGATTCCAACCTTTTAGACATTGGCTTTTTGTTTGACATTTAAAAACCAACCATAATACCAACACGTTACATGTGTTGCGTAGAAAGTTGGTTTATAGTTGGATTTTCCAAAACAATCCATCCTAACAAGTTGACGGATGTCTGCTTATAGGGAAAAAACTAAGAAAACGGACCAAAACATGGACACGTCCATTGGGGAATGAAACGGACCGCAAAAAATGGTAAAACGATCGTACGTTTTTGGATTGGTCCTTTTTAGGTTGTGGAAACCGAGGAAGGACCAAACTTTTTTATTAAAATTTTTGGCAAAGTTTTTTAATTTTTGTTTGTTTTGCTTTGAATTCTGTTTTTAATGAAGGGACAGAATAAAAATATGATCTTGGTTGTTTTTCAATTGTGGGAACCAAAAATGGACCGAAGGAAATTAAAAAAAAAAAAATGTCCCGTCCTTTTTCGGTTTCCACAAGCGAAAAAAGACCAAACACCAACAAAAAATATACAGTCCGTTTTGTTGTTTTTTTACACTCCGTTTTGTTCCCCAACGGATGTGTCCGTTTTTCTATCCGTTTGCAGTTTGTCAACTTGCTGGGGCAATTTCCGACTTTATGCCGCAAGTACCGATAGCTCTTGCCTCGGGGTAGGAAATCGGATTGTTTAAGGAAAATCAAATCGTAAACAAACCTTTCTACCTGACACGTGCAACGGTTGCTATTACAGTTGAATTTTTTGAAGTCACTGAAAAATCAACCTCTCGAATGTTGCAATCAGAATTGGTTTGTCGCACCGAACGACCGGGGTTGGCTTTCAGGTTGGTTTCAAGTTGGTCGGAACGCGAGGTTTGTCCTATAAAAAAAAAAATGATCCGCATACCCAAAACTTTGCGGTAGTACCATAAATTGTCCGACGGCGAGAGTTTCCATTCTTTGCAGAGCGGTGCAGTCGTTCTTGAGTTCATTGTTGAGAGTGTTGCCGGGTAGATCGGTCGAGTCGCACGTCACGACTATCGGACTGGCGAGTGTCGGACGCGTCAATCTCATTACTGTAAATTGTGTAATTCAATTTTTTCCGTCATTATACGTCGTAAAGACGGAGGCTAGGAAATACCTTTCAGAGCCAAGAGATGTTCCGTTTTCGGTTTAACCTCCATCCTGTTGCTTATGCCAGTCTCTCTTTCACCTATCAACAATGGCACGAACTGTCAAAACTTTCGGTCGTTTGCTGACGGTCCGTGAAGTTGGCCACACACTCGAGATCCATGTGTTTATTTCCGCGTTGGGTCTTCCGCAGATAAGTTCTATCCAGTGAAACTATCGGCGTATTAGTAGATAAAATCTTACCGTCGAAAATCGTTGGATTAAAATGCCAAACATAAGTGAATTAAAAAATCTGCCTGAATTTTATTTCGGTCAGTCTCTCGGAAAGTTGCGTTCTTGAATTTTTTTAAAGAATTTCTAACAGAGTCAATCGAGTCTCGGTCAGGTAAGATTTTTTCATTGAAAAAGTACACAACAGATGGCCTTATAATAAGCCCGTCCAACAGTTATCGACAAAAAATACAAAGTACACAATGCTTAAATGTAAAGGTAGTATGAAACCAAAACCAGGCACTATTTTAAATACTTGGTATATTTAACGTGTTTTAAATACGCATTGTAAGTAGCCAAATACTGTCTTGGTATTTTAAGTACTTTTTGGGCTCTTTGTTTGTGTGTTTTAAAAAGTACTTGAACGAAGTACTCATAAATGTATTTTGAGTATTTTGGAGTATTTTGTCCAGCTCTCTATGAAAACCAGGATGACAAGTTTAGGTCTGAGGAGCGCGTAACTTAATTAATATTATAAATCGACGAGGAAAATAAAAAAGAGAAACTCCGGAATGCAACAATTGTAACAAAGCGGGCAAGGTGAAAAGCGCAGTCGAGGAGCGCTGGCATCGATTGCCGGTCAGAGCGAGAGGACTTCGATCTCCGTGCCTTCTGGCGTTCGAGCGTCGAAGTCGAATACTGGACAACAAAAAAAAGCGTCCGCCTAAGACGCCCATCACAATGAAAATTGATGGGTTTTGTCGGGAGCAGCGTCCGCGGCCTCGGACAATCGGGCGATGGCGAGGGACCGTTAAGCGCTCGTCGCCGTGCGTCGCCGTTGCAGTGCTGCAGCTCGCCGCGGTATAGCAGCACACGAGTCTACCTTTATATTAGAAAAAAATTTGTACATTCATCAAACTCGAGGGTGGGAAACTCGTAGGTGGGCCTCGATGCGAGCGTGTGTGCGTAGCGTACTTGGCAGCCGACGCGCGATGCACGACGGGATATTGGGTTGCGCTTCGGCCCAATACAAGATGGCCGGCACTTGTTAGTAGTGTATTTTTGTACCTTTTCAATGTGGCATTTAATGGGTGTTAAAGTTGCCGATTCCCGCCTAACGCGCTCTCCGTCAAACCTCTAACGATTCGCACGAGCCACTCGCCGTTCCGTACGAAACAATCCAATTTAAGTTTTCGACGATGTGTCGTCGCGCGTCGTCGTGATGTGTCGTGAAAGTACGAGAGACACGATAATTAGCCGTCATCAGCCATGTTCCGTGTGTGTGTGCCTCTATTGTTATGACAATTGTGAGCCCGAAAGTGCGCGACCGATCTGAGTGACAGTGTTTTTTTTTTTTCTTTTTTTTTTATCGCCAGTGCCCGCCGAAAGGATTTTCTCGGTCGATCCGCACCGAGCGAGCGGTTGATTAAATGAAAGGTAGGCGTGCTTCCCTTTTTTTTTTCACCATAAAGCCAACACTCGACGCTCCGCGGAGCGCCGCGCAGCCGTAATTCGCGATCTCACGTTCCATCTTCTCTCGTTATTAACATCGGCGTGTCCCGCACCGTACGGCCTCGGAATATCAATTAACACCGACGATAACGGAACTCCTTGCAACTCTCGGTGCGCCTCTTCGGCGGGCGAGACCGAAGTCGATTTTTTTTTTCCTTTCGTTTGTTGATTCCCTGGTTTTTTTTTTACTCGAACGATTATACGGCGAGAGGATTTTACCTCGAACATTTTTGAGAAAAATTCCCCCCCCCCCCGTCCATCGACTCATCCGTCCGCGCGATCATAACAAAGTTTGTGGAAAATAATATAAGCGCGCCCAGTGATTTTTCTTGAGCTCTCATTTTTTGAGTGAATCACGTGATCGACCGCGGCTTGCGATTCTTTTGTTTGATGCATCGGAAAGACTTCGCTCTTTAGGCCCGCGTGTCGTATTGTTTTTTTTTTTTTTTTTTTTTTTTTTTTTTTCAGGTCTATAGCGACGTTATCTAACGAATTGGTAGCGAAGAGTCGGCGATGAGAATGCGAGATACACGCTCTGCGCGAGAAAAGAGGACTCGTTACGCCTTTGTACATTCCTCTCGGTAACCCGCGTGTTTATGCCTACTGCCGTTTCCTTTTTTACTCGCGTACACGAATAGGCGCTTGAACATTCGAACATTTGCCCACTTCTGGGAAATGTTCGAAATTATGTTGGGATTCGGAGAGGGGAAACAAAAGAACCCAAGAGGTGTCGAGAACAAGCCCGATAGGGAAGAGATTGATGGACGTTTTGCTGGGACGAAAAACCTGTCTCGATGCTGACCATTTAAATCGAATGTAGATGATAACTTTGATGAAGGAAGTATATGATTAATGAGAGACTTGGTCAACAGAGGAATTACCGAGGTGGCGTTAGAGGCAGAGGTGAGACGCGGCAAGGTGTGGCCGAGACCGAAGGGATGAATGGAACGACGGCGTTACGCCGCAATGTCGGGGTTGGCGGTGCCGGAAGTCAAGAACCACCACCCGTCGCCACCCTCGTTGTCTATAAGGACGAGGCCGGATATGGGATGAAGGTTTCCGGCGACAATCCCGTATTCGTTCAATCCGTCAAGGAGGGTGAGTTCTTCTTCTGCGTTTACACATAGCCGTTTCTTAGGAAAAGGCTGACCGTGTGAGCCGACATTTTTCCGTCTCGTTTTCTTCTTTATTTCCGTTAACGTGCGGGGAGGACCGACGATTCAGTCAGTAGATTGTGTGTGCAACGAGGCTGCAAGAAAATGTAAACAGTTTTATTTATAGTGAGCATGTATGTCAAGATTATTGAGTAGGGAGATGAATTAAAAAATCTTATGTTATTTATAACAGTGTTGTTATTGCCGTTTATGCTGAACAAGCATTTTTCACTCATTACGACGATTTCGAGAAAACGACCGGAAATAGCTTTAGTGAATATCACACAAAATTTGTTCCCAATACCCTCCTTTATCGATTGATCCGACCGAAAATTTATTCAAAACAAGTTTACACAGTGGCAAGTTGAAAACCAACAAAAAAACATTATGTGTGCTGTTTTTTTAGCTCGCCACTGTGCGATTTCTATTTTTTTTTTTGTATTTCCTTTCCGTTCGGTCGATACAGAAGGGCATCGAGAATAACTTTTGGGTTATAGTTACCAAAGGTATGTTCGGTAATTTTACCGAAATCATGGTAATAAGTGAAAAGTGCTTGTTTAGTACAAACGGCAATTACAAAATTGTTATAAATAATGTTAGAATATTTTATGTATCTTGCTACTTAATAATGTTGGCATACAGACCTCACTATGAGGAAAGTTGTTTACATTTTGATGTAATCTCGTTATATACAAACTAAAGTGACTGAATCTTCGGTCACCCAAACATCCCTGGTCTCCTTAAAGCACAAAAACATCAGAAATGGTCCAAAAAAACTTTACGTACATACTGTTGATGTAATATTATTAGACATGTTGTTCTTACTTTGGAAAAAAGTAGACAAATATTCAAATGGTATTGGAAAATATATTTAGATTAAAAAAGAAAATTGGTAAATTGGTAATTCAAATTTGCAAAAAGTAGACACTGTTTTTAAATTAAACTTGCTGAAAGCTTATTCATATAGTGACCTTAAAGATTATGAACTGAAATCTTAAAGAACAAAAACTTTTCCAGCCTTACTGTTTTTCGAGTACTGATTTGACTTGCCAAGTTTTCTCGTTGTTTGTGGTAAAACATTTTTTTTTTTTTTTTTTTTTTTACTTCTAAGTTTATAATCTTTAAGGTCACTTAAAGATAACTTGAAGATAAAAACACTATACGAATCAGCTGTGACCAATTTTAATTTTAAAACTGAATGTACTTGGCAATACATGCGAAGAGTGGTTTGAATATTCATCTATTTTTTGTAAAGTAGGATTCTTCGTTTTTCTCGTCATCTTAAATTTCCGGCTGCTCACAATGAATACCAACTTTTCGTTGACACATTTTTACAGCACACACAGGCTCTTCGACTTGAATAATCGACGAAAAAATATCTGTTGCATAATTTCCAGAAAATCCCTTAAAATTTGCCGTTACTTATAAATGTAAAAAAATGTATGCTTTCTGGAATAACGATTAAAGTTTTGATTCGTTGTGTAACAGGCGGCGCCGCTGCGAGGGCTGGTCTGCATGCGGGAGACAAAATATTCAAGGTAAGTTCCGTATACCACTTTGTTATTGCTGGGAACCCCCTTGCTTTTTCCCCCCCTCGACGCTAGTATTTACTATCCACTGTTCGTAGCGATCGGTGACTCCCCTGCGCATTTTCTGTATAAGGAAAAGTTCTCTCTCGTTTTTCAGGTGAACGGAGTTAACGTGATGCAGTCGACGCACACCGATGTTGTCCATCTCATAAAGTGTGAGTACGATACATTACCGATTAAATTGGAATCACGATTATTGCAGACCTATTGCTAGAGGCGCGTTCAATCAACGACCGTTTAATTGTTTACTGCAAGCTCCAAAATGTTTGACTCTTTAATCACAACTTTCAGGAATACTTGGTTACGATTTCTGAGAGAAAAAAAAAAATGTTATGTATTTTTTTGCTTGCTCATAGAGGAGGCTTTTTTTAGTTAAAAGAAAAAAAAACCGTCTAATTTGAGGAAACATGAAGATATCGAGCTCAAATTTGGCGAATAAATGAGCCATAACACTATACAATGTTTGGTATTACATTTAACGAATATGGATCAAACCGTTTAAATTTTATGATGTTGTAATTTTATTGGCAAATTTTTATATTACACCTGACACGAGTTTCTGCAGCAGATATCGCTCTAGGAGTAAAATGCGTAGGAGATTTCAACTTAACTGGCTAAATATACATTAGAATGGCCACAAGATGACAAGTGCTGGAAATTCTGCTAGGTAAATTTTTTTTGTAACCCTTGTCGTTAAAGCCCTTTCCCCATGAAGAAGTTAAAATCGGTCGACGAACTATCTGATGGACAAAGGTATGCGGAAAACGGTAAAAAATGCGGAAGCGGTCTGCAAATTACTTTGCACCTTTTTAACTGTTATAAACGCAGGAGGTGACTCCATGGTTCGAACATATCGAATATCTAGTCATGTGACTATAATCTATCTAAAGTTTCTTGATAAACCCCAAAACCCATTAGGTACACCCATTATTCACTCGAGTGAAGACGAGAGAGTAAAAAAGGTTGTATTGATACAATGAAGGTGGAATCGAAAGATTGTACAAGACGATTAAAAAATGTCTCGAGGTGTTTTTACGTCCACGGACACGACACACTGATCGTTGGTACGAGGTTGTGTAGACGAGCGAGTCTCGATTACTCCACTATAACACTACAATGGCCTGGGGCTGGAGTGATGTAAGCACGTGCGTTTATAGCGGTGACTGTGTCTCACAGTCATCGGTCCAGCTCTACGTGATCAATGTTTGCAGGTATGCATCGGTTACTCCAGTCGCGGCGCCTGCAAACATCCTCTCTGGCATACTTCATCCACCTATCGTTCGTAACAGTAAAACTATCGGACGGTGGAGACACCGACCTGTTAATCAATTGTTCAATTATTATTTAATCCGCTGTAACTCTTCGCGTAAAACACACTCTTTGCAATGAACGTTACAACAAATATCCCGATAATAAATCGCCATGCAGACATTTTAATGATCCTGAATATTACAGCGTACTCTTTGGCACTCGAGAAATGAGCTTAGAAAGTTGAGTCACCGATCTAGAGACTACGTTAAACATTCGATACTTGAGTACCCTTTATGAAGTTAACCTTTGAAGATGCCAACTGCTTCGTTCCCAAATTTGCTGAAAGTAAACACGTTAATTATTCAATGCTAATGCATACCCGATATTCTGATTCTCGTGTGGGGAGCTGATAATTTTTCCGATGATGTTTTTACTCGCATAAATCGCAACAATGAGCGAAAAGTTCAGAATTCAGTTAAAATTGAAATAAAAATAATGGAGCATCGGTGCGAGCCGATGATCAGTTTTATCAAGGATTATTTACAAATTACTCCGGTATGAGTTGAAACGCCTTATTGTTATTCGTTCAGGAATGCGATTTCATTAAATGCCTCTCCCATTCTTTCCATTATCGGCGCTGCAATGATACGGCATCGGTGTAGGTCGCAACGCAATTTTTAATGTCTCGAACCAAAGTGTGCTCGCGAAAGTTTGTAAACAATTCGTCCCACCCAAACCGCTGTGTGGCATATTCCTGTGCCGACTTGAACGTTACTTTGAAGAGGTCGCGAATTAAGACACCATTCGAGGCCTGCGATAAGCCTCACGAGCCGAGAATGAGCGTCTATAATTCCTCGCTGCGCTACAGTCCAAAGTATACCGTGCATACCGAACATCCCTCGTATCGTGGCGTACCACGAATACGCCTAGCAGCTACTTGGAACACCCGCATCTCTCGGGGAGTCAACAAGTTTTGGCGAAGGTGTTGCACAAACTCGGCAGCGTTGTCTCGTCACGCGCAAAGTGAGTCGCGGATAATTCCTACAAGAGCAGAATAATTTTTATAAACACAATAAGATCTACGTGTGTCTTGTTTGAATACTGTTCGCTCAGCTCGACCACATCCACATCCGCGACTGCGCCGAGGCAATAATACACTTGGACGAGATACGTTGGACAAAAGGATCGACTACGACACTGCTATTTATTTATCTTTAATGCCCTCATCTTTAAAGTAGACTTTCCGAACTCCTCAATTGGCTTTTCAAACAGATCTGGCTAGTTGTATATATTTTGAGACGCTAATGGCATCATTGAAAATGCATTACGTTTAAATTCGAGGCGCCTTCGATCGTACGCTCGTTCGTTATAATGGAAATAAATCGCACACAGCAAAAAAGTGAGAACTGCTCACAACTTCGTTCGAGTGTACACCGCAAATATCTTGCTAACACTTGCTCAATTACCAGATCAAAAATTGTACACCGCCATTTCACTACACCCTCAAAAATTTACGTATTCTTGTATAATACATTTGTAAGTTTACAACATTTCGTCCAATATACTTCACATGTGTAAAACTACACGCGAGCAAACTTACACCGTTGGAAAGGAAAGATGGCTTTCGAGAGGGACGAATTACCAGATCAAAAACTGTGAGCGGTAAATGTGACTGGTAATTTTACCGTAAAAATACGGTACGTAACCGCGTTGAATATTATTAACACATTGGTAATAAAATCATATGGTCTCATAGTGATTTAAAACATCACCAACTAATGATGAATTTTTTTAAAAAATGTGTTATTCGTCATTTCACAACTATATAAGTGAAGTTTATCATTTTTCAACCGGTAACGTCACATTTAAGTTGGTAGATTTTATATGTTTTGACGGTAAATTTACCAACAATTTCACATCTAGATAAATGATTTTTACCACTTTTTACGGTAAATTACGAGCAACTTTTGTAGTTTTACAACACAATATGTTGAGAAAAAAATTACGTCATAATACGATAATTTTATGGTAATTTTACGAAATATTAAAATACCAGTATTTTCTATTACACCAACAAAAGTTTTCGTATTCTTGTATGATACATTTCTAAGTTTACAACATTTTGTCCAATATACTCAACATGTGTAGTTTTACACGCGAGCAAACTTACACTGTCGGGCAGGTAAGATGAACCACGTACCTGTATAATAACAGCAGAGCTCATCGAGCGCCCTTCTCGAAACCCGTCTTTCCTTGCCGACGGTGTAAGTTTGCTCGCGTGTGGTTTTACACATGTGGAGTACATATATCGGACCTGTTATGTTTTTGTTACGTTTGGCGAGTGTAACAACGAAATGTTGTAACCTTACAAATGTGTGCCATATGAATAAATAATTGAAAAGTGGCCGTTTCAAGTTTTAGTAAATAAATGACATCAAACTCGAAACGCCTTATAAAAATGACAATCGGAGGCACGAACGCGCACGAGTCGTCAAATCGCTGCCTAAGCATTTTGAGCCAACACTACCAAAGAAACGAGAAGTGATCGATGTTCAGTTGTGGATGGCGAGCCTCGTCTCACATCAACGTGAAGCTTTCTTGGCCTACGTGAGAACAGCGTGGAGCGAATTATTGCACTGTATACAGTTACGACTAGACGCACTCAATACCCAGTACGTTAGTACACTTGAGAAGCAATTGCCAGCTTGAAGTGGGAGTCAAGTTCGCCACCGTCGATTTAACTGCTACGGTGCAGTAGGCGTCGGTTTTGTACATCAAATTTATTACGGATTTCTACAAAAGTTCTTATTTATCGAAATAAACAAAAAGATACGGAAAACATGTACCAAAGGAGCTTTTATTGTAGGCAGTACTAAAATGTGGAAACCCCTAGAAACATTTTTTGCAGAAAGAAATAAGTAAGCATAATCGACATAATAATTAGTGATGCATCGCACATACATTCTCAACCAAGAGTTTAATTCGAATCAAAATTTCAGGACTTGGCGATATGCCAAAAAATGTGAAGAAAAAAAAATCAGCCGTATTAATGATATCAAGATCTTCGATTATATCAAGATCTTTGATTTTCTTATATTTCAAATCTTTTTTTGTTAGTAAATTTAAAAATCCATATAGAGGGACGAATTTTAAATACGTTACCGTATCGCGATTTCACAGTACTACATCCAAAAGTTTCGAGGCGATTGCGCCGACAGTTCTTTCATTATGGCATCCAATACACATTCGAAACGATGAATTCCAAAATGTAAACAAATTGTGAAAAAAAAATTGACAAAAAGAGAAAAAAAAACTTTCCCTGATTATCATATACTGAAACAATGTAGAGCAGAAAACGGAAACAAACTAAAAACAGAATGAAGACACAAAAGTAAAATGGGCCGAGTATGCGAAATTAATGTTCTTGGTACATTTAATAATTTCGGATTTTTATACCACTAGGGAGTGTTTAAATTCTCACTGAATCTTACTTTTGGCTGGGAATGTACGTGTGATGCACTATAAGTGAACTGATTTATAAAAGACCTGAAACTTTTTCTTCTTGTTTCCGAAAACAAAATCTCCGCGTCTACACACTGACAAAAAAATAATGTGAATATTTTAACAGTTTACGCGCGGACAAACGTCTTGAGCGATTGATAGAGATTTGAAAGTTCTTACAAAAAAAAAAAAAAAAAAAAAAAAAAAAAAAAAAAAAAAAAAAAAAAAAAAAAAAAAAACCGTCGACAAGGAGAAATGGCAGCGGGAAGGGGAAGCGGATGTCATATGCGTGTAAAGTTGTGTGTAGCGTGTAAACACTGGGCACCCCGTCATTCTTATTAATACGCACCTGAAGACGATGTTTCTCGGTACGACTAATCCGCGTCAAGGCGGTCCCCGCGTCGCGTTATTTCCTCGTTTCTCGTCTTGGCCAGCGCGCTCTGACGCAGTTTCCCCGACGACGCGGTGCGGGCATCGCGTCTTCTTTAACTCCCCCTGATTTGGAGCAAAAACGCTTATCAACGACACACCGATTTATCGACACGACACGAAAATAGCCCCGAGTGTTTTATCATATTATTCGATTGTCGCTACGGCTAATCGTCTCTACATGAGAACACCGACTACTTATAATCTGAGACGCGCTTGGAACGAGGCTCCGTTGGAACTCTATTTAGGTAGCCAGTCACGCTTCTTTGCACAATCGTCGATCTAAAAATATTCAATTTTCCGCAATCTCGTTCCTGTTTGTCGTCGAACCACTAACGATTACTGAAACACCATGGAAACAGCAATATTTTAATTCTCCATTGACATGACCACGATTCCGTTGGATATGTTTATTTGATGATATTTTAAGAATCCGCTGAAAGCTCGGTTATTAAACATCGTCATCAGCCGTTATATCAGGGCATCGCGATTATAGCACATCCCGAGTGAGACAGCTTGAAAATGTTGTACCATCCGCCAAGTCGAGGATAGGCGCGCATGGTTTTCCCCACGGTTCATCCCAACATCTCCGAGATTATCCGAGAAAGAAGTTGTAGCGAGCCAGTGGAAAGGATATAAATATTTGTGAATCCGCGAGTCGGCAACAACCGCACAATTTTTTTTTTTTTTATCGAATAATTGTTTGCAATTTGTGAAAAGCAGAGCTGGGCAACTGCACGAAGTACTTGAAATACCCATTGAAGTACCCATTGAACTACGTATTGAACGACCTATTACGTCAAGAAATTGATACTTCAAAAACGTACTTCAAGAACTTGATACTTGAAAACGTACTTGAAGAACTTGATACTTGAAAACGTACTTCGAATACTGGATACTTTAAAGCCTACTTCGAGTACTTGGGATATTCGGGCAGCTTTGGTGAAACGAGTGGTTTGGCGAGCGTTCCGCAGTTACAGAATCCCCTTGCGAATAATTCTCGGAATCCTCCGAAATACCCGATGACTAATCTATGGCCTTGAACTTGTGTCCACAGCCTCAACGCAGGTGGTTCTGACGGTGCAGCAGAAGCCAGCGGCGTCGGCGACGGGGCTGCAGGTTGGCTCTCCTACGGGTCAGCAGCATCAACGGCCCGCGAGCCTCGTTGCTGGCTCAACGATGGTGTCGCCCACGCAGCCGGCAACCTCCCTTCACAGAGCTTCCACCGCGCCCGCCGGTGGTGCCCTACCGGCCTGTAACGCCCGCATAACCGGGCCCCAACCCGTCGACGTAAGTCACGAAGAGCCGCGCACGACGATTCTCGAGCCCGTGTGCTTCGCCGCTGACACCGCTATTGCCTGCGCACTCAACGCCGATACTATTTTTCGTATGGAAACCTCTGTAGCTTCGAGTTCCCCCCGCTCGCGCACCTTAACCGATTCGATCGACTCCTTTTTTTTAACGCATCAAAGAGCACCGACCTCCCCCCGTTGCCGACTATCTGCGACGCCCACACGATACGTAAGATTACTCACACTTTTCTCGTCTCACGTCCGTCCCTGTCTCTCTTACTTCGATCTTATGCCAAGCACACGTATCACTCGAGTTTAGAAACAAAAATTTCAAAAATAGGTAACGGGATGGCATGTCTATTTAACGCTTCTATCGCTTCCGTCGCTTGCTCTTCGAACTCTTCGAACTCTTCGAACTCTTCGAACTCTTCGTTCTTCCGTCCTTCGTCATTGTCCGTTTTCACTGCTTTCGTTCTTTCCTTTCATTGTAATTGCTTTATTATTGTTGGAACATATGGCTGGAGCGGCGTATCTGGAAATTAAATTCTCAGCGATTAAATACAATGTCACCTACTTTCGCCTTAACTTTCTTGTAGTCCAAGACATTCTATGTAGGGATGTGCGAATAGCACTTGAATCGAATTGAATTGAATGTTCGAAAATTTGAATAGTACGAATTATTCAAATGTTCATGAATAACCCGAATTATTCTGAACAATCCAAATATTCTGAATAATTCCAGAGCTGGGCAACATACTCGGGAATATTCAAAATACCAAATACTATCTGTATTTAAAATACAAAATACTTTTTGCACTTAAAATACATTTATAAGTATGTTCGTTTGAGTACTTTGATTTTTACAAGGTATTTTAAAACGTACGTAAACGAACATACTTACAAATGTATTTTAAGTGCAAAAAGTATTTTGTATTTTGAATATTTTCGAGTATTTTGCCAAGCTCTGATCACATATGGTCTTCTGATCACTTAAATCTTCGAATTATTCATAACTATTCAAAAGTATTCATAAAGAATTGAATTATTCATATGCAATGCATAATAAATTGTTCGAATTTTTGATTATTCGCATCCCTAATTCTACGTTGTAATAATTCCGGAATTTATTTTAAAAAAATACTCTTTGATTATAAATTTACGGTTACATTTTGTCAACGTTTATTTATACGAATTATTCATTACTAATGGAAACGAATTTTCATCGTAAATTATCTACCCATGCAAATTTGGCAACAAATACTAAAAGAGTAATCAATTTAAGCTTTACACGAAAACGATTATTTTTTTTTAAATACTTATTAATATTAATTCTATTTAACGTCGGATCAACTTCGATGGTTATTACGACGGGTCTACTATTTTTCATGTTGTGAGAACTATTTTGGGTATTTTAGTATGAGTGAACCTTAACTGTACTTTTTGGGTGTCAGTAACCGTCGATTTTCTGGGTTTGCTTCACGGAGCCGGAGCTGCACGTCGATTGGTGGTTCTAAACATCGGACATCTACTGACATGTATCGAATATCGTACGATAGATGTCAGGAGCTTCGTCGCTTTACAATATTTTTCGTCAGCAAGACTACGACACCGGGATTCAAACCCAAAAACTCCTCATACTTTGCTTTACATTTAAATTACATAATAATAAGTTCCATTTCATAGTTTTGCCCAAAAAAATCATTTAATTACAGAAAACACATAGTGGACCTCCAGAGTGGGGTGGATTTCCACCTCAAGCGCGCTGCGTTATAGTCCTATGCAAAAAGATCGTCTTGCACACATAAGATATTTCAACTGAACTATCGTTCAGGTCCCGAGTCGGTAATGTCAATTTCTACTTTAGGAGCGCAGTTTCCATATCGTCTGTGGTGGTTTTCTACCCCGCACATGAGTTCCATGGTTTAATAAACCAACTTTTTAAAACCCTATATAACGAGATTCCCGTCCCATCGGGCAAATTCATATCGGTAATTAATTAAAATATCGGCTAATGGATCTAAATTAAGGTGAACGCATGTCGGGGTCTCGGAATTCAAAATGTTTATTTTCTGCCGTAATGACTTCTCTTCTCTAAATATGGCTTTGCATCGCGGTGACGGCATCGGAGTGCAATCGATATGTATGAAAAATAATGACGATCGATTATCCTGATACACCGTAGCACGAGAAGAAGCGTCAAATGGACGCCCAACGCGTTCACACCTTCCAACTGATGCTGGAAAAGGAGCAGAGCTACGTGGACAAATTGCGCAGCGAGCTGGCCAAGTCCGGAGCCGGTGGTGGAAGCGTCAGCAGCGCGACGGCCCTCCAAGCCGAGTTGGCCGGTGCCGAGAGAAGGGTTCGCACCTTGCAAGACCAGCTCGCCGCGATAACAACGAGCGACCAGGTAAGCTCTTGTCCTTCCGTTCGAATCCGTAGTGCCGTAGCGCTTCGCTCTACCCTAAGTTTCAATCACAATTGACATTATAGTTGTTGAGTTTCACGATTTTTTTTTTTTAATCTTTAAAGTCTTTGTTTTATTTATTTCCTGGGTTCGTTTTGTGTACATTATTATTTGAGAAAAATGAAAATCGCGTACGTCGAACAAACAAAAACACAGAATATTTGTGACCACGTGTGATACATGTCCTTTTAAACCATCCCGCCCCCCCCCCCCCCCCCCACTCGGCCCCTCCCGCCCCCGCGATTCTGAACGGCCCGGCACGAGCCCCGAAATATCCAATCGTCATATCGTGTGGTTTGTTGCAGTGTAAAGTTTTAAGTGTTATAGCCACGTTAGGGATAACCGTGAAGAGGACAAGTCGCTTTCGCCTAACCAGCCTTTCTTGTGTCTTACAGCTTTGCTCGTTGGTAACAAACACCTCGACTCCCCCCAGCAATTATTCCAGTTGCGCCGGGGGTGGCGATGTTCCGCCACCGCTGCCCTCCCGCAAATCCTTGTCCATGCAGAGTCTCTCCCCGCCTCCTTTGCCTCCACGTCCTCCACTCACCTCAAACACAAACAACATTGTCCAGTCGGAGCTGGATCGACAACTGCCGACTCATTTAACGCCCCCGACAACCAGTCACGGCATACCTAACTCTGTAAGTAGTGTCATTGCCCAAATCACGATAAACTATCTTCCCTCTTTTTTTTTTCTTCCCGTCTGTTCGAAAAAATTTTTCGCGGCTTTCATTCTACCAACGCATATGTGCACATTCTACAGAGACTTTTCGCGTACGCGACGTTACACCGTCCCTCGGTAAAAAGTTTTCCATCCGTGAGGCGTTCTCTGTCGACTCGGCCACTTTTTTTTTGGCGACCCTCAGATTTGTCCCATAATTGGTCATATTTTAGGTTCACTTGAAAGTAGTCTTTGAACATTTTTTCAGTTTCTTTTTAACCATTTTGAATATGAGTTTATTTTTCAAATTCATATATCTTGAAAGGGATAAGGCGGGGAAAAAATCTAACGACACGAAAGTTCTCTTTATTTATTAACTATTTAATGCATAATATGTGTTATGTTTTTGTTCGTCTTGGAAAAGCTTTTTTTAGCAGAAAGGAATGAGAATTATATTTTTTCGTGCGATGCGACACCTTCTATTTCGACGCCAATTTTTCAGAGTATTCAACGATGTATAAAGAACCTACAAAAAAAAAATTGAAAATAACTTCATACATTGCCGAATACCCTGACAAATTGGCAGCGAAATCGAAGGTGTCGCATTGCACGGAAAAATATCATTTTCATTGCTTTCTGCTAAAAATAGTCTTTGCAATATGATCAAAAAGATAACACATACTGCATTAAATGGTTAATGACTAAAGAGAACTTTTTCGTCGTTAGATGTTATTTTGCCCGACTTATCCCCTTCAAGATATATGAATTTGAAACAAAGACGCATCTCCCTAAATTGGATGAATTAAAAAATCTGAAAAAATTCACAAAGGGTACTTTTAAGTGGTTGAGTTGACAGAGAATGCCTCCTATGTCGTTTTATTGCGTTGCTCAATTTGTTGTTGTTGTTGTTGTTGTTATTCCATTTTTATTTGTATGAAAAAAAAACCCCAAACAAACACTTACATTCTCATATAGGAGTTAATTTTTCTTTGACGGTAGGACTTTAATTGTTTTAATTCTCATTGAGTTTGTTTCATTATTTTTGTTTTCTTGTCTGCGCTGGCTCTAGGGTAAAACTTATCAGTTTATCTACTATCGGGTGGTAAACTAACGAGAGGAAAATATATATTTATTATAAATGGTGGAATAAAATTAACATGTACAGTATAATTACGTGCTTGCTTGGAATCATTTAAGACGACCGATTAAATAGTGGATAATCGCCGGTACCGTTCGCAATTAGCATGCTCTGTACATAGTAATTTATATTATGTTGTCCAGGTGTGAGAGATAAAATTTAATGATGCATTTGTTTATCTTGCAAAGCTATCGCAGGGGGCGAATCTGGGCTCTTCCGGATCGCTCAACAAGCACCAACGAACAAAATCGAGCCCCGAACAATTGGGCACGACTATGATTTCACCGTCGGAGGCCAGCAGACGTCTCATCGCGTCCGAGTCGATGAACGATCTTTCGCCACCGAGACACCCGGGCCGCCACAGTGGGATCGACGTCGATGATCCTGTCCACGTAACACCACCGGGAACTCCGCCACCTCCGTATCCTCAGCCGTCTCCTGCAACCGACACGTCTTCCTCAACTATAAATGACGTAAGATGCTAGAAAAATGCCTTTATTTATTTGTTTATTTACGGGACAAGCCCCTTTTACAGGGAAACACAGATAAAATTTACGATTTCGATGGTACATTGTATTCCAAATGAAAAGAAAAGGGTAATAATATTTAGCGAGAAGAATAGTTTCAGGAGAATTTAATGTTGGCAATGTTCTGCATTTAAACAACAGCAATTATAAGAATTTTAGACGAGAAAATGGAGCGCAATGTCTAGAATCAAATTGCCATTCACTGTGCGTAGTGCAAGACCTCGGTAGCACAGACCAGAACGGATTCGGAGTTGTTTGGTCGATTTGGGACGACTTCCTGCACTGAGAGAAGGATCTAGCAAATATGATTTTCGCGTGAGAGATATTATCATAGCGCATAGTAGTAGGGAACTATGACAGAAAGTACCGGAATTATAAGCATTTTTTGTAAAGATTATTTCTGCCATATGTGGCGCCCTAGTTGCGTGCGTACTACCTTGCGCTATGGTAATTTTTCTCAGACGACCGGTAATTTTTATTAGATCCTTCTCTCAGTGTCGTACTTGATGAGTCGGCAGGGACAATTCACTATGCCGGATATGATTCTGAATGATAGTCGTTCGTCGTTGAATATCATCGGTGATTGCTAGTTTGGAATTCGCAAGAACGCTGCTACTTCATCTTAGTCGTGAACTTGCTGCCCCATGGGTTGCCCGCGTTAAAGGATGTAGGCTGAAAGAATTTGTTGAACATGTACTGCGAAGAGAGCGTTCCAGAGCTACAAGGCATACATTAAAATGTGTCGTGGCAGCGTTATCTACAAAGATCGAAATGTGTCTGGTTTCACAGATTCATAAAAAACATGATGAATTTCACAAGTTATCTCAAAGATGCCAACCCAATGAGGATTGGAAATGCTTTAAGGAAAACAAGAAAATTATCATAGAATGAAATCTTTTTTTGAGGGAAAAATGCATAAAATCAAATCTTGAATTTGTTTACTTTCTGTTTTAATTAAGTAATTAAGATTATTTAATTAAACACGGTTAAGGGTGTGCACATTCCTTGTAACGGGTTCTTTGGGAAAGATATGGATTTCACGATGACAATGCTTCCTCACTTTAGGACAGGTTTTTTATTTCGTAATTCCATTTTTTGTGGGCAAAAATAATCACTCGAAGAAAAAAGTAAGGGTCGCAATTAATAATGGGTCGCAGATCGTGGTAGGGGTAGAAAAATGTTTTCTCATCGAAAATTGTGTCGCTTTATCGTTTGTTTCTGCAACAAATCCAGACGCTTGCGTGGAAGAAGTTTTGAGGGTGCATCTAATAAAATCTCACATTTTCAATCTTTATCATGCTTAGCGTATTATTATTGGTACGAAATAAATTTTCCGAAAAAGGCTACAGCGATTTTCTCAAAAGTAAAGTGAGGAAATTTTATTAGATGCGCACCGCACAGTTCACTTTAAGAGCGTGTCGAAATCGAATGTGGACAAATAATTATCTGATCTATTGAAAAATTGGATTTTCGTGTATAGTCTATACAATGCCTGAATTTTCACTAAAATATTACAAGATGAAATTACTAACTGAAATAATAAGTAATCAATGGTTCTCTGTACAGAGTCAATTATCGTATGAAATAATTGATTCATAATTTTGTTGAAAGAAACGAAAAATCTTGCATCAGGTTAAATAATTCTTGAAGAAGTATGCCAGATAAATAATAAATTCTCCCGATTTTTAATACACTTGTATTTTTGCAGAGCTTGGTCGACAGTTTTGTGACTGTTTCCCCGGTTCGACAACCTCTCAATGAAAGTACTGCCGGACTGCCCCCGATTCAACAGCCCATAATGTCTATGGAAGACGACGACATGAGTGACCAAGAAGTTGTAAGTTTCATAGTTTCATGCTGAATACCAATTATACTTAGATATTTTTCGTCAATTCGCTTTATTCATTCCTTTGGATCGATAGCGTTTCTTCAAGTTCGCCGACAATACATTTATTTATCACGCAGATATTTGCCGCGTCAAGCCAATTTTATGGTAATCAACATCTGCAAATGCGTAGTCTTGCTTGGATGAGTAATCGGCAAGATGTTCTCAGAAATAATATTTGTAGGCAGTTTTGGGTTGAAACGAAAACTGAGTTGGTTGCAGCCAGACACCCACTATTACCGAGTTTCCACCGTGAGTGAGATCGGGCCGAGATTTACTCTGAACTAGCGGAAAAATTTTAGTAGACTCAAAATTTGAATTGATTAGAATTTTGCTATTAGTTCAGACTCTTTTCAGTCCGGTCTCACTCACGGCGGAAACTCGGTATATGTTACTTTAAGATAGTCCGCGCAGTGCAGTCAAGTCAATCGACAATCCGGATTTCAAACATTTTTTATACACGTTTGAAAGGAGACATTTTTGCGAACTCAGGTGGATTTAGATTAAAGAGTTTCTACTTTATGCAGAAAAATAATGTACAACAATGATTTTACAGAAAAATAACTCAGGTTACGCAGATAAATCTACGGGCATATTTTTACTCAATTTTTGTGAAGTCAAATTTGTAATTTTCGTCCGATTTTAACGAGTGACAGCTTGTTTTGTTTGATGCAAAATATATTTTATGAATTCACCGAGCAATTTGCTCCATTTGGATTCTTAATCAGAAAAGAAGTTTACTTAATGTCGTAGTTGTGCATTCTTCATAAACGAACGACTCCAATTTGCAAATGCTGAATATTATCATTAATGTTTTCCGGCGAATTCACAGAGAATTTATCGAAAAACGAAATGAGCTTTCACTCGTAAAAATCAAACGAAAATTACAAATTGAACTACAAAAGCTTGCCGTGAACTGAGTAATTTTTCTATAAATTCATCGTTATACATGTTTTTCTACATAAGGTCGGAACTCATTAATCTAGATCCACCCTAGTTCGCACTAATTGTCCCTTTAAAAGGTGTGCCATTTTTTAAATCTGATACTCCATTGACGACTGTGCCGTAAGGACTACCTTAAGGGATTGTCGTAAATTACAGAACAAAAATGTAATGCACGAAGCACGTACGCTATTTACACAGAAATTTCGAGTTACCCAGTACCGATAGCAGCGATACCGAATGTGTCACTAAAGAAGTAAAATCTGTCGGATCGATTAATCGTTCTCATGTTCACAGGGTCAGCTGGATAATCACGGGCCGTTCAAGTCTCTCTCCAGGCTGTGGGAACACCACGCACATTTATCTGTATTTATTAACTACGTACTATTGAACAGTGATCCCTCCAGTCTGGTACGTACATATTGTTAATAATAATAATAATAATAACAATATCCTTTATCGTATATTATTGTAATATCGTAAAGTGGCCTTTGTTAATATTTATACAAACAAACATGATCGTTTTGCAGTTGTTTTACTTGATAACGGATCTGTACAAGGAAGGGAACGCCAAAGAAATGAAAAAGTGGGCTTACGAAATTCACTCTAGTTTCCTAGTGCCCGGTGCGGTAAGTCTTACCTGATATTCTACAGGCTTTTGTTTATCAAGGTATTTGTCTCGTTGAGGCCTGTTTTATTAAGGCCGTCTCGATTTCCGATATCCTATGTGGGTATTCAATTTTAACAACTTGACATCTGGCCAAGTTAATCCGCGAGATTTTTATCCTTTTTTGCGTTATAATTAGAAAAAACGAGTATGCACCGTGATAAGTATTTACAAAGTTTCAGAACGCTTTGACATTGTCGCACTGAGATTAATAAATAGGTCATAGTCGTAATTGGCTAGCTAACTGTATCTAAATTACTTTAAAATCGGGCATTTGCAAGCATTTTTTAATAATTCTGAACGACATGAATTGACTTCAATAAAATTTATAAATTTAAGTGCGCTCGTTAAGCACTTTGATTTATTTAGTCAAATAAAGTGGTAAAAAAATGTTGATGAGCAATTGTAATTATATCTGGATGAGCTCGCCGTTTCGGAGTGTCGCTCTACCGCAGCGTGCGACTTCTTCGTACCTTAACGAGACAAATACCTTTTATCTGTAAAAACAATGGATACAATAATTAATTTATGTGTTTCTAACATGCAGCCGTTGCGGCTGAATAACGTCGATGAAAACGTTGCCCGAGAAATAGACGACGTTCTCTCGAAGGAATATGACAAGGAGGAAATTCTACGAAAGGTCGGTGTACTTTTATTCCGGACGGTGCACGTGAACTTTGTATTCTACCGGATGACTCACGACTTTTTTTTCTATCCCCAGATATTTTGGAAGGCGCGAACCCGAGCGAAGGAAGAATTGAACGAGCAACTGGCGGACTTTCAACAGAAACGAACCGCAGGACTGGGCACGTTGTTTGGCCCGACCGACGCGCAACTCGACGAAAGTGCGACCGACAAAGCGCAAGAAACGAGAATCATTGAAGCTTACCTGCTTCCTAGATTGCAGCCAGATCTGTAAGCAGGACTACGGCAATCCAATCACTGTTTCCCTAATCGAGAAAATATCCTAACGGCCATATATTATCATTCGATATAAAAAAAAGATTAAAGTTCTTGCCACTTCATAGTAAGTGAATGTTAATTCGGGAAGGTGATTCTCTGTATCTCTCGCAAGTTGGTGGGCGGCTGCTTTTAGAAGAAAAAATAAATAAAAAACGGACACGTACGGTGGGGAACAAAACAGACCGCAAAAACGGTAAAATGGACCGTACGTTTTTGGATTTGTCCTTTTTCGGTTGTGGGAACCGAGGAAAGGCCGAAACGTTTTTTTTTTTTAATTTTTGGCCAAGTTTTTAAATTTTTGTTTGTTTTGTTTTTAATTCTGTTTTTAATGAAAGGACAGAATCAAAATACGCTCTTGGTCGTTTTTTGGTTGCGGGAACCGAAAACGGACCGAAGCAAATTTTTTGAAAAAAAATGTTCGGTCCATTTTCATTTCTCGCAACCGAAAAAAGACCAAATACCACCAAAAAATATACAGTCCGTTTTGTCGTTTTTTACGGTCCGTTTTTCGGTCCGTTTGCGGTTCGTCAACTTGCTAGGGATATTTTCTATTCAGGATACAGTCGGTCGTAAAGTTTTTACAAAGTAGAGTAACGCATTTAATGTCCAACTTCCAGTCGTTCAATTATCGTTTGTCCGTATTAGAACTTTAATGAAAAATCATTTCATTTTTTTTTATATCGTGCGATTTCGAATCTCCTGAAAATAATTTTGCAACTGTTTAATTTCATATTTACCGTGAGATTTTTTTTTCACGTAAACAGCGACAACGGATTCAGTTCGCTGGCGCTCCTCAAATTTCGTTTCACGTTTCGCGTATCGTTGCGATAAAAAGTCGGGCCCGACTAGCTGTTAAAACTGCCTTTACGATTTCGATTATTTCGAACATTCGAGTGTCACGTGTCGAGTCTTTTTTTTAAAGGGACAAATTTCTTGTATTTTAGGGAGGTTTTAGAGAAGGATCAGCCGGATCTTCGTAAATTTACAACAGCAGCCGGACTGGCGACGATATTGACAAAGATCTTTCAAGTACGGCCAATGGTTCTCGATGGAGTCCCAACTTTCGTCGCCAAAGACAAGTCGAATATAAAAGCACGCTTACTCACCGGAAAGACGAGAAAGATGATTGTCAGAGGTCACCATTTTGTCGCAGACCAATACTATACCGTCACGTACTGCAATCATTGTGGACTTATTATCGGTGGTATCGGACCTCAAGGATATCGATGCAGCGGTAAGAATTCTTCCAGTTGAAAATATAATAATTTCCATAGTTCATTCAATAGGCCAAATCAATATTTTTGTGTTAACGTGGAGCTTCCTCTTGTCAGAGCGTTTTACCTCCAATTGATCCATACTAACCAATACCTGTCCGATATATGCGTCGCTCTCTTTTAAAAATATTGCTTCGGAATAATGCTTTCGGATTCACAGATTTCGACTTCAGCCGACTTTTAATTCAAGGGAATTTTCCTACTTTCAAATACAAAAGTTGCACGTTCAATGATTAAAATGAAGGAAATATATTAGAGAAATGGCATAAGTAAATTAGATACACTTCGAGAGATTATCTAAATTCTTTATTTCGAGAAAAAAAATGTTTTTGTGCAAGATGTGATGAATAATAGTTAAAAGTATCTCTCCCACATAAACCGGCACTATAAAACCATTTTTTTTATCTTACAATTTAAGTATCGTTAAATGCTTTCCGTTTCAGTTTGCTATCTGAGCGTTCATCGAATATGCGTACGTGTAGTCGAGGAGAACTGTCCAGGTCCGCTGATTCGAAAGGAACGAGCAAACGATCGTATCAGTAGAATCATGGAACGTATCCGTCCAGAAAGAAAACCTCCATCGTCTCATCATTCGCAAAACCACATGCACCTAAGTGAGTAAATCGAGGCGATAACTTGCTTAAATCTTTTCTAACGTTTCGGAAATTCACTTCTAACTTCCCTTATTGCTAACTGTTCCAGTTGAGAGGGTAAAGCGAGGCGAAGAAGATGCTGGTGTAATCACGGACGGTGAAAACGGTGAGTCAGCACTTACATTTTTCTTTTGCAAGAATCGTGCAGAGACTTCGATGATGTGACGGCGAAATTCCAAAGATAGAAAAATATGGTGAGTTGGTCGGTTTCTGACCACTTCCGCTAACGTCACCCATATTTTTCCGTCATTCGAATTGTCTATGTATGTGCAACGCTGGACCGTCATGCTTTCCTTCATATTTCCACTGCTAAACGACAAATGAGTCCTTTTTAAGCAGAAGGATTGCCATTAAAAAAGTCCGATACGTTCGTACCGAACGTACGCGACTGGAAAAATTCATGCGTATTAAAGGTACTGAAAATATTAATATTGCATAATAATAATAATTCTAAAATGTCATTAACAAATTAATCAAAAAATTAATTGTTTAACAAATTACCTGTCCACAAGGTTCTTTTTAATGAAAATCATTCGTTACTTTATCTGAATACGTATGAATTTTTCCGGATTTTTATATCATCGAGAAGTGCTTGCAATCTTCTCTTATTTTTCTCGAACTTACGCGAAATGGGCGCGATGCGACGTAGTTACCAAAATACAAAAAATATGCAACTGTAATTAGTACATTGCTTCCCCATCGTGTATCATCGTGCGCAGAGTACTTTGCCTACATAAATAAGTACGATGACGCGCATGTTGTGATGTTAAAAGGCCAAAAATAAATGGACAATACGAAAGAATGTTGTTGAAGATAAAATGCTGCGATTACGCCGGTGCCATTTTTTTCTTCCTCACTTTCACTTAAATTGTTAGATAAATGTCGATGTGAAACATTGACAAGCGAGAATGCTCGTCAATTTCGAGAGCTTATTATCGTCGTTCCCATTGACGTTTTACTTCTGAATGGGGATACCCTTTTTTCCGTCAAGCCGAGCTCGGTCGGTAACAAAAACTGTAACTGATGGCGGTAATTGGTTTCGCTGATGGCAACCATTTCCGCCGAAAAGCAAATTCTTGAATGAGGAACAACGATTTTTCAATTTTTGAGCCACTTTAAGAAAAACGTCGATTTTCGTAATTTTCAAGCGTCGATATCTCGGTTCCCAATGGAGCTAAGAAAAATCCGAGGCGCCGGTCGTGTTGTACGGGAAAAAATACACAAGATTGTACCCTGCCCGAAGTTTTGGAAGTATTTTATCGTGCCGTTTGAGGACGTTGAAAAACGCAAAAAATGAACTCGAAAGGGAATTTTTTTACGAATTTTTATTCTCTTTTTCTAATGCAGAGCTGGGCAAAGTACCGAAAATTACTTAAAGTACTAAGTACAAAATACTTTTATTTCACTTGGTGCGTAAAGTGCAGTTTTACGCACGCTTCGCGCACGTAAAACTCCCCTATCGCACCTCGTGAAATAAAATTTCGTACGATACTCGTGCAAAAAACGTTTCCTTAACTCTTAAAGTTATAATTAAAAAAGAAATTGTATTAATTTCTTTCAACGGATTTCTCCTAACGACCTATCTTCTAAAAATCTTAATTTCGAGCTCTGACTAATAAATTTTAAAATAATAGTAATAAGTACTAAACTAAGATACGTATACTGGAACCCCTGGTAGTTTATACACTCAGCCAGTTGAAATTAACAATTAGTAGGGAAGAGAGGGGCAAAATGGGGCAGTGGACAAAACGCCATATTCCAATAATTTGTGAATGGGACAATGGGGCAGAAAGGGACAAACAATCCGGATGTATCAACAGGGCAAAATGAAACATCAAAAAATGAATAGAAACTTGCGTTTTGCCCCACTGTCCCATTTTGCCCCGCTCTACCCTATATGCACGAGGTTCATTGCATCTCGTGACATGACATTCTACGATTAATTTGTTTCACGAGTAACTTAGGACCGGATTGGTCTTTTTTTCATCTCTTATATTTGCTGTTCTCAAGATAATACTGTGGCCTATTTGTATCTCAATACTTTCGTAGTAGCAATTTTTTTAAAGATCTCGAATGATGAATCCGGAAAGTTTCATGTTGCGAATTCATTACAAAGTGCGGTTATTCGCGAGATGGCCGACTTCCTGGAAATATTTCTCCGACACTTGCTCATAAAATAAACGGCACTCGAATGTTTTGATGTTGAATTTTGTAATACAAATGGTTAAAACAAAGGAGACGAGGCATATACGCTGCTTCGCCGAAGTTTCTTCGTCTTTAAATATCGAGCCAGCGCTCCCGTTAGGGAGCAAAGAGGCGATGTTTATTATTTGTTCTGAATATGATTAAAAATGCACCGAGAAAATTGAACGCTGCGGCCCTGGTTCGTATCCGCGCACAGCCTACGAGCGATACCAGGCTCCTATCATCGAGCGGCATTGCCAAACCGCGGCATGAATGTATCCAGTCTGCAAGTGGGTATCACCAGAGCCCGAGCGAGTAATTCCGAAACTTCCGACCGATTAGTCCGGCGGTGACTGGTCGGAGCAAAAAAAGCCTGTGTGTATCAGCCGTCGCAAAGAAGAATTAGTGAAACTAGCAGTGCGCTCTTTCCGTCACGTCTCACACAGGAAACAGTTTTTTCGTCTATAAAGGAACGTCGAACGTTCGAGTTTCGCGATCGCTGTAGCCGGTTCAGCCTTTAAAATAACAAGTAAATCTTCATTCGATACTCGAGATTCTTGCGAATGCAAAGTAGTCACTTTATATCGAAATCGAACGTTTCAGTATAGCGATCGCTGTAGCCGGTTCAGCTTTTAATATAAGAAGTAAAGCCAAAAATCTTCATTCTATGTCAATACTCAAGATTCATGCATAATGCAAAGTCATTTTATATCGAAATCGAACCTTTGAGTATCGCGATCGCCGTAACCGGTTCAGCTTTAAAAATAGCAAGTAAAAACTCGCGTTTTATGTCAATACTCGAACTCAATAAAAAAAATCCACAAAAAACTAAACGCAGTGAGACAAACGGAAATATTCGATACGAATTTCCGAGATTTTCTTCGAGGCGCTCTAAAATTTGTCTGGGCGAAGGAATTTTTTTTTTCTTTTCAGCGCTCACCATCCCGACGATTGAAAATAACGCCCGAGAGATACTACACTGAGATACGCAGCGTGTACGGCGATAGTGGACGAGTGTCCCACTCGCGTTTTAATTGTGCTCTCGGTGGGCGGTTTAATCGTACGGGACTCTCGTCGGTGTCTGACTGCGCAAGTGTCGATTAACGAATGTGCGACTCGCAAGTTACAGCACCGGCCGCTCCCGAGCGATCGGACGAGCCCGATTAATATTTCCGTGAATTTTGATCTTGAAGATGCTCCGTCGAAACTACCGTTGACGATACGTGACCGACAATCGTCCCGTGGACACGTGGGTGACAGACTTCTTCTATCGTCACTTCGTCAACGCGGAGACCCACGCAGGCGTGTTCTCCCCCCGATCAAGAGAGGAAGAAACGGAGAGGGGATCCGAGTCGGTCTCGCGGACACCGGAAACGAGCAGCTGCGGAAAACAAGGCAATCGAGATTGGAGGAATTAGTTTGAGCGGAGAGTTCGACGGTTTTCGACGCTTTGAGGGAGTGCGCGTGTGTGCACATGTTCGAGGTCCGGCAGCAGGAGCACCTGGAGGGGGGAGGAGCGACGTCTCTTCACCCTCCGTACAACTTTCAGCCACTGATTAGCGGCCTCGGGAACCTAAGATTGTCCTCGGAGAGGTGCAGGAATAGACTTCATCGAAAGCTCAAACCGGATGGTAATGCGACGGGCGCCGGCGCGGCGACCAGTTCATGGATTCTGAGAGAGCTCGGCACGCGGCAAACATTCCTTTTTTTAAACTTTTGAAAATGTTAATTATACTTTAACAAGGATGAAAAAGAAATGTTAACATTTTTTTGAAAAAACCCCCAAGAAAGTTTAACAAACAAGTTTAATTGTACGGTTCTATAGTTGCAACTCGATCGCCTCAGTGTAATGTCATTTTCGCAAAGTGATAGAATTTCCTAAATATTGTGTCTCTTGGGTAAAATTTTCTAATGTCGTGTTTCTCTGATGAGATTTTGTATGTGTTGCTCGAAACAACTTGCTATTCGTCGTATCTCCGATAAAATTTTCTGTTTCATTTTTCCGTGATCCAATTTTTGATATTTTTAAAACAGTTTTGTAACTGGGATTCTGTGTCGAAGAGATCGAATGTGCCTGCCGAGCTTTCCGAGTAATCGAGACCAATGGATTTTCCGGTTTTGCCGATGTGTATTGAAGACGCGATAAAAATTGTACGCAGGCGGAACAACCGTGCCGGAAAAGATAATCAGGGACAAGATATCGAAAAAGGCGGCGAAGACGAGGACAACTCACGGTGGTACGAAAGGCTCGATTGCCGGCAAAGTTTGGGAGACGTTGGCGGCGGTGACGAAGAGTCGCGGCTCGTACGCCGATATCAACAAAGCCGCTGCATTAATTGTACATCTGGATGAAATTAGACCCTCCGCGTGTTCCGCGATAAACATCGAAAGCCCAAGTGCAACGTTCGGAATAACTGCGCTCGCCCGATCGGTCGGCTCTGACCTAGATCTCAGCATCGAGGAATCGAAGGATATTTTTACCGAAGGACTTGCAACGAAAGGTTCGTCTTGTAATGCAATGGATCGACGATGAGAAGATCTTTTTTTATCTTTAACAACGACGCCATGGCTGCATGAGTTAAGGTCTACTTCAAAGGATTCGAATCGGCTTTTTGCTGCTACAGCGAGGAATCTCTGTGGGAATAGGGGAGAGCGGTGCAAAATGGGACAATGGGGCAAAAGGGACAATGAGAAAAACGCAATTTTCCAATAATTTTTGGATGCCCCATTTTGCCCCATTGATACAGCCTGATTTTCAGCTCCTTTTTTACTCACTCTTCCATCAAAAAGTTATTGAAAAATTGGATTTTGCTCCACTCTCCCCCTATACATTTTCCTTTCTAATGGACGAATCGATGGCATCGTAAAAATTACATTAGAAAATCGAGATTATGCTGTCAAAGTACGTTTGAAAAAAAAAGTCTTGAAGTGCTATTGTTAGCGGATGAGCGGATGTGCTTGATACAAAAAAAAAGTGATGGAAAAAGATTGGGACAAAATTCTATTGTTTTCAATACGGAATCTGGTTTGTGAATTTAGAAAGTGCTATACATTTATCCTACAATTTTCATATGTTTCTCCAAAAAATGTACTATACATTTACAGTACATTTGTTATACAGAGACATAGAAATTATATTGAAACCGAAAATTCGTTTATGATTTTTTATTCGCAATTTGTTAATATATAAAAAAATTAGTTAATTAACAGTATTTTGTCGTTGTTGACGGTTCTATTAAAGATTCTGTTTTTAAAAAAGGCCCGATAGGGGATTTGAACTCATTATATATTTTGAACGAACGTGATATATCGAATCCAAACGTTCCTGTGTTAGTTGCGGTTTGTTTAAATATGCAGCAATCGTCCTAATAACGTACACAATTATACCACATCGATTAAGAAACATTGATATTGAATTTAGCTAAAATACATTAATGTTTTGGAATTTTCTGCTGTATCGACCTGAAACTTGATACAATTATTCGAAAGTATTTAAAAAGTGACACTAATAATGTCTTCGATGAAAATCAGAATGGTCGCTTAAATTCAATAAGATTTTCGATTTAAAAAAATGTCAACGTTTGTTATTTAATTAATTTTTCACGCTCGGTTAGCATGAAATGTGCACAATTTCCTCTACGAGCCCGAAGCTTGGGGTTTTAAAAAAAAAAAATCAGCGTGGGAAGTAAATTTACGCACTTTTTTTTTGTATCTCGCTATGCGTAAGCGAAATTTCGGAAAATGACTTTTACAAAAAAATGACACGTACTTAGATGGATTTTTTGGGTTGTATGATAACTCGAAAATATAACACGTATAGATTTAACCCATGTTTTTTTGCGTGGCCAGAGGTTGTTTATTTTTCATGTAGTGGCGAATACTCGTCGTCGTTTACTGTTTTTTTTATTGACAAAAAGCCCAACAGTCGTTGAAGGTTAACGCAAAAGCGTATTAATAATTGTGTAGAGGTATATATAATTCCCAATACTTTTATATCGACCAGAGTGCGACTCTACGCCAGGGCCGCACTATAAATTGCCACGATAGGTTTACGTTATTTTTTAGGAATGTCCACGAATGCACGTTTTCTCGATGCGTACGGCGTGTACTATTTTCGTCTGAAACATGAAAATTTAATTAAAAATTGTAGAATACAAGAAACTGAACTGAACCCTATGAAAGAACGTCATCCTCACACCTCCGTATGCGTGGAATTAATTTCATAAATACAAAAAATAAGTGTTTACTGATCAGAAATTTAATAATGAATTTCTAAATTCTGATAACACTGAATAAACAATGGTGTTTCTAAATGCAATAGACAACGTCATTGGTTGAGAGAAACGAAGCCCTATTTTTCAAACCGAATTTTGAATTCGAATGGAAACCCAACTCATCGAATTCTTTTAAATTTTACAAAAAATTAGCAAAAAATACTTTACAAGTATAACTATACAATATTTGGCTGAGCCAATTAAAACTTTGTACTCTCGGAAAGTAATTTCCAACGATGTTTCACAAGATTTTATAAAGTCGGTTAAGTTTCATTTTTTTTGTCTCATAGATGAAGTTTTTTTTTATTTTTCATGGAACAATAAAGACTTATAAAAGCGTGTTCAGAATATTCCAAACCGTAAAAAATCCCCATTTAGAAAAAGTGTCGCTATGTGTGCATGTATGTCAATTAAAACCACACTCGAAGAACGCTTGAGCTACGAAGCTTCATTTATCACGCGGAAAGGGGGATCAAACGCGATTTTTCTTGAAAGTAAATTATTGTTGATTTTTGAAAAGTACAGTCCATTTAACACGTATTGTGATATTTCAGTAATAGAAGTATTGAAAAAATTCTTTTGAATATTACTTCCTTTGTTTGAATTGTTAATAATTGAGAGATTCGACACCGGCGAACTGGTGAATAAAGCAGCTTATAATGCTTCGATAGTTTGCCTCCAGAGTTTTCCCCACGAGAAGGTACATAAAATTCGGTGTGTCCAGGATTAGACCGCCCTCGGGTATGCAGCTCTCTCTCACACGTCCATCCAGAGAGAAAAAAATCGGGACATGCGCTGCCTTGTTGGATATTTTTAGCTCACTACGGAAGATAGCCAACTAAATCGGTGTACAGCAGAAATGTAGGGACAGTTCAGTCGAGGGACCGGAAACCCCGATGCACATGCCATTTATCTTGCCTCTTCCATGCACTTTTCAATCTCGAACAACAACAAAAAAAAGCAGAGCTACTGATTTTTTGCTTTCTCATTAAGCCATTATCTTTAGTGTTATTAACATGTGAAGTATAGGAGGGAAATTATTGTAAAATGCAAAGAAACAAACAAAATACATATCTCTTAGATTATCGTCCTAAGGTCTTCGTTTCTGGTGAAAAAATGTCTCTTAATATGTCTGACAATTTGCCAGAAATTTATCTGAAAAGTCCTTTGAATTTCACAGTTTTTGCACTTTTCAGGAGAAGTCAAAGACTTTTTTGAATCTAAATATTCGTAATTATTGTGAGAATGTCAAATTTTCCCTGCCAAGTTCTCTGAAAAACTATATAAACTTTACTGATATTCCAAGCCTGTTTCTCTTGTTTATTCGGAAACCATTTTCTGAAAATGTCACATCGTCGGCTAAATTTCTCATACGAATTATATATCAAATGTTTTTCTCAGAAAATGTCGGAAAAATTCGTCATTTTTTAGTGGAATTCTCCGCATCGTTGGCCGATTAAAATTTTCAGAATTCCTTTGAAACTTTCTGATTTTTTCTGCAGACTTCTCTTAATAATTATGAAATTTGTGGTTTTTCTCTGGTTATTAATTTCCTATATTCACGAAGAATTATCTGGAAAACTCCGATTTTTCGCTGATTTACAGCGAGTAACAGAATGTGTAGATTTTGGAGACAACTCGTATTTTATCTTAACGTATTTAATCAGATAAATATCAGTTTTTCAGAATTTTCCGGAATACTCCGAATTTATTTAATGAGTTGTGACTGCTGGAGGTTGCGCCGAGAAAATTGTAGAAGAGATATTTAGGAATAGCAGGAAAACTCAGACAAAAATGCCGGAAAATCACTGAAACGGTGCGGTCAGAGTTTTTCAGACAAATTGTCACATAAATATTTTCACCAGGATTTTCAATGACACATAAAAGGAAATACGTTTCTCTTCATGCGAAGCGGTTTTTCCCCTTGAACACGAATATAACAATTATTTTACTCCCAGCCCAAAACTTTCCATTTAAATCCAAAAAATACGATTTTCTATGCATAAAATCGAGATTTTCAATGTCTCACTGTACTTTAGTCCCCAAAAAAGCCAGTGGATTCGTGTTCAGCGGGAAAAAATACGTCGAAATACGTGGCAGTTTATTTTTAAAAAAGAAAACAAAAAATTTGCCAAAAAATTGCAAGGCTAAAATTGCAGTTTCGAGTCCATTTTTTTTGCGTTTTTTAACGTCCTCAAATTGAAAAAATTGAAAAATCGTCGTACACTCGATTTTTTGTGTTTCAAGGCTGTATTTGACGTATCTTTTCCTGCTGAACACGAATATAACAATTATTTTACTCCCAACCCAATATTTTCCATTTAAATCCAAAAAATATCATTTTTCGTGCATAAAATTGAGATTTTTTATACTTTGCACTTACAAAACTCGACTGCAGTAACGTTAAAATGTATGAACTTGATGGATTTTCTGTGCCAAATTCACTTCGATATTGGGAAATCATTCGTTGTAATATTAAAATGTTAGCTCATTTTCTAAACACAAAATAAATTAAGGTTAAGAAAGTTTCAAGGAAATTCAATGTCTTTTCTCAAAGACTATGAACTTTGATAAATTTTATCATTTCAGTTCTATTCTCTGAAAAACTCCAGTGTTTCATTCTCCGAATCTATATTATCAACGTAAATTAGAACTCTTCAAAAAGGAATCGAATAAAAAAAATAAAATAAAAAAAGAAGAATAATTCGGAAACTTCACTTCCGAGAAATAAACGCAAACCCATTTTGTGAGCACGCTTTCTCGCATTACGCTATGTCTCGTATTTTCTGTTATGAGTCACGACTCATTCATGACGGGTAAAGAGCAACCTTGACGGTTAAATAACCATTGCCAAAAATAACTCACATTTTCGATCTGTAATTAAATTTTACATATAAATGCAATATCCAAAATTATAATTTTTGACCCAACGGTTCAGTCGACTTTCCAAATTCGACTTAATTGTATGTATAATATCTATATGGAATGAAATCGAATTTCGGAACTGGAGCGGGATTAGAGCCGACTGGTGTTAGAAACACGAAATTGAATGTTTACACGAACGACGTCGTGCAACTTACGTTTGGCGATGAGAAATTAGAAATGTGATTTTTCATCGGTAGTTGCGAATCAGTCATTATCAACTGAAAAAAAAATCCAATCATCTCACAGCGTCGTTAAAACACTGACTGCGCCCGTACCATTCTGTACACCCCCGTCTGGTCACTCTGCTCGTCGCAGGCCGAGGGAGCGAAAGACTGACGATCAAGTGGATGTCAGTGCACACAGCAATGTGCTTCGTTACCGGTCTATACTTAACCATCGCACCGGAATATCGAGGATCGCTTAACGGTCTGGTGCACTTTGTGCCTGCCGATAAGAGCAGCGGCAAAAGATCGGGCACTTGGAGACTCGCCAGTGATTTGGGATTGCCTCGGAGGAGCGATTGCCTCCGCTAATTTTTGCTATTCGAGACTGCACCGAAAAAAAAATTGCTTGGGGGCTGCCAAAAAAAAAAAACATTTATTTCAATTCTACATTCGATTCTTAGAATCCCATATGACATTGAAACAACGACGGCAAGACTGTCGAGGTGACATGTTATAGTTTCAATCTTGCATGGAATTCTAAGAATTGAAACTAGAATTTTAAATGCAAGCGAATTTTACTTGAGTCATTGATTTTTTTTTCAGTGTATAAGTTTCTTAATTATTTTCACATATATTTGTGTAGAGTTAAAAACTGTTGTCACAACCATTATCTCCTGTTTTTGTATTTCTGCTGCTAAGTTGGAACGTATTTAATCTTCGATTGTAACGATTGTTTAATAAGTTATAATAATAACGTCCCGATACGAGCCTGTCATTGGTTAACGTCTGACGTTCGGTGCAATAGGATTTTGCTAAAAATTACTAACTAAACGTACAAATGCATACGAGATTTCAACTCCTGATTGAGTGCAGGGCGAAGAGATTGGCTTGCGCCTATCGGAAACCTCTTGTTTTCATATCAATGGAATTCGTTGATGTTTCTGAATACACATGAATTTCTTCACAATTTTCTTACCACTGCGAAGTTTCTTTTTTCAACTTTTTTAAAAGTTGCGTTTGACAATCTGATCTTCCGATAGCCCGGAAATTTCCTCACTTCACTTTCGCAACGAAAACATTTAAAAATCGTGAATTTTCATCGGTTTCTCAACAAAAAAATAAATGAATAAATGAAAAGTTTACAAAGACGACAATATTCTGAAAAAATGAATATCAACGAAAAATCAACGACTCCGTTTCGATCAATATTTTGCAGGAACTTTTTTTTTTATGGAGGTTCGAGCGTCTGACCCGTCGAGTGGGTGTGCCGGAGACGGTTGCAATGCGATAAACTATGAACGACCTTTTACGGTTTTTACAAGAATCTACGCCTTTAACAAACACAGCTGGTATATATGTACTAAAGTTAACTGGACTAAAAATACCTGTCTTACATGCTACAAAATGCTAGAAAATTCATGGAATTAAAAATATTTAAATTCTCATAAAATTTAAGCGGCTCGTCAAATTCAATAAAGTTAATCGGTTGATAATATCCGTCTACAAATTTTTATCCCGATATCACAAAAATTATAAAAGTGAGCACGGCCGCAGGGTTTTTTTGAGCGGGACATACTACTTAGAAAGAAAAAAAAAAAAAAAAAAAAAATCGTAGATTGTTAACTTTTTAGCGTCGTATTTTAACGTACATTTGACACCTCCCGTCGTCCCTTGGACACTGCTGATATAGATCGTCTCAAAAATATTGCGTGCGTTCGAGTAAATTTTGATTTCGTTGTACTTGGTATGTTTTCAGGAGAGCATCGCGGAGGTGGAGCAAGCGGAAACGCCCGCAGTAGCAGCGAAAGAGGACGCATTTCCGCCTATGGCGATTATCAAGATAGTATGGACAATCCTTCGTCGAGGGAAGATATATCAGAAATGTATGTGGCTCCATTCTAACCACCACTATACAGCGGAGCTGGGCAAAATGCAAAATGCAAAATACAAGATACTTTTTGTACTTAAAATACATTTATAAGTACTTTTTACAATACGATGGATCGATGGGATGGATCGTTCCATCCCGTCTAGAGATATCCGGTCTACCGTACAGCCCTAATATGGAGTAGACGCAAAAGTATTTTGTACTTAAAGGGCCCGAACAGTACTTAAAATACGTATTTAAAATCCCTAAAATACATCGAGTATTAGAAATACTGCCCAGCTCTGCTATATAATAGTATTCTTACCAAACGTCATACGACTAAAACGTTTATTACTTCCTTGAAAGTTGAAAACAGTCTTTATCCATTGTAATGAGTATTTGCAGTTGTGAGTGTCCAATCGACAAAATAATTATGTAGATATTTGGTAACTCTGACTCGAGTTTTACTAGACATTAATGTGTGCCTCACTTTGTTGCCATTGCTCGCAGGGTGCAGCAAAACATCTCCAGTAAGCCAAAGACGTCGAACATAAACAGGTCTGAAAGTTACAAGGAGCGGATACATCCGAAGGTGAGAATAGATTTTTCTTGCGATGTTTTTGCTTTTATTATTTCCGTACGTTAACGAAATAAACGGCGACCGCGGGATCTCAAAATATTTAACGGATAGGTTAGTGTCGAATTGAATGGAACCGCGAAACAAAATCTCGAAATACACGCACGTAGAAATTTTTACGAGCCATATCTCGCTGTGCATCGACGTGATTTCTCGTGGATTTGGCTCGAGTCCGCTTTCGAGCAGCCAGACCAACGCGCCACCGAGCCTCGCGGCGATTTTCTATCCGAGCTTTCCGAGAGAAGATACGTTCAAGAATATCGATCCTAAATTTTCCTCTAAAGATACAGAAATAGCGTGTTTAAAGCGGAACGCTATGCGAGTTTACATTTTAATAACAAACAACTCGAATTCGTAATCGTAATCGTCGTGCGCGCGTTACTTCCAATCCTACTTTCCAGACTGATCGATACTATTTCTTTTTAATTGCAGAGGCAGGCACGTGAAAAACGAAAAACCAGCGACCCAAATCTCTCCAAGACCAAGTAAGTTATTTGTCTCGCAAGGTTACCGACAAACAAATGCAACGACACTCGACCCATATAGCGCGCAATATTTTCAATGCTTTTTAGAAACATTTTCAATCTTATGGAATATTTTTAGAATACATGAAATCCAATGAAACGTTTCACATAAAATATTTCAGAACAATACTTAATCTCTCAATACTTCTGAAACATATTTCTACGATCTACGAAATATTTCTACGATTGGTTTCGTGTATATGCAAATTGGCCTGACGATGCAATCTGACATTTTGCGGAAATGTAAACAAAAAAACATTTCGGAAAAATTTGGGTATAAGATTTATGAGAAGAAAAAAAGAAATTTCACAAATATCTTTTAATATCTTGAAATATTTTCAATATTTCCAAAAAATTGTTCATATCCAAGAAATATTTTCAATATCTAAGAAATATTTTCAATACCCAAGAAATATTTTCAATACCCAAGAAATATTTTCAACATCCAAGAAATATTTTCAACATCCAAGAAATATTTTCAACATCCAAGAAATATTTTCAACATCCAAGAAATATTTTCAACATCCAAGAAATATTTTCAACATCCAAGAAATATTTTCAACATCCAAGAAATATTTTCAACATCCAAGAAATATTTTCAAGATCCAAGAAATATTTTCAACATCCAAGAAATATTGTTAACATCCAAGAAATATTTTGAATATTAGAAAAAATATTTTCGCAGCATTTGAGTGATATTTCCGTGGTACGTGGGGTGGATACGTACGACAATTCGGCGAAATTTCATTTGAGCGGGAGGGCCGGTTGCGCTCCGTAGTTAATTAATCTTGATCGTCCCCGTGGACGTCGACTCTCGGGGCGACCTTGGAACCGGTGACTATAGATTTTTTTGGCAGAAGACACTCGCGCGCCCCATCGCATATATACACGTGCGAAACGCGCAGACGCCCCCGTTTCCGTTGCTTCTCCCCAATCGCACGACAGGCGACGCTCAGTGTGACGTTAAACGTTCGATCGAACGGAGTTCTTTCGCCCGGGTGCTTTTTTATCGCGATTATAACTCGTGGCCGATCTCCCGAATTTTCCGACTCGCGCCCCGATTTATTGTAATGCCGATAAATGTGCACCTTCGCAAACTAATATTACTAATATACGGTGTGTACGTACGAGACTAGGTGGGTTCGCGCGCCGATACTTGCGATACTCGGGAGAGTCCCGACGAACAACGCGAGCTAGCTATTTTTCGATCTTGTCGCTTGCGACGTGCCCGGCGACGTTTTCACATATACGATGCGGCCGACGACGCAAAACTGTAATTAATATCGCGTGGGTGAACCGTTCTCATTTATCCATTCCCGATTGGCTCGTTTTAACACGAATTCCCGACTAAAAATTATATGGCATAGCACAATGTAGCAATAGAGCATTCGCCCTATTTTTTTCAAACGTAAATTCAGGCAACATTTATCTTTGACGACCGGAAATCATAATTTCATAATGGAGCGGTTTTAAAAAATTTTGTACTCGAGAGTAATTGCATTTATTTTATTTGAAAATCCGAGTAAAAAGGTATTATGAGACTTTAAATCGATTCGCAGAGCGTAAATTTGTAGACCGCATTATTTAAATTATTTAAAGAGCTTCCAGGACGGCGGAAAAGTTATTGCCCGTATAGATTTCAATTAACTTTACCGGCCTCGAACGAAGCTCGTAACTGGACCGTACGATAAATCTTATTAGCGACCACGAGAATTACGACTTGCAGGGTGTAAGCAGCATCAAAATAGAGAGCCTCGCAAAGTCGGTCGACACGTGGTTTCGGACTTTTTTTAAATTTAGTTTCTCTTCGCTTTTATTTCCAACTCCCTCGTCACACCGACTAAACATAAGTCGCGGATCGATGGAAAAAAACGACTATTGAATCACTTTTTTTATATCTCACGTACTTTAACCCTTCGCGTATCGGATCCTTGTTCCCTGGTGAATATATTTCTCTAAATATCTCTGAAAGTCTCGGAAAATTTATCTGCTGTTTCTCTCAAGTCCTCTGAATTTCCTCACTTTTCGCACTTTTCAGAGAAAATCAAAGATTTCTCTGGATCTAAATATTTCTAATTGCTCTGACAATCTCTGTATTCCCTGCCAACTTCTCTGAAAAACTGTGAACTTTGTTGATATTCTAAGCCTGTTTCTCTTCTATATTCAGAAACTATGTTCCTGAAAAAGTCAAATTTTCGCTGAATTTCCCATACAATAATTGATATTTCTCATACATAAATTATTGTTCACTGTTCGTACGAGTAATAAAAAGAGCGGATCTTAGAGTAAACTTGTAAGTTGTTTGAAATTCTCTAAACATACTATATTACTGGCGAACGTCGCAGTTTTTCATAAAATTAATCGTATTTTCTCCGAAAAAGTCTTCTCTTTACCCTAGTAACACAGTGAGTAAATCTTAGAGACAACTCGTATTTTTTTCTTAACGTACTTTATCAGAAAAAATCAGAGTATCCAGAATTTTTCAGAAAACAGTCTGAATTTCTCTGATCTATCGTGACTGCTGGAGGTTTTAGGGAGAAAATGGCAGAATTATTTAGCACATAGCTGAGAAAATCAGAGGAAAAATCTCGGAAAATCATCGAAACGGTCCGTTTAGGGTTTTTCAGACAAATTGTCAGAGAAATATTTTCACCAGAGATTTTCAAGGAGATCCAGAATTAGCCCAGACCAACCTTTGATCGATTCGAACAAGAAGTTGTGCTAAAATGAAAGTGTCATTTTTTTGACAACGCGGACAATTTATTACGAAACATTCGTATCGTTTTTGTGCTTAATAGACTGGCGATTGGCAAAAAGTCTCCGGTTCTGGAAGGGTTAATTTGCAAGAGGAAGGAAAATAATGTGAAGCAGACGTTAGCTTTGGAATAAGTTTGGTAGGGACGGCTTTTCAGTCTTGGGACGTTATAATCTTGGGCTTTATTTCCGAAGCGGTCGATAGTCTCGAATCAATACTTTTATAGGCCCAGCCTCCAGCGTTTGCTACACAAGCGCACCTTCTCCCTTATATATATCGTACCTACTTGGAGCGACTACGGAGGAGGTTCGCGTTCGTGCACGGGGAGATGCGACTAGAGATGTGAAAATACCGGTATTTTAATATTTCGTGAAATTACCATAATAGTACCGTATTTTTACCGTATTATGACGTCATTTTTTTTCTCAACATATTGCGTTGTAAAAATACGGTCGAAAAAGTTTCTCGTAATTTACCGTCGAAACTGGTAAAAATCATCTATCTAGATGTGAAATTACCGGTCATCAAATTTTTGGTAAATTTACCGTCAAAATATATAAAATCTGTTTATTTAAATGTGACATTACCGGTTGAAAAATGATAAACTACACCTTTACAGTTGTAATATTACGAATAATACATTTTTTTTTTTTTAGAAAATTCACGATGTTTTGGTGATATTTTGAATCACTATGAGACGATATGATTAGGGATGTGCGAATATTCAAAAATTTTAGTAATTCATCGTGCATTGTATATGAATAATTCGTATTTGAATACTTCAATATATTCGAATAATTAAGAATATTCGAATGATTTTAATAGTTTAAATATTCCAATTAAGTAAACGAATTATTCCAATAACTACAAATATTAATTTGAAACTTTATAATGGACTATAATTGTAGTTATAAATAAGGCGACAAACAATGAGAATTGATTTATAACAGAAATTGTTGTGCATATTTAAGGTAATAACGTGCAACCGAGGATAATTCTTCAGCTTTGTTGTAATCAAAATTCTTCATTAAATGAATACTATTTATGTTCCCAGTTTCATTGTAATCGGAATTTCATCATTCGAATATGGAATTCATAAAAATTATTCGAAATATTCGAATTTTTGTAATATTCACGAATAGTCGTATTCAATATCAATTTTTTAAAATTATTCACAAATATTCGAAATATACTAATTATTCGAATTTTCTTAAGTATTCAAATTTTTGAATATCTAATTTAAATGTTGAATTGAATATCAATATACAATTCGATTCAAACGCTATTCACACACCCCTGGATATGATTTTATTGCCAATGTGGAAATGTTCAACGCGGTCACGTACCGTATTTTCAGGGTAAAAATACGGTAAAATTACAGGTCACATTTACCGCTCACATCTATAGATGCGACGCGCAATTCACGAGTATAGTTGGAATCTCACTGCGGCGTGCACTTGCATACACGACGATGAATGGAGTGCCGGCTTGGCGGGAGAGAATAGTGGGGTGGGTGCTCGCGCTCACGGGCTTGATTAAAGTGACGAAGGAGCGGCTTCGATAACGTTCGGAAACCGCTACACCGAGCCAACCAAGACTCGGCTGCGCGTTGAAAAAAAAAAAAAAAAAAAGAAACGGGGAAAAAGAGACACCAACGCCACGGAGCGACTTTGAACGACGTTTTCTGCGTGGGCGGTGCGTCGTAACTTATATAGTCGGGTAAATAATCCGGTACGAGTTAATCGCCGGTACGGCCACCGGAGTATACTTTAAGGCGGATATTTATAAATAGAGCCTTTGGTATGCAAAGGGAATCGAGTTATTTCGCTGCGTACCGATAAATCTATCCATCCTTACTCGAAACTCGTCAAGATTCTTCCAATTGTCCGTCGATTGTAAGGTCAACAGCCCAGTTATTGACCGATTACTGCCCGTTTATCATATTATCTAGGGTAGAAAATTCTATTCGTGTCCGGCGTTCTCACTTTTTTTTTTTATATCCTTTGTATCGCGCATTACGTGGTTGAATAAGCGTCCGGGACAAAATGCTATAAAATCGGCGCCTCTCGTTTTGTAAAATCGGTTCGTTTTCTTCATCAGAAGCGAATAAAATGACGAATCCAAGTTCTAATGTGTCATTAAAATAGTAGTTCGCGTTTACAATTTCGACGGAAAATACTTGGGTCGGGATTAACTCTACAAAAATGATTTGCGGAAAATTTGTCGAAAACAATTTGTCTAAAAGAAGTCGTCTAACAATATGAAACAAAAAACAAAAGACGAAAAACGAAAAGCATAGTTTTTCATCTACTGCGCGAAATATCCATAGCGTTTTTGAAGTACAGCGGGTAATATCGACGGAGTTTTCGTAAACAATAGCAGGAAACGTCCACATAACTTTTCGACTTCAACGGGAAACATTGATAATTCATAGTTATTAGACGAATAGTTTTAGAAAAATTTTCCTCAGACGATAAAAACGCCGTATGCTCCTATTACTGTCCACATATTTCAGTAAACGCGATGAGTACGCTGGTCAGTTATGTTTGGTCGTTAATCGGGCATAGACGCAAGAGGACATAGGTCAGTGATTAGGCCTTGGAAAGGTCATTATATAGGCTTATGACTAAATTGTCGGACACCAATCGGGTCATTTACAGCACTGCGTTTATTTCGAGATTTCTTTTTTTTATTTTTTTTTAATTTTATTTTATTTTTTTTTAATGGTCAAAAATAATACAATAGTACTTGTCTTAGTTAGGACTCTAAACTTTTCTGTAATACCAGTTATTTCAATACCTCCGCAATTTTCAACAATCCTCTTTGAGGTGGTCAGTAATTGGGCCGTTTGCCTTAAACGCCGTCATGAAGAACAATTTTCATCGGCAACGTTGACCGAAACAAATGAAACTTTGAGCTTCCAACTGTGTCACTTTTCCATTAGTCACTTCTCATAATTATTTTTATCGCCGAGATAGCCTTCGTCGAGCAGGATCGGACGCTGCGTAGTAATATTTCTCGAGCATCAATGCGCACAAAATGCCAATGCACTCGACTCCTCCTCGGCTTCGACTCTGCCTCCAAATGGCGTTGTTGCTCGATGATAACCTTTTAATATCGTCCCAAGGTTCCCCAAGCGACATTATCGGTCGTGCCCATTCGTCATACTCAAGATTGTAGCAAGTTCAACTATTCCTTTTTGTTTATGTTCCGGAAAGTATTAAAAAAAAAAATAATAATAATCAAGACGCGAATTTAAGACAATTAACAGGTGTAAACCGAGTCTTTCTCTTGTCGGTTTAAGCGGCAATTATGAGGTCAACAATCTTTATCAATTATTTATTTTCCATAATAAATCGGGGAGGTTTAAACTAAAGAGTCGGTCGGGACGCGATAATTGTACCGTTTAAACTCTTATATTAGAAGCCTTTTAAGGGTAAGGGGATAAGGGATGAGACAGCGCGACTCGCGTCGCGTTCGTCCTCGACCTCATTCTCGAATGGATGATAATATGCCTGACACGGTGCCGTATAAGGAACCCATCTCGCCCCACGAACCACCGAGCGATATTATTAAAAAGTGCATTAACACCGACCGCAAGTCCGTCGATACCGCTTATGGCGTTGGCACGACCGCTTCCCTCACCGTTACGGAGCGTCGTACACGATCGGAAAGGTACATTAATACACGCAATCGATTTTCCTTTTTCATTCACTTTCCACACCGGCTACTTGTCTCGATTACTCGACGAAAAAAAATCCGATAGTTATTGCGCAGTTAGCTTTTTTTTTCTACGTGACGATAACCAGTTAGCGCGTGTTCATTTTTTTTATTGCACCGAATAATGACACTTTAATTGACAAAATCGAGCGGATATCGTTTGTAGATGTAGTACGACTATAGAGACGACAAGCCGGACCTTGGCAAACGACAAACCACCCTCGTAACACGGAAATATTTTTGAAAGGTTTCAAAAATATTTTTTTTAGATTTTGAAAATATTTAATCAATATTACAGCATACTTATGAAATATTTCCGAAATGTTTTTTAAACATTTAAGCGAAATGTGAAATATATACACCCGCATACGCACGGAAACATTTGAAGAAATATTTTGGAGTGAAACATGAAATAGAAAATATTTCCAAATATTTTATCATTATATTTCAGAAATATTTCAGACGTTTTGAAAGATTAATTATGTTTGTGAAATATTTAAGAAACGTTTCGTTGGAATATTTTTACAGAATGTTGCAAAATATGATTTTAATATATTTCAGAAATATTTCGTAAAATTTGAAAGATTAGACACATTTCTAAAATGATTTCAAAATATTTTGTGCTATATGGGAAGAGAGGTTTGGTGAACGTAATGGCTTTTATCGATTGCTGGAAAAGTACAGTTTTTCATTTATAAAAGGCTTTTTAGCAAATGATCAACTTCCAAGTAGTATATCCATTAAATACCAAGAATTATCGGCTAGTTCCAGGCGTGGTTGGTTCTTTCTATTATTGCCGCATCGCTATTTCACCAATAGTTATTGCTTATCAGAACAGAGGAAGTCGTCTTCGTAAAAAAAAAAAAAAAAAAAAAAAATCCTGATTTTAGTATCAGAGTACTTAAAGTAGCCTAAAACGTCGAGATATGTCATTTTCTTAGCTGGCGCTCAGATGTATGTGTGTGTGAGATTGCTTCTGGTCCTTTAAAATCGCTACGACTCGCTAACGCTTTGAACCACCTTGGTTGTAATTTAGTACTTGGGTCGTCTTCTCTCTGTTCAGTACAATTTTCACGAATAGTTTCATTCGTTTCGAGATTTTAAGTGATTTTGACTTCTTGAAAAAAACTTCGTAAAATTGGAGCAATCATCTTAAAAGAGCTCACAAATATAATATATCGATCAGGGATCTTTGGATTATCAATTCGATCAAAATCTATCAAAGCAGTTGGATTTTATGAAGTTTTGAGTTCTCTTGTTTAATGACAAAAAAAAAATGATCTAATTGGAATAATTGCGAAAGTATTTGGCTCAAATTGGAAAGGTGAATGAAATTTGTTATTACATTTTGCCAAAATGTATCCAACCCTTTAAATTTTATATAATTTTTTAATTCTTAAATGATGTCGAAATTTTATTATTTTCACCCCCGACACGAGTTTCTGCACAAAAGATTACGCGCTAGGAATCAAGTTAGTTACTGAAATGTCCCCGAAACGACGCGTTCCAAAAATTTGATTCAAAGAATTTTGACAATAAATTTTGTCACAAAATTTGAGGATTGAAACGTACTATTACAATTATAGTTTCCTCCATGAGGAAACCAACATCGGTCATGACACCTTCTCATAGAGAAAGCTATTCGGAAAAGGGGTTAAAAAAATGACATGGAAATTGCGCCATTTCTTTGAACGCGTGAAAGACACGCAGCAAAGTTTATGAGGAAGAAATACGTGTTGGAAATGGGTGCGGATGTTTATTTAAAAGCGACGAGTACTCTCGGGTAGTACGAGGTAAGATCCGCTAACGATTGACTATAGGGCCGGTTTCAGTGATTGCGAGGCGGCCGGAACTTTCCCTGGAAACTCGGCGGGCAGTTCGTCGAACAGTAGTTTGTCAACGAGAAGTTTGGACAGCCCGAGTACCAGCCTGGAACAAGTACATCCGGCCAATGCAGGGGCAAACACATCAACTTCGTGGGACAGCGATGTCGACGTCGAGGCGGATCCACCGGAATGGAGTCAGGGTGTCGCGGAGGAGGTCCTCGCGTGTCTCAGTAATTCCGAAAAAAAGAGACAAGAAGTCATCAACGGTACGTCTATTAATCGGAGCCGGCCAGTACTTCAACATGGTGGCCGCGGTCAGGAAAAATCGGAAAAGCCGGCAAAAGTCTGGGAAAAAAATTTTGGTCAGGGAATCAGGAAAACGTCAGGGAATTTCAAAATTGGTCAGGGACAAAATAATTGTCGGTGAACCTTTTATAAATAAATAAGCAGTATATAAAAGGGAGCCTAAAAAGACATTGGGAACATTTTGAAAAAAAAAAAAAAAACGAACAAAAATAAAATTAAACATTAATACAATAATTAGACATTTTCATTTGCGTAATTAATGTTATTTAACAGAAGTCGTTAGAAGTTGGGTCAGGGAACGTTTTTCATCGGCCAGTGAAAAGTCAGGGAATTTTTTTACCGGGGAAAAAACGGCCATCATGTTTAAGTACCCCGGCTACTTCTTTGCTACTTCAAGTACTTTTTTTACGATCTCAAGTATCAAATACAAGTACTTTTTGAGTACAGATATTTGATGAGTAGTATGACATTCTGTTTCTATTAATATATGATTATCTACCAACATTTTTTTAAGGAGAATCATTTCAACGAGAATTTATGTTTTAAAAATTTCACAGAAAAAAAAAACGGGTTCCAGTTTCCGCTGTTTTGTATGGTATTTTTTTTATTAATTCTTTTTTTAATGAAGAAAAGTGAAGAATGTATTTAAAAGTAGCCTCAAAACGACGAAGTAGGAAAAAATCAGTTGGCGATTTTTTACAACAAATTTTGCGATAACTCTGGCCATTTAAATTTTATAAAGTGTAAACATTTTTTTAATGTTACGAAAAAAAGGTGCAAAATAATTCATCTGCGCATGGCTTCCTCATTTACTACAATGTTGCGGATAGTCCTTCATGAGGCTCTATGAAAAAAACTTTCAAATTATTTTCAACCTTTTTTTTAAAGCCTAGATGGCGCTTAACGCTACGAACGTAATTGCGAAAAGTACTTGAGAAATATTTCAGGTATAAAACGTGATACTTTGTACTTTCAACGGGAAGTATTTTTTGGTACTTTGCCCGGCTCGGTTATTAATTGAGAAATACTTTAGCTATAAAACATGATACTTTGTACTCGAAGTATTTTTTGGTAGTTTGCCCGGCTCCGTTGTTAATTAAGTTTATATACATGGGACGCAAAGTTTGAATGAATTTAACTCGAAATTTGTCTCTTTCACAGAATTGTTCCACACAGAACGATCACACGTACGCGCGTTGAAGGTTCTTTCGTACGTCTTCCACAGGCCGCTACTCGAGTCCCAAGTGCTTCCATTGGACCAAGTGCAGTTATTGTTCTCGAATCTTGACGAGATGGTGACGATTCACTCGCGTTTCAATCAAGCGATGAAGCGCAAGAAGAAGGAGAATCCGTGCGTCGGCGACGTGGGTCATCTCTTGCTGGAGATGTTCGACGGTGAAGCCGGCGAAGCTTTCGAGCGCGCCGCCTCGACGTATTGCGCCAAGCAGCAAGTCGCCCTCGACGCCCTGAGAGATCGACGCCGAAAGGACCCAAAATTAAATTCCTTCCTGAACGAAGTCGAGGCGAATCCGCTCTGCCGGCGACTGCAACTCAAGGACCACATATTGACGGGAATGCTCAGGCTCACCAAGTATCCTCTTCTCTTCGAGAATCTCTCCAAGTACACGTCGGAGAGCAACGAGAAGGAGAAGGCCGCTGTGCTGCGCAGCCTCGAGCGGAGCAAAGAGATTCTCAGCATAGTTAATCAGGCGGTTCGCGAGGCTGAGGATTATCAGCGTCTCGCCGAGATACAGCGAACAATCGACAGGTCGGCCTTCGACAAGTTCGATCATCCGACCGTTCAGGAGTTCAAGAACATCGACATAACGAGGCGAAAGCTCCTCTTCGAGGGTCCTCTGCAGTGGCGGATTGTAAACCGACCCAAGCCGGTCGATCTTCACGTTGTTCTCTTGGACGACACGATATTTCTCCTTCATCGGCAGGACGACAAGTACTTGCTTAAGTTTATCAACACCAATCAGGTCAATTCTGTGCTGAGTCCGATCGTTCGGGTGTCGACCGTGCTCGTCAGGAACAACGCGGTCGACAAGAACTCGCTCTATCTGGTGAACACGTCCCAAAACGGAGCGCAGATTTACGACCTGGTTGCGGCCTCGCAGGTGGAGCGCGAGCTGTGGTGCAAGCACATTTCCGAGGCTGCGGACGCGTACTACAAGGCTCGCGACAGAGAAGGACGGAGACCCACGCCGCCCACGGTCATGACCGAGGAAACACAACCGAGTCCGGAACAATCGTCGACGGCGACTCCCGAACCGATCATTACCAAGTCGAACGATCGGCAATCGGTGGCGAAAGATTTGTCCAGCGATGCGGTCAGCACCAAGGCTGAGGAGGAGGAACCGGTGCCGGACAATAATCCAACGTCCGATTCACCCGAGCCGAAGAACGATAACGAACCGTCGCAGAGTTATGGAAGGCACTCGCCCATTACCGGTATAAACAGCGAACTTTATATTGAGGCTTTCTGTATCAACTGGGCCACTTTTTTCGGTTGACCTCTCGAATGGTTTTTTAAATTTGTCAACTGTGATTTTTTAAATGTTTTTAAAGTGCACCGTTCAGGATTTACGTCTTTAAATATCCGTATATCTAAAGAAATATAGATCACTCAAAAAATTCTTAGGAACTTTAACTTGTTAATTCTAACATCATTCGAAAGTTGATGAAAAATAAAAAGGTTAATGTTCCTATGAATTTTTGGAGTGACCAATATTTTCTGAGATATACCGACATTTAAAAAAAGCAAATCTTGAAGGGTGCACTTTAAAAATCTTTTTAAAAAATCACAGAAGCATCTCTCAAGTAGTACTACAACTGGCAAATTAAAAAAAAAACATCTGAGAGGTCGACGGAAAAAAGTGGCCCAGTTGATAAAGAATACCTCATTATTTATTGATTATAAAAAAAAAGCTTTACACCTAATGTCGTTTTTTTTTCAGGATCGATCGAGCCGATGCGAATGGTCACTTGCACACAGTGCTCCCTCATTGACCCGATCGAAGTTCACACCGAACTTCGGCCAGTGCACGTTGCTGAACCTGTACTTACGCCGATAGGTTTGTTCATTTATTATTGTTTCTGTATAGATTCTTTTATTTATTTATTGGTAGATCGAAACGAGTCCCTTTTACATTTTAATACATTTTTCAAATAAAGAAAGAAGAGAATCAATATTTCACAAGCTGAAGAACTACCCTCGATTGCAAGTTAATACCTTAAATATGCACAATAATGTCTGTTATAAATCAATTCGCATTGTTTGTCGCGTTATTTATAACGATCATTATAGTCCATTATAAAGTCTTAAATTAATATTTCTAATTATTAGAATAATTCGTTTACTTAATTGAAAAATTTAGACTATTAAAATCATTCGAATATTCTTAATTATTCGAATTATTTAGGTATTTTGAGTATTCAAATACGAATTATTCATATTCAATTCGTGGTGAATTATTCAAATTTTTGAATGTTCGCACATCTCTAATTAAACGCTATACAGATATTGATTATACGATTATCAATTGTTTTAGAATGTCTGCGACGAAAGGACGAGGTGATAAAACGAGCTTTGGTCGAGAAGCAATCCCTAGTAGCCGATATACTGAACATCCCAAAAGAAGACTTTGAGCATGTTGCGGATATGGCGTCGGAACCGTCAGGCCTTGAAAAGGAACCCGCGGAATTGATTCTGGCTGCCATTAGTCAAGGTACACACAAGTTTTCTCTGTATTGCTGCTGTATGACGTTGGATTTTGCGTTGATTAATGAAACAATCTAATTTACACAATTTGTAACGCTTTTAGCCAACAACCTGGTGGGGCTGCTAAATTCTGCGCTCGCCGTCACTGAAACGGAAAGTGTACTCGCGTCAAAGGGTGCGGCCTTTCCCGCAACAGCGGGATGCGAAGCGACGGGATGCCCGATTCCACGAAATCACAGTCATCCGTATCAGCCGGTTATTCCTGTTGTGGCTTTACAACCAATATGTCACTCCTTAACATCTCAACTTTCGCAGCTTTTGGTATGTTCGGCGAATTAGTAACGATATGGATTATCGTTGTGGAGGAATTATCCCTTATTTCTATGCACGCTGGTCAAGGCTTTCGGCCTTTTAAGACATGTTATCAGACTCAGTCGGTAATAAATCGAGTTAAAATATTTATGACGGAAGCAAATTAGGTTTTTATAGTTTTCTTTTTTTTTCCCTAGTTTCGTTAATAATCGCGGGGAAAATAGAGAAAGCGATTTGTTATCGATCGAGTCTGAATCACGTGTCTTTGTGTAAAAGCAATTTAACTTGGCGTCGAGTATAAGTTTATTTAATTTAATTCCAACCACAGAGCAACTTGCATGTTTTTATATGACGTTGAGAAACACTTTTTCTTCGTGAGTGCAACATTTTTTTAAGTACTTGGCTACTAACTACTGTGATATACATTGTCGGAGTAATAAATTACGTTGAACTTTATAACGACTATCGCATAAATGTTAGCTAAATGAAATTGCGAGTATTCGATTTTTATTATATTTAAACTTTATAATTAATTTGACAATTAATTATATATCATCGTGATATATCATCGCGATCTTTTACAAGCGCGATCGATACAACATTCCGGTCAAGACTCCGGCCATGTCGTCGCTTATCTACTGTCAATCCGCGAGAAGTATCGGTCAATTCATTTAAGGAGGGTGTTACATTAAAAATGAGATTCAGAGAGAATTTTGAATACGTCCCAACGGGATAAAAATCTTTAAAAAAATCAACCATACAAGAGTTGCTAAGAATATTAATTTTACATAATAATGGCGAAAAGTTATTAACGAATTAGAAAAAAATTGTTTTTTCAGATATCGATGAGAAGTCTTGAATTTTTTATGTTTTCGTAAAAAGATTCTACATTGAAAAAGGATATGGAGTACATTATAGCCTGTTAAATTGTCCAAACGGTCCGAGATACAGCGAATTATTTATTCCTCAGGAAATCGTGAAAGAAAGAGAAGAGGAGCGGGAAAGATTGCGGAAAGAATTCAGAAGAAGCAGAGAGCGTTTACATGCTCTGGATGCCGATGCTCAACGTCGGGAACAACCGAGCGTTCCCACTGCGGCCATCCACACGCAGACAGAATCAAGTTAGTTGAAACTTTGATATCGCATAAATTAATGAGTCTCGATATATATATATAAATAAATGCAACTTTTTAAAAGTCGTGTTTAGATCTGTAAATAAGAGTAACTTGCGACACAAGTGCGGTAAAGCGAACTTAACACACACGCTGTGAAATGAGTCCATAGTAGCAAGTGCGACTTACTTCACAATCCGCGTATGATGTTCGTTACATCGTACTGTTATCGCATAATATTTTTGTAACGAATGCAAGAGAAGTTCTACTTCGTACCTGCTGATTGTGGCGCTGTACGAGAAGCGTGCGTAAAGTATGAGAGATGTGCGTAAAGAGTACGAGAACCGTGCGTAAAGTAAAATCGGCTCGATGTGCGCATGCGGCGGATATTCATAATACCCTTGGTTGTAAAGCGCCACTTACGCCACTCTCGGCAGGCACGAATAGTAGCACTTTTCATGCATGAGTTACCTGAAATCATATTTCTTGTTCAATCAATCAATAAGGTTGATACGATACTATTGATCGAAATTATAGTCGGTATACACGTTGAATGTTCGTTACATTGCCTCTTTGATTGTATTTTTTTTGTATCTTATGTTGGCTCTCAGGGGACGATGTCGTAGAGCTTCATTATCAATAAATAATAAATAATAATAACAATAACTTACATTTGATGGTTTCAGTTACAGACCAAGTGCTACCAACGGAGGCCTATTCCGATGACATCAACAAAGATGTAAGATAAAATCTGTATTAGGGATATAGTGTTTAAAACCAGAGCCGAGCAGTACTTAAATTACATGAGTACTTATTTGGTACTTAAAGTATCAAAGTACTTTTCGGTACTTCAAGTACTATTACTGAGTACTAAGACCAAAGTACTTGTACAATTTTGCGCACAGCTTCCTCATTGAGGAAGCTATTTACTCTCAACTCAATATCTATGCGATACTTAGTACTTTAAGTACTTTTCGGTATTTTGCCCAGCTCTGTTGAAAACATTCCGTTTCGTCAACAATGTCGATGTTAAATTAATAACAATATAAATTTGTGACAGGAATTTGTCGATGCCTATGAGGAACCGGAAGTGGTTGAGGAAACCAGCAGCACCAAGGGCGGCACCGAAACCGAAGTTATGGGCGACAGCGTGGGTTGATAATCGAATAAATTAATGTTGACGCGGATATTCGATAAATCATGTGCATTTGCAGAGTCGCTTTTGCACTGGTGAAAATCAAAATGGTGTAAAAACAAAAACAAGAAACGATGGCTAGTAGCTGTTTATCAATTGTAACAATGTTAGATAGCTGTTCCGCAAAACCGTGGATTTACGTTTAACAAAGCCTTTCTACAAAGATTTTATGTAAATAGTTTATGTACGCGTGACGAAGATCGATCGCGTGTCAGTGTTCGAACAGTTCAATCATGTCGAGATGAATCGGGGAGAGATCGATTAACCGTTGTGCTATTTATAACATGTTTTCTATACCGAAGCTAATTGTTGAAAAGCTAATTATCCATCACTTAGCCGAGTATAAATTTGGCGCACCGATAGGTTAAATTCCTAGTAGTATGTACAGTGTTGTAGGGCTTTTTACAAACGTAATTCAAGTTTCGTATGCCTTAATAATTACAATTTAAACAAACTCGCAATTCCGCATTCCACATTCTCTTTAAATTATGTACCCGAGTGGGTAATCCAGGAAAGGAACATTTGGTGCCCGGAATTTAAAAAGAAATAAATTTAGAATTGTGACTGCTTACATAAAATCTTTGCTCCCTTTGATAATGATTATCTAAATAATTATGAGGTATCATTATTATAAATATACTCCTATGTAAATGTAAAAAAAAATATTTAATAACATTATTTAGTATTATTGTATTAAAACAATTATTGAATTAAGATTTTTTTTACATCTAAACGATGTCCGAACAATATTTTGATCATTAATCGCCTGGCCTTGACAAAGTTTTCCATTGAGCGTTTAATGGTAATGAATGGTATCCAAAGGTAATCAATGGGATCATAATGGCCATTTATGGGGAATATTGAAACGGTACTTTCTACCATTCATTCTTAATGGAACTCCACTGACAAATCAGTAAGAAATTTTAAATGGTACATTTTCTCATTCGTTACCAATAGGAGACCAATGGCAATTTCCTGGGAAAGTTCGATTGGTACTTTTTCCATCCGTTATTAATGGGAATCAAATTCCAAAGGACTGAGAAAATTCAAGTGGTACTTTCGCCCATTCATTATTAATGGGATATCAGTGACAAGTCAATGGGACGTGACAAATGGTACTTTTTCCATTCGATATTAATGGTAGTACATTGGAGCATAACTCGGACAGCTGAAATGGTATTTTTTACCATTGGAAATAAATGGGAACTGAATCGAACGGTAAAAAGCTAGGGAATCTTTAATGGCACGTTTAACTATTTACAATTGACGAGGAATAAGAATCGAGTCGACAAACACTAGGGAATCACGTGTGTGAGTAGAAACTTTCACTTAAATGGTATAAGCAATAATTAATTGCAGATAAATGAGTCCACAATCGTAGCTGTGAACTTAAGGACCGAAATTATTTATGAACAATAGGAGACATTTTTCGGGAGCATTGCAGCTTTTTTATTTCTTACATATTTAGACACTGTAGAAAATTGGACAATTATATATAGCATATTTTTCCGCGAATGGGAATGCCATCGGGATAAAAATGCCATACCACGAATAGGAAACTGAATGGCATATTGAATGGTATATTAAATGGTAGTGCAAATGGGAATGATACGATTGGCAAAACCCCATTCAATTATCTTTAACAAATAGTTAATCGTAATCAATGGGATTTTTAAAAATGGTAATTAACGGAAGATTTAGCCAAGGGATGGATTAAATTAACCTGATCTCAAGGCCTAAAAAAAGAGAAAAAGAGGTAAGAGTTGGAATAATTTGTGTTATGTAATTCGAGTTTTGCCGAATACGTGACAATCAAGCAAACTTCGTATCGACTCTTCCCCCACATAAAATCGTTATCTTATCAAGGGATATCCGTCGACGAAATCTGGGTGAAGCAAAAACAATTCTGTTCGTTACGCGCTCTATCCACGTAAGGATCGTCGAGGTCACTGAATGAAAATACCGCTATGAATCAACACCGTTAGGCGTGGCGAGCTAAGAAGACTACGGTTCAAGACGCACAACAGTCCGCGACTACGCTCTGCGAGCACGCTCGATACGAAGAAAAAAAATCGCTCGCTCTTAAGTGTCTTCGAGTCTCCATAATATCGAGAAGAAAAATTTTATCGATTCAGCAATCATGAGTTGCAATCCGCTGCAGTTTGTCATTTGGCTGCTTGTTTTAATATTTATTTCATTCTTCGCCGCCTTTTTCTGCGCTCCGCTGTACGTTATTGTACACTGTTTAGCCGGTTTCATAAGCCCATTAACGGTGAGTATTATAGATATATGTGTGTGTGTGTGTGTGTGTGTGTGTGTGTGTGTGTGTGTGTGTGTGTGTGTGTGTGTGTGTGTGTGTGTGTGTGTGTGTGTGTGTGTGTGTGTGTATACATACTATAAAAAAATCACGTTTGAAAATGAAGGGAAGCTTTTTTGCAGTAAAATTTGTGTTTTTCATTAAAATGTTTGGACATTTCATGCGAAAGATTTGTAATTTTAACATCTGGTATTTTTATTTTACAAGCATAGTACATTAATTTTCAATTAATATATGAGTAATGTTGGCAAATTTCAAGTTCCAGTACATTAAATTTGCAATTTATTTTTGCAGTGTATAACACTGTAAGCCAAAATTGTAAATTTAATGTACCGGACTGGTAGTTTCTATGGACTGCATCTAACGGATGGGTTTTTAGCAAAAACCGATGCATTAAATTCAATGTACAATTGTGATGAAAAATTAATATACCCTTTTATCGATAATAAAGTACTTTTATACGAAAATTCAAATAAATAGTTGAAAATAAAGTATTTCATGTACATGGTACATGAAATTTAATATACCATTTTTTGCATAAAAACTTCCAGTCCAGTATATTGAATTTCATACGATTTATTTACAGTGTATATCAAGTGATGAGAATCAAAAGGACAAAATAAATGTTCTCTATATATAGTTTCTTTCTCAACAATATTTAAGCAATTTTTTTTTCGGTTAAATAAAATGATAAAAAAAAGTGGCTAAACAATGATAATTATTTGCAGGACATTGCTGATCTGCTTCTGAAAGGGACGCAATTCCCTCGTTACTGCGCCGATCAGATGATGGCGTAAAATGTGGACGGAACTTAACCCGAAGCAAATAACACAAATATCGACGCCCATCCCCGCACTAACTTGCATTCCATCTATTGTCCCACATCGTTCTATAAGGCTATGTCGCGAGACTCGCATACCGCGCGTAGAAGAGCTTTCGCCGAAAGACTTTTGCTATATCTGTCCTCCTCCTTTGGCGTCGGACATGCGCAACGTAGAAGTAAAAGCCTCGGTCCAAGACTGGAGTGCGATCAAATCAAAAGCCAAAGAACTGAGCGGCTCGGACGCAACGATAATCGAACAATGCGACACATTTTTTAAAGTACCAAAAGGCCGTCTGAAACTGCGCAAATTCAAGGTTAGTAAACATCGCGGGTTCGAGCGATGACGTCAGACCGTCAGTCTCAAAGATCAAAATACGAATGGTATAATTTATATAATTTATTACCTGTTGTACAAAGGATTTGTCAAATTTCAGGATGGTTCGGGAGAACTGATATTTTATCAACGGCCTGACACGGCAGGACCAAAGCTATCGGATTACAAAAAAATAAAGGTACATCGAGAACAATGCCAGGAATTACGTGAGCTACTCGCGGAATCTAATGGAATTGTTGGAACGGTTGAGAAAACGAGGTTTTTGTACATCGTCGGTCAAAGCCGTGTGCACATCGACGATGTTTTCGATTTGGGCAGATTCGTAGAGATTGAGGTTGGCTTTTTTATTTTATTTATATATGTTTCTCTGAATATGTCTGAAAGTTTATCTGAACGGCTAGGGAAAGATATTTATCAGATATTTGTTTGAGAAGTCTTTCGTACTTTTCGGAAACAGTCTGATTTTTCTGAATCTGAATATTACTGATTATTCTGAAAATCTCTGATTTTTACGCCAACTTCCCCTAGAAAGTTAGGATTTTTAATTAAATTTTCCGTATACTTTTCAGAATTACTCTGAAAATCTCCGATTTTTCTGCAAACTTCTCTGAAAAACTGTCAACTTTGTTGATATTCTAAGCCCGTTTCTGAAAATGTCAAATTTTCACTGAATTTCTCATACAAAGTATATATAAAGTCTGTCCCCTAGAAAGTTTCAGTATTCAGATTAATTCTGAAAATTTTCAGAATTCATCTGAATAATATTCATCATTTTTTCTGCACACTTCTCTTAATAATTATAAATTTTGTTGTTTTTCTCTAGCTATTAATTTTCTGTATTCACGAACATTTATCTGGAAATCTCAAATTTTCGGTGATTTACAGCGAGTAAAAAAATAAGCAGATCTTAGAGACTACTCGGAAGTTTGGTTAATGTACTTTATAAAAAAAATCAGTTTTCCAGAATTTTTCAGAAATATTCTGAAAGTATTCTGAATTTAGTCTGATAAATTGTGACTGCTAGAGGTTGTGTCGAGAAAATGGTAGAGATATTTAACAAATAGCAGGGAAACTCAGAGAAAAACTTCGAAAAATCTCTGAAAATCAGTGAACTGTCTGGTCAGAGTTTTTAAGACAAATCGTCAGAGAAATATTTTCACCAGGGTATATAAAACATTTAAATAAGATCGTAATTTGTTCTAGGTTGTTTTAACTGATGATCAGACAATTGAGGATGGTCAACGAATTAGCAATGATCTCATGACCAAGCTTGAAATAAAGTCTGCCGACTTGATATCAAAGGCATACTTGGATCTTTTGGTAGCTAAAAAATGAAGTCGATATTAAACGCACAACTCCTGTCTTTTTGCCTTGACGGACAGTCGGGAGTTAAAAACTGGATAATCTAAAACAAAAGTAGCTTTTTACAAATTTATTGAATTTCACCCACCATAATGAGTAAACATTTTTTTTTTTCTTACGTACCTGCTGGTGTGTACCTGAGAGGGATTAAAACTCTTGTTACGAAATAAATATTTTTTCAAAAAGTTATTTCTCAAGTGATTTTATCCTTGAAGCCGTAAATGTCGGTATATAAACGCTGAAATCTGTGTGTGAAATGAAGTATGAAAAAAATACGTTCAATATAATAAGAAAATAATATTTAAAAAAATTCTTCAATTTTTGACAACACGATTACTATACTAAGTATATACAGTTCTGTATAAATCTGTTTACTACAACTTGGCGCATGCGATTTCATTTATTTACATTTTTTTAAAAGATTGTTTCGATGGTTTTTTCATTTATCGGAAAAAAACTATATTTTGTTGGTTTATTTTAATTATTTTTTATATAAAAAGATACTTCTCCACTTTAGAACGCTCAGGTTCTTCGGCTAAAGCAATATTTCCCTAGGTAACAATATTGCATAAATTTCGAGCCGATCGATTCACATTTAGCAACTTTTCCTTTTATCAATATATAGTATGAACAAGGTGCTATATATAACGCGCTCGCAGCCACGTGTTAAGCCAAGATTGGTGTCGAAGCTCGAAGTACAGCGAAATCGCCGAATCGTTTATCGCAGTGCCCGTATAAAATCACAATTTACAGATATGAATTTCAAAGAATTTTCTTTATCGCTCGACGCGTCGAGAGATTAGGCGCGCGAGAGGCGGCGGAGAAAGAGCGGCGAGATTGAGCGAAGATCGATGCACTTCATATATGAGAGACTGTGATCTCCCACTCCGGAGATCGGAAACGCGTAGCCAGGCCAGCGGAAATACGCCGGGAATTAACGAGAGACAGGCTAGAGAATAAGATTGGGCATTAGACTACAGCGTAGGCCGCGGAAAAGGAACGCGAGTAAAACTAATCACCGGGTGCCGAACTGATTACAGAAGAGAATACCGTGCGAAGCGGCGGGCGTCATCATATTTGGGCATGGGAAAGACGGGCGTCAACATATACGGGTGGCTCGAGCCGAGTCCACGAGATTAGTCATGTTACGAGCGCGTCACGATAGGAACAATTTTTTCGAGTTATATTCCTCCTGCATGAATATTGTTTTGTTATCTCAATAACGTTGTTGACAAAGCTTGGTGTCAATCGGTTCATATTAGACAATTATTCGCTTAAGCAATATTTAATAACAATTTTTTAACATTATTGTTTTTTTTTTTTGTTTGGAAATTCATTTAGTCATTAGTAAGGTCACGTAAGGCGATTTCTCGTTGAATAAATCATAACCCACATAACAATTGGACGACATATATACGTCGTAAATGGATTATACAAAAACGGCGGGCTTCTTGAGGAGGGTCGAGCGTTAAAAAGTCACAAGAAGAATATACTGATTTTTTTGTACCCATCGCTATCAATGGTCTAAGTGTAGCTGCAAAGTTTGAATGCGTTCGTCTTCACTGTTTTCGAGAAATATATTTTCTTTTTTTATTTGCACCAGTTAACATTGATTCTTATGGCAGATTGAGAATAAGCGATGAATTTTAATGTTTCTAGTAGGGTAGTTCATGTGGAAACATAAACAAATTATTGAAAACTGTGAAGAATATTGTTAGGAAGCTCTGTACAAAAATGTAGAGTCTGTGTTCTTAACCATTAGTTACCGATAAGCAATTACTTATATGGAATTTTACAGCTTTATCTCGACACGCTTGGCACGTTGGCGGACCTCTCACTTAGACACCTGCCCCGCACCTTGCGCGCCACCGAGCCTATCCCCTTCGAGCCTCGCTCTCGTCCCTCCTGAAATGTGCTCCGAAGATTATTTCGATATGAACTCTGAATGTCTTCTGAAAGATATCGAATGCGTTGATATCGGACCATTGGTAGTCATCTCAAACATGTGAACTTAGGTAAGTCTTTTCGAGAACTCTTTATAGACGTATTGCACCGTCTAATAATATTCTGGATCACTATTGTATTAATATTCTGGATTAATATTGCATGGGACAATACGTATACAGAGTCCACAAAAAGACTTACTTAAGTTCAGATGTTTGAGAGTATTATCAGTGATCCGAAATCGACGCATTCGATATCTTTCAAAGGAGATTCTGAGTTCACGTAGAGACGAATTCAGAGCACATCTAAGAAATGTGCAATTTTTGTTGTCTTCCAATTGCTATGTGGGATGGAACAATGTTTTACCGTAACATTGATATTTTCTCTGAGTAACAATAATGACTAAGTTTGGTGGCGATCGGATGATGAAAACTAAGTTTGGACCGAAAAGCAACCAAAAAGCAAATGTAACGCAACCGAAACCGTTCGGTTGTTCGGATCCGCTAAAGTTGCCCCTAAAATCGCAGCACAGAATCAGTCGTGCTTAAAGTAGGACCTCAGACCCCGTCCAGTGTTTCATAGGTTCATACACTCTACTCTTCGGATAGATTGCAAATGCAGCATTCATTCGCGGACTTATAGTTCTTACAAGTTAGATAATTTTTACAAGAGCCCAAGTGAAATTAGCTACTGCACGTTCGGCATGAAATTCCTTGAGAAGCAGTAGAGATTCGCTGATAGTCTCAAAACGGAACTCATTACAGGTTTTGTTACCGACGGTCGTATTTCACATACTATTAAACTCTTCAAAAAAATACGAAAAATACAATTTTTCGTGTGGTTTTATTCAGTGCGGTGAATTGCAAATAATAGGCAATAAATAAATACACAAGTGTTGCATTAGAAATTATGACAGTAACTCTGAGCCGTTACAGAAGTGTACAAAGGTTGTATATGGAATTAATAATAATGCTCACCGAAAGAATACCGAGAAGATTAATGAACGGCTCGGCGTTGCCAGTGCTACTCATGAAGGGGTAGAAAAAATCGTACGGTAAACTTAGATCTAAGTTTGGTCCACCGGCGTAATAATACATGGACGGCGTCGATACATCGGTGAACGATACCAAAGTCAAAACTCCAACTTTCAGAATGTCCGTGCAATTTGTGCCAAGGCATTTTGTCCAAGATATGTCAATCGGTTCCGAGAACGTTGCGAACACACCCGCAATCTTATGATTGTTCGCATCTTCGGGTTTGGGGAATATCGTGTGCAAAATCTCTAGATGTAAAGACGTTATTAAACCCGAGCAGCGTATTCGATCGTTATAAATCTGTCCAGTGACGACATACGGTGGAATTCTATCGAGTATAATTTGCGTCCAGTTTGAGGTATCGTTTATCAAAATATCACCCATCTTAGATACGAAAGTTTTGAACGTATCAACCGCAGTTACGTTTTCCAAAGAATCTTCCAACAGAAGCTTTAAAGTTTGATTTTGCAAAGCCATGCACGAATCGGATGTGAAATTATTTGTCGTCAATTCTGTGTTGCATGTCAGTCTAATATCGTCACCAAATCCAACGACGTATCTTTTACGTGAATCGCAATATCCGTTTGGCCGACGCATCGGTACTGTGAGATAATAGTTGGGCCTATTGACGTTTATGTACTCCGTTTTCGTGCCGCTCGTTATATTTGTAAAGAGCACGCCAGTTATAATCGGGTTTCCAACTGTGTAACCCTGATTACCACTTCGTAAAAATATGTGTCCTCTATCTTCGTTTGCCCATTCATAAATTACTTCAAAGTATTGATAGAAACTTTGGGAAACATCGGTGAGCTCGAAGCGGGCTTCGATACTTTGAATCCCGTCTGTGCCGTTGTGGACGATCGTGTAACGGATGCGCTTTAGGGCGTTTCGACAAGTACCATTCGAACAAGTTTGTTCCAGCGGTCTTGTACTGTTGCATCCACTCGACGATTCCGTGCAGTACAGACTGCGTACCGGTACACAGACGTTGTTCGGACAAATCTGAAATGCATATGAATACATAAAATCCCACTCGTCGAACGAATGTTAACGTAGGTAACAATATTCGCTACGTGCTAGAGTGTGTTTAAAATGCTGTTTCTTTTTTTCGCAATTCTCCTTTTTAAGACTTTAAAGGGGCAAAAACGCAGAACCTCCTTAGATATCAGAGAATAAACTCAGTTGGTCAGTTTGGTCGCAATCTGAGGCCAGAATCGGAGGGCACTTTGGATGCATCGAGATTAACAAGACAATTTTCTGGCGATTGGCTAAGAGGCAGTGAAGCCTCTGGATGGAAGTAGAATAAACCGTTGCGCTTTTGTAAGCAGTGCATATAGCGAATATGTGTAGGTCGAATATTTACGTGATCCTCGTTCTTTGCATATGACGCGTTGAAGAGATGCGGTGATGCGATCACCGTGAAATTTTCGTACATTTCGGTGAAGAGATATGAATTGTTGTTTCTTAGATCCGTTTGCATGCACATCGACTTGTATGTTTCGAGGTATTTGAGAGATTTTCTAAATGTGCATTTACTCGTCAGGCCCGATCGTGGAAGTTCTGCGGAATTTACATTTGGTAATTAATTTAATGTAATTTCCAAACGTGGTATATATGTGTGAAATAATTACCTATCAAGTTGACATAGTTAGATTGGAATTTCCATACAAGGTCGGTATCGTGGTAGCGTCTCGAAAAATTGAATTCCGGGCGAACTACTAAATTATGCCAATCCCACGTGTTTTTATTTCTATCGACTGTCCGCTTTGCGTCCTCAAAGGTATTTCTGTTTGTTATGTCCTGCGATTGAAGCAAAGCGTTTAAAATGTTCAATACACCGAATGATTTATCGTGACCGTACTCGACTTACCGGAACATTGCTTATGCCGTAAACCGGTGGAAGATTGTCATAAGCAATGCAGAACAAGTTACTCGCTAGTCTCTCGAGTATAAATCGTGTGTTATTTCGCTGTATAAAATTCTTCGTGTAACAATATCGACTGTCGTACATTTTCGGATGGTGATTGTCGCAATGAGAAAATACAGACGATTGGAAGTCGTTGCAGTCGACATCGCAGCAGCAATTGATGTCACACGATGATATCTGTGTATATTTCACGTTAATACTGTGCAATATGACTTAGTTAAACTGTTGTCAGTTGTTAATAAAATGAAGTAAATTACCGTTAGATCGCACATGCAGATGTTCGAGTGGTTTTTTTGGAGAAAGCCCCTTGTCTGTTCAATGTTATTCATTATAGTTGTACCCTTTTCTGGCTTTACTGTAGTTGCCGATAGTTTGTTAGTGGTTTGCAAAGTTGGTGTCGTTTTGGCATTGTCTTTGGTGTATTCGGTAGTGAAAGAATTGGTACCGATTTCTGCTTCACTTGCGACTGCAACCGCAGCGCTACTATTTTGGCTAATAGTTGGAGTACCGATTTCCATACTTGTCGTATCTTCACAGCCGTCGTCGCCTGAACAGTCTGCCAAGGCTATATCATCGATGTCTATGGCGTGGCATTTGTAGGAAATAAGAGTCAAGCAGAGCAATTGCAAGACTTTCATCGTAGATTCTTTATGCTTTCTTGAGATCAATGGAAAATACGTCAAGAGCATATTCAATATTCACAATTCACAACCAAATTTGCCAAAACTTTTAGCAATTATGTGGAGATGCACGTCTACGGTACCCATACTTTGGGTAAGGAGTTCAAATCTGTCGTCGCCATTTGCTAGTAGACTGGGGTTTTTAAGTTGAAGAGTCATTCCCAAGAATTTATCTTTTAGTCTGTCCTGCCAGCTACCTGCGATAAAAATTGCATAATTTTTATGGATGTCAATGAATCCATCCAAGCTTCAGTCGGTAGGTCACGCGTTTACATTAGATCTGTATAGTTGAGACGTTTCAACCGGCTAAAAAGTCTTATCCGGCTAATGGACATCGTAGTTCGGCCGGCTAAGCCATCTTAGTCGGCTAAGATGATTTGGCCGGCTAAAAATTAGCCTTAGTTTAGCCGGCTATTAATTTATATTGCGAATTACAATGAATCTGATGAAATTAATGCGACATTTGTCTGTGGCACATTACCTGTTTTATTTAGTACTTTCTCTACTACTATTGTCCCCGGGAACCAAGAATGCGCTAATTTTCTTATACCAGAATACAGACGTATTGAGAGACATAATTAGTTCTTGGGAATAAGATTTTGAAGATCTTAAAGGTAATCGAATGTAAGCAAATATTAGTACAGAATTTAATAAATAAAACAGGTAATGTGCCGAAGATAAATGTCTCATTAATTTCATCAGTTTTCTTGTAATTCATAATAAAAATGAATAGCTGGTTAAACTGCGGCTAATTTTTAGCCGACCAACTAATCTTCCCCTAGCAAGTTGACGAACCGCAAACAGACCGAAAAACGGACACATCCGTTGGGGAATGAAACGGAAAGTAAAAAACGACAAAACGGACTGTATATTTTTTGTTGGTCTTTATTCGATTGCGGAAACCGTAAATCGACCAATATCGTATTTTTATTCTGTCCTTTCATTAAAAACAGGATTAAACGCAAAACAAACAAAAATTAAAAAACTTGAATAAAAAAACGTTCGATCCTTCCTCGGTTTCCACAACCAAAAAATATGTAATTCAAAAATGTACGGTGCGATTTATCGTTTTTGCTGTCCGTTTCATTCCCCAACGGACGTGTCCGTTTTTCGGACCGTTTTTTTTTAGTTTTTTATCTCTAAAAGCAGCCGTCCGTCAACTTGCTAGGGTAACCGGCTAATTTTTAAGGAACCAAACCATCTTAGCTGGCTGAGGTGGCTTAGCCGGTCAAACTATAATGTCCATTAGACGGATAAGATTTTTGAGCTGGCCAAGACGGCTCAAATGTGCAGCCCTACTTTACATCTCGATCTGGTAATAGCATGGTTCTTCAAAGTAATATTAAGGATGCATCACACATACATTCCGAAACAAAAGTTTAATACGATCAAAATTTCAGTACTTATTACTGTATGAATTACAAACATTGAGACAAGTATTAATTTTAGAAGCGGAGGATAAAATGGAACGTTGTTGTGTACCATGCAGAGATAATCGTATTCCATTACTTTTAATGACTCACCGACCGGTTTCCATGTGTGACATTTGAGGCGATGCAAACCCGGTGTCAGTGGTACAGTAACAAGACCGTATGCAACAAACAATACCCGGTCATAACTGTTTCGACAGAAGATTTGCAACAGCAACTTGGGTGAACCTTGCAAACTCTGCGCTGTGTAATGCAAGTCTACCGGATGATCCCAAATAAACTTTTTTGTGTAGACGTCGCTACATTCTTGAGACTGCCCTTCGGAAGATCCGCTTATCAGTTTCCATCTGCTATCTGATAGGAACAAAAAGTAAAAACATAATTTGGTATTGAGCGCGTTGCGAGCACAGTTAAAACATGCTTGAATAATGGTTAAACAATAACATTATATAAACTTTTATTAGAACATACCAGCATGAAAACTCCATTTGCAGAAAAGTGAAGATTGATTGAAATTTTCAGCTGACACTATCTGGCCAAGTATGTGCAGTTCGGCCATAGTATTCGATCATTATGAAATCTGAAAAACAGTGAATTGTGATGAACAAAAATTACTCCAAGTCTGGAATTTTTGTACTTGCAGAATTATAATTTATGATACTGGTGCGTTAAAACTTTTTCCGACAAGTGTTGCAATCATACGAGTTCATTTATTTTATTTATTTGAATAGAAACTGACCAAGCCCAATTCCAGTAGCCAGGAAATTTCGTCCAACGTTTTGGCATAGTGAGAGTGACCAGAAATTACATACGTAGATACACATGAGACTTAAAGGCAAAGCATAAGAAAATATTGGACAGAGACTTAGATTCAAACAAAATAGATAACAGTTTGATTTAAAACAAAATAGAGTTAAGCCAACATTTTTTGCACGAGTGGTGTACGAAATTTCACTTCACTAGGTGTGAAAAAATGGGGCTTCTTCTTTATTCGAAGCGTGCGTAAAACTGCAATTTTCGCACCGAGAGTAAAGAAAATTTGTATTAGCGACATAAGACAAAAATTGTTTTATGTGCACTGTTACGTTTAGCAAATATTGTTTTATTCCAAGTACATTTCATAGTATTTTATTTATACGTACAGGACATTAATCGATCGTATCGATTGTGTTAAACTTTGACATGGAGATTGTTATTTTGTGTATGCTTCGTATACGCACTTATACGAGGTTAGTGTAGATTGAAAAAAGTGCGGTTCGATGTAGATAACTTGCCGGATAATAAATTTACACTTTCGTATAGTTGAGTTTACGTTAAAATCAAAACGATTGCAATTTCGGCACTTGGAATTTCGTCAAAATTTATCATATCCTGTTAGCATCGTTCGAATGGCTGTATCGAACAACCAAACAAACGCCACTGTAACCTCAAAAAAAAAAGTGGATAGCAGGTGCGGGCAAGTGTGAGCAGGTGTGAGCAAACCGTTAGGGTTGATGAGGGGAATGCACATAGATGTTTTCAGCAACAGCTGACTAAAAGAAAAATACATAATGCACGGAATAGATCAAAACACTTTGCAAAGACTAGACGAATTTATATAACAGCAATCATATTCTTGACAGAAATTATAAGAAATCAAATGGATTTAACAGTTACTACTTGTAAGACAAAACCATTTTTTTATCGGAACCATTTTTTTTTCTGTAATAATACCAACTAACTCATTACCAGTGATGGGTAACGAATGAATAATAATTTTAGATTTGATACCCGCGGTCGCGGTCGTCATTCCAGCTAAAAATGATGGTGGAGCGAAAACAAGAAAATTGTAGAAGGGTAAAACAGATACCCCTCGCATTCCGCCTAGTGATGTGAGTCAGTAAAGTGAATAACCGGTTAAATAGCTCGGTAAATAATCGGTTAATTAACCGCAGCTACTAACGTATTTTACTGACGGTAACTTATTCTGTGGTTGGCACTACCGAACGCGGCGAAAATTCCATGTGCAAGATACTTTCTTACGCTGTTCCTACTTCAATCACGCATCCTTAATTCATAAATGTATCTTGATTTAACCCGTTCGTTCCCCATAACGCCGTTATTATAAACAGTACAAACACTTAATTTTTAATGTTTGATCGTATTACATTATTTTTGCTGAATAAAAAAAATTAACCAGTCCTTAATAGCTTCCAAGGAATAAGTATCGTTTAATAGTAACTATCAGTATTTTATTGAAGCAGTTAAACGTTGATTAAATGATTCGCAATAACATCGACCGGTTGTTTTACCGGTAAAAATGGTTACCAACGTTATTAACAGGTAAATTCACAACACTAATTCCGCCCAACCTGAAACTAACCCAAAAACCAACCGGTCAACCGGTGCACCAAACCAACCAATATTCCAACTTTCTGAAGGTTGATTCAGGGTTGGTTTTTGTGAACCAACTATAATCCAACTATTCTTTAGACATGATGAAAGTTTGGTTAACGGTTATATATTAGAAAACAACCCAAATTCCTATTTTCAGCCAAGAATGGTAACGGTTGATTTTTAGTCGATTTTCTAAACTTAACCATAAGCCAACCGCTACATAGTTCGATGTCAAAAATGGTTGGTTTATGGTCGGTTTTGAACAATCAACCACTAATCAATCATCGATATTGTAGCTTAAGGGTCGTAATTGGGGTGGTTTATAATGTCCCACCATGAACCAACCTTTCATCGCGTCCAAAGAACGGTTGATTTACAATCGGTTTACAAAAACTAACCCAAAATCAACCTTTGAGAAGTTGGAACACTGGTTGGTTTGGTGCACAAATTGACCGGTTGGTGTGAGGTCGGATGTGGAAAAAGTACCGAATCCCAACCATAAGTTACGGTTGGCAGGTCCACGAGGGACAATACCGACAGTTGGAGTAGACATTGGGCAGTCGGTTATGTAAATACCGAGGAGGCTAGAGAGCAGATCGGACTGAGTGTTTGAGGAATTACTGAAAATGCATCTTGAATAAGGTTTTCAGTTAATTCCGCAGGGCGGCGCCGATGACAGGAAAATTATATACCGATAGCGGCACCGACAGCGGTGGATGCGCGGTTGGTGTGCGGTTTCGGTGGTCCCCAGAGTCAAGCTGAATCGGTCGCGGTCAGTACTTGGATAGGTGCACTAACCACCTGGCCGTGCACTAACTGGCGTCTTGGAACCGTTGAGCGGGAGGTCGAATTCTGAGGATTTTGGTGTTCGTACTCGAAGTATCGAATACGAACATCAAGACTCGGTCGAAATGACCGGATGGTATCGGCGCAGGTTTTCCGCCAGTTTCCCTGCGCCCGCGTGCAAATGCGATACAGTACGGAAGTAACAGCGACTACAGTCGCGTACTTTACAAGCGAGGACATGGACAAATTAATGAGAGTAGTGGTTAGATGCTTCACAGAATGCCGAAGTCTTAAAAACGCGGAATTGCAAAAAAAAAAATGTAAAAATAAAAAAATCGTTGATAAATGCTCAAGTTTCAGGCTTCCAATTCAGCCGCACGCAACCTTCAGCAGTCACAACTTATCAGAGAAATTTAAAGTACTGTTCGAAAAATTCTGGAAAACTCTGATTTTTTTTCTGATAAAGTTGTGATGATTTTATTTTTTGTTTCATTCACCAAGGGTCAAGGTGAAAATATAGAGGACAATAAAGGAAAAAAGTAAAAACTATTGGGGAAGATGAGTACAGAAATTAATATAAAAAAAATCGATTCCATCAACAGACACACCATACTAGATAAATAGAACATTGGACATAAAAATAATCATTATATGTCGATGTTAAAACTTACTTTTAACAAACGAGAAAGATACAAAAATACAACGGAACGATATGGTAACCTTTCCTCAAATATACGCTCGACTCTCACTCAATTTCGATGGATATCATTTCATCACAATGGTCGATTCTATTAAATCGAATATGGTTGATTTGCGATTTAATGGTGGAACCGTATTGTACTTATCTCGAATAATGCAGGCAGAGAAGTGCAGCAGAGATGAAATGCGAGGCCATGGATTTTTAGTCTAAGGTATAATCGCCGACTTCTGGCCGTGGGTCGAGATTTCGCAAACGGTGTACAATTTACGTGAATATCTAGAACGAGGTGGACAGATACGTCCACACTCGACGAGAGCTCGATGAGGAGTATCGTTTACGAATCATCGGGTTTTCCGATGATTCGTAAATCTTCGAATTTGGCCTTATCTACGGAACACGGCGCTGTCTACATTTCTTCGTACAATTTCTATTTGAATTAAAATTTCCCGCTACAAAGTAGGTACGTTAAGATGAAACGAGTTGTCTATAAGATCTACCCATTCTGTTACTCGCACCAAGAATAGACATTTTCAGAGAAAATACTTTGTAATTCAGCGAAAATCGAAGTTTTCCAGATAAATGTTCGGCAATATAAAAAATTAATAATCGGAGAAACACGACATATTTCATAGTGAGTAAGCAAAGGTGGCAGAAAAATCATAGTTTCAAAGTAATTCTGAAAATGTTCGTAGACTAACGATGCCGAGAATTTCATTAAAATTATATAGTGGAATTTCATTGAACTAATAATTTTATTTTAAACTCAAATTCAGTAAGTCTTTCATAGGCGAAACTTTGACTGGGTCAAAGTACGAATTCTTTATGCGACTGTGAGACGTTATAATAAAATATTGAAACTGTGATGTCAGTGACCCGGCGTTACAGCGTGAAACACAACGAACAAAAATGAGGTCATTCAGCAACAGGATTTCTCCTTCAATCTAGTCCGTTTATTTTAGTTTGTAGGAAAATGGCACACTTAGACTTTAGTTTGTTCGCAAATTCGGAAAATGGGCCCCATTATCTCTACGCATTTGTTGACCTTGGTGTGCTCGTCGGGTTTTTGACGTTCGCAAAGCTTCCTCCAAAATTGAGTTTTATAACCGGTACCAGTCGTATATCACAAGAATGTGAAGTTATAGGTCGAGACCGTTGGCTTTTCGACAAATATTTGAGAGGAGCCGGATAAAAGTGGATGAATTGACAGAGAATGCCTCATATAAGATTCATATAGTGGTACTATTGCAAGAGTTTTATTGGTCAAAATGTTTACATAGTAAGGCGGGTGTTTACAAATTTTTCCGTTTGTGTATTCCTTTGTCCAGTTGGCCATCGAACGCAGTCCTTCGGGACCGTGCTTCGTTTCCGACTGAACACAGACCCAACTCGACCCGACTGTACACGAAAACATTCTGCACATCACCAACTTGCCACCGCAAAATTCGACACATTGCCAATCCGGCACAGTAGAATTTGCTTCATCATGAATTCGACACAGCAGAACTCGACATATTGCCCATTGGACCCGTCGAATCCCGACACATTTCCGACTGGATACGTTAAGATTCGACTCGTTATCAACCCGACACGGCAAAACCCAACGCGTCACCATCTCGACACAGTAAAATTCAACACATTATCAACTGAACACAAGTCTTGACACATCACCAACTCGACACGGCCAAATTCCACATATCAATAACGCGATACAATAAAACTCGACACATTACCAACTAGACACAACCAAAGTTGATATATCGACAACTCGACACGGCAAAACTCTACACAAACCCAACTCGACACGGCAAAACTCTACACAGACCCAACTCGACATAGCAAAACTCTATACAGACCCAACTCGACACGGCAAAACTCTATACAGACCCAACTCGACACGGCAAAACTCTATACAGACCCAACTCGACACGGCAAAACTCTACACAGGCCCAGCTCGACACGGTAAAACCTTACACAAACCCAACTCGACACGGCAAAACTCTACACAGACCCAACCCGACACGGCAATACTCTACACAGACCCAACTCGACATAGCAAAACTATACAGACCCTACTCGATACGGTAAAACTCTACACAAACCCAACTCGACACGGCAAAACTCTACACAGACCCAACTCGGCACAGACGGGACGTTCGGTAAACGAGCTTTGGCGCAACTGAACATAGACCCAACTGGACACGCGCCATATTTGATCGATAGGATAAAGAAGAATACATAGATATAGAATAGATGGAATCTGTAGAAACGGAGCACTGCCGCCCTTCAGCCCATTTGGTCCCCACGGGTTTGCTGGTTTACAATTATTTGAGAGGAAGAGTGTGACCGCGATGGTATCGTACACGTCGTAATTTAAAGGTAGTTAAATGTGACTATTTGTTGTAGAGTGTTTGCAGGATTTCTGTCATTGTGTGGGTCGGAAATTTGTGTTTCGGTTAATATTTGTATAATTTATTGTTTAGGAATAAATAAACGTGAGATCATATTTGTCTTGATTTTCAATATTCTGGTGAATTTATAGCGAGCCCTACCAAATCGAAAAGTGTACAGTTGATTGGAAAGAGGATATACGTGCGCACTCGCGCGTCGTGAATCGAGAACACCATTGAAAGAGAAAGAAAGCATTTAGAGAGCATGTACAGGCGGAAATGAATGTGAACGAAAGAGGAAAAAGTGAAGCTGCGGGCTCCGAATCCGGTAATAGCACCGGAGACTACACTTAGCCCCAGTTCCGCTGACCAAAATCTTTTCGCGAGAGGACCACGCCTCGTCGCTTCGCTCCCGCTCTTACGTTGGATATGTTCTCGGATTGCTTTCGAGGTTCCGCAGCAGTTACGAACGTATTCACCATCCGCTATATCCGCAGTGCAGTGAAACTCCTTAATAGTCTTAGACACGAAACCAAACGAATCGTCAATCGCCCGATTTAAAGGGCCAACGGTAAAATGGCAAAACAACACCCTTTATAGAAAGATTTAAAGAGGAAATGGGGCGTTGGAGAAAAATGTGGCCACGATGATTTCTGCTGTCGTGACCTCACGTTTTTTAATTATGTTATTAATTGTTCATCGTACAATTAAGTTCACCATTGTTTGCCTGTCAATAAAAAACTCTTAGAACAGTATATTTTTGATTACTATGAGTGCAATTATAATTTTTTGAAGGCCTGTAATAATTATCTAATAGATTGCATTGTCATAGAACGCCTTCGATATATCATCTGTTCATAGAATTCAATATGAATTTATACGCTTAGAATGTTTTCGATGTTTAAATCCTTAAAATGTCTCGAACGTGAATTTATATTATTACGATGGCTACGATGTGCCTTTCATAGTCGTAGAGACCTTCGAAGTGTCTTAATATTTGTGAGATTTCGCCTGTATGATTTAGTATCATTTATTTTATAAAAGCTACGAGAAGGGATGGACTTAGCTTGTAGCTAATTATTAACGAACGTCGTTGCGATAATTTATCCGTGTGTCAACTTACCTGGTGGTGTACTGTAACCGGCGTTCTCTGCTGGCTTCACTTTGTTCTCCTCTGCTTCGAACCCTCTCGATTCTCGGCCGTAGTTCGATGGCGCGTTTGCCCAAAGGCGCCAGTTTCTCAGCGTGCCACGCTTAGGGTTGCATCTTCCTTCCCCATCATCTCACATTCTCCCTCCATTCCCTGTTTCGGCAGCTCTCTCATGTTCTCGCTACACTTCTTCGATACATACTGCTAGTATGTAGGTATATCAGATGCCTCGCTTGGACCCGGCCATCCTCCCGCCTCGCAGCAACCAGTATCTACTGAGTCGGCTACCTCCACCGTCTATGGCGTGCGCGGATATAATACGATTTGAAATTAAACTTCCGAGGCACGTCCGGCATCCGAATAATGCGCGAGGCTGCCTAAAACAGTAAAGATATTACGTATTATTACAGCGTGCCAACGCTGGAAGCGAGCGGGCGACGGGGGCGGCGAATTGCCGGCAAGAACACCGAAACCGAGCATCTTGCCCCACATCGTGCTTGAGAGCGATCTGCTCCGCTGGTATTGTCTGTTCTGCATGTCTACGGCTGCTTGGGTTGTTGCTATCACTACTCCTTCTGTTTCCCATCCTCGCTCGGGTTGCCGTATCGTTGTTGTGATGTATCGTACGGATATATTGAATTTCATGCAGCCTTGGCATATGTGTTTTTAAATATTTCCCTGTTTCGAACGGAATGGGACAAGTTTTTACTACAGAGAATAAAAAATCATCTTGCCAGATTATATATGTTCATTCGGAAACTTAGCTACTGGCATGAATCGCTTGGATAAGAGAAAAGTAGTTTCACTTCTGTATCAGATATGTTTGTGTTTATGTTTATTGTTTTACGGGTCAAGCCCTTTTACATAGATTAGTACGTTTTGAGTGAAAAAGGTTGATAAGTTGTACAGAGTATATAAAAAAAATGTTTTTCCGTACATGGTAACATGATACGCACGATGGGGTTTACATTATTACAGAAACTTATAGTCTAGAACGTAGGTCACATTTACATCTCTACCACTCACAACTCCACCACATAATAACTTTACCATATCAGAACTCTACCAAAATCTCTACCAGCATCAAAATAAAACTCTACCTGAATTTTATTTCAATTCCGGTAGATATGAATCCGATTGGATCATGTATAGTCATACATGATCGGAAATAATCGTATATGAGTGCACGTATTGTTACGAATAGTTTTACATATAGGACTATTCCTATAATATATAATCATAGTCCTTCATAGTTCATCGCGATCATAGTAGATCATAGTGATCATAAGTATAGTTTTCTGCTTGCTCAGATGTGATCTCGGATGTTCAGATATGAGTTCACATGTGATCATGTCTGACCGCATCTATTCATGTGGGATCTTATCTGACCAGGTATAGAAAAATACCTAACCATATATGACGTCATATCGCGCGTTTAAAATCAGAAGGGAATACGTGGATACTTGTCGCTGCCTAACACCAGCGATGCGGTAAAGCTAGAAGGTGCAACGGTTCGGTCGTTTCCCCCCCTTTACCCTCAACGCCTCGAAACCAGACGCGAGTAGCGGTGCGCCGGCAGCGCACGAAGTGCAGTTGGCGCGAAAGAGCGGCGCTGCGATGAGGGCGCTGCAAGCGATGCATTACGTCACAGGCGCAGTTAGTGAGTCATAGCATGCACGCGGACAGGTATAAGAGCCCGGCCGAACGCAACTGAAAGCAGTCTATTTTTCAATATCACCGACGGAAGACCACTCGAGCTGCAGCATCCTGAAGAGCCTGGACATCACCGTCACCATCGATCGAGGATCGAGGATTGAGCATCGAGCCCGCAACCTCACGGGGATCGAGAAGGAACATACCTGTCGATAAGCGAGCAACAACACACGTGCATCGTCACCGACGAGGCACGGACGGACCGTGGACTCACACACCGTCGCATCATATCAACGCACGAGCTGCCTCACGCACCGGGCGCGGAAAGTAAACACCAAACGTTACTGACCTACGCTATCGATCGGAGATCGACACCCGGATCGCTCAAAGCTGTAATATACGAAATTAGACACGAAGAATACAGCACACTCGACAATAAATGTAACGTAACAATAACGAGTGAAAGATCTCGAATAAACGATTTATCTCTACCCAAATCCTTCACGAGTAAGAAATATTCGCTATTTCGGGCCCAGAGCATGAACAAAAATCACGAGCAACGGGAAGGCACGATTAATTTCCTAATCGCTACAAGGGAGCCTCCCGTACCGTTACAAAGGATGTAAGTGCACTTGCCTGTGAAAAGAGCCGGTATACGGGGCATAAGCCAAGAGGACGTAGCTCCAAAGCACGCACACATTCTTTTCGTTTTCTGTAATTTAGTGGGCACCTCGATAAGCAAGTATGGAGTTACGCCCTTATGATATAAACGTAGTGATATATTTTTCGGTAACTCGGTTTGGAAACAGAAAAATTCGTATCTCGAAACGTCATCTATAGCCGTCTTCTTTCGTCAGAACTAACAAACCAGTTTGAATTGGGAATTGAGTGGAGCTACCCCGCGATTCCGCCAACTATCAATTTTACTAAATTGCTAGCCGAGTCAAGCAGGCTTGAATGTTCCAAGACCAACATGAAAAGGAAAAATCAAAAGAATGGAAACTGTCACTTTTGGCGTCGCGAAACGCAACTGCATAGACGAGAGCGAACGGTTGCGATGCACAGCCGTTCAGGTTGTAGGTTGGGATAAACTGCCGGTAAATAATTTAATCTTATTTGGAAACGTTAATGAGAACAGCGGAAGGCAAAACTAGCGATAACAAAACAAATCGGTAGCATTGGATAAAAGCCGCCAGAGCTTTGCGACGCATCGAGACGAAATATCGAGACATAAATTATCGGTATCGTACGCTCAAACATGTTGAGCGCGATGACGGCAACTGGATGAGGCAGCCGAGTGCACAGCCGACAATGTAGGAGCGAATGGAATTGCGCGATCGAATTACTTCAATAACTGACAGAGTCACCAGATTGGTAAAACGAACCGTAAAGAACGGGAACCAAAATACAAAACGGTCACGAGCACACCATATGCAGCGTAGCAGGATTGCGATATTATTTATTCAATAAAAATCGGAATATTCCCACGCGAACACTGATCATGGAAACGAAACGATGGCCTTGACACGGCGTGACACTTCAGGTATACTGGAAAGCGAGAGCACGATACAGGCGCTGCTGACTACTTAATCACGATAACGAGAAATTACAATTACTCCAAAATTCCTTGACGGGTAGTTTCTGCCCTCTGGATCTATCTCCTGATGTCATCGATATCGATAGCCGAAATACTTAACGCGGGAACCGTTTGGGATTGTTCACGATCGCTTCCGCTTCCACGATGCAAGGCGTCAAAGCATCAGTCCGGTGCATTTTGCACACTTTCGTGACGAAAAATGGAATATAAGGTGGACAATAGGTAGATAGGGAACAAAATTGACTCAACAGAAACAACACGGAAAGTAATAATAGTTTTTTACTAAAATAATTTGTTTCCTTGCAGTATCTTTAATATGCTGATTTACCGATTATCGGGTGTTGGATAGATTGATTTTAGAACATTAACAACCTTAGATGTTTCAAGCGAAAAATTATTTTCGCTTGAAACACGACGAACAGGTAAGTTAACCAATCAATGAGACCAACCAATCGCTGTTTGAAAATGACAAGCCCTCATTGGTTCGTTAACTTATCCGTACATAGTTGAAAGATAGTATAAAATAAGGTTCGATGAAAATAATTTTTCGTTCGAAATATAAACGTCTGCTAATATTTTGTCAGTTCATCCAGTAATCATGAAAGGATAAAATCATTTTCATAAAAAGATATTATCACTTTCCGTGTTGTTTGTGTTGAATCAATTTTTATTTCGATCTTTTACGGCGGAAATCCGAATTGTATTATATCGCTGCGCCTATTAAATCGCATCATATGTTTTTACCTATTGGTGCCTAACATTCCGTTTTTAGTCGGGTGGTACTGAAAACATCTTGGACATTTGGGCACCTATATGTTACCCACCAGTCTTCCACTTCCACTTCCGCCAGTTCGCGAAGGAATCTCGTCAGATACTTGTCTTTTCCTCGAGTTTCACCACCGCAAAGATGAAAGACCTTATGCAAAACATATCTTAATCACAAGAAACCTGGGGAACTTCTTAATCGGTACGGTAGCTGTTAATCGCATGAAGCAAGCCATATAGTTGGAACGATGCTCAAGACACAAAAATAAAGGTTGAAAACTGTAGAAACTTCGCGTATATTTTTGTGGCCCAAAAACATCTTGCAGGTAAAACTTGTGGCAAGCCTAATGTAGCCTTATGTATTCGTATACTTTACTGCACATTGGCACTAGCAACCTAGGCGACGCGGAAACGAATATTAAAATCGATTTCGGTAACAGATGTGCGCCGATAGCTTTACGATTGGCGAAGCTAATAACGAAAATCATTAAATTAAGGTGAACCATCGGTGCACGCGGAGATATTAAGGGGCTCCACGCTCATTTTATTATTTAACGCTTAAATAAAAACTGTCGACTGTGGATGGCTTTGAAAAATTGTTAAGTGCGAGGGTCTCTTAAATAATCTGGCAATATTCACAGACTAGCACAACTCTCGACATTATTTTTGGAAGCTTAGTTTCACGCAATCAAACCTAACTGAATATAGCTTTGACCAAGCTTAACGCTACAATGACACGAACGGACACATTTCATGTCCTAATCGATCTTTACGCACTGTGATTTTGTAGTTATCCTCGTTGTAGGATGAAGTTACCTGAATGGCATGAAGTATGCGCGTTACTAACTTTCATGACTGATTATTGATTAAGTTTTTACTATTGATAACTGTATTTTGAGAGTTGGTAGCCGTTGAGAAGATTCAAGTCCGAATTATTAACGCGGCAATGTGAGTAGTGAATATTTGTGAATTCATAAAATGTAATGTGATAGTCCTTAACAAAGCCCACTTATTGAGATATTCTAGTAAGGAAGAGCGGGACAAAATGGGACGGTGGGCAAAATGTCGCAGTGGCGCAAAACGTCATGTTCCAATAATTTTTCGTTGGGACAATGGGGTAAAACGGGACAGAAAATCCGGATGTATCAACAGGACAAAATGGGACATCCAAAAATGATTGGAAACTGGCGTTTTGCTCACTGTTCCGTTTTGCCCTAGTGCCCTATTTTGCCCCGCTCTACCTTACATGTGTTAAATACCAGGGTTATACACTAACTTCTGCGTATAGCGGTCGTCGACTATATTTCATTAGCTGCCGTTACTCCGCACCCGTGGTAGCCGTGCCAAGGAAGTGTGTTACATCTCCCTATTCATAGAATATGATAATTAACAAGGAAGCAAAAAATTTTTACGGGAGATAGTTAAGTTACATAGACTATACATAGACTATACGGGAGATAGTTAAGTTACATAGACTGTGGGAACTTAGGTCACTTATTCTTGAGCATGCTGTTGATTAGTCGCGTTTACACTGCTATTTTTGAATATTGTGACGGAACTTAGCGGATAGTTTCATACTTTATCGACAATTCATAAACATTTACCTGTAATTAATTAATTTGAATGCCCGCGCCAAATATCGCTAACAACGATCATCCATAAACTCATAAAATAGTATAGTGTAAAAGACGAAGTTTCCGTCGGCGGTGTAACGGACTGCTCTGCCCTGACCCAAAAAGAGAAGCCTACAGTGTTGCGCTCTCCCTTACACTGTCACGAATTCGACTGGTCGTACCACCGACCAGCTGAACTTTCCACTTGATAGATGAGAATTTCCGGTACTTTTAAACATAAATTGAATGACCACTTTAGTTTTAGCATTCCCGATTTTTTCAAAAAAAAAAAGGAAGAATGGTACGCCAAGTACTTGAAGTTTCTTTTCTTTGATAAAAAAAAATTGTTTACGAAAACAATTTTGGAAAAAAAAATCGAAAAACATTAAATCCCATGAGCCAAGTAGGTGTATGCAGAGCTATACATATATGTACAAGTGTATTCATCGATTGCACTACATAAAACGTGACACTTGATACTTGACGACTTTACGAGCGAATTAACGTTTGTCGACGTCGGGTTCGACGATTCAGCGAGTCAATTTAAGAATAACTTTGTGATAAAAGTACGAAATTATAAAGGTGGCATTGTAATATGTTATAAAACTATAATGTAACACAAATTAGGTCATAGGTTATTCAGATAAGCTCGATGCGGGAATACATCAGTATCACTGACTTCACGAACGAATTATTAATGTTGATTCGACGTCGCAATTAAAAATTGCAGAATCGCCATCAAGGAAAGCATTGCATAGTATAACGTTATAACACGATAATATAATACGAATACGAAGTACGTTATAGTTTATTAAGATAATAGAATCGATCGACTAAGATCATCCGAAAACTGGGTTGACGGCAGCGACGGTTTTGGTCTGATGAAAAGGGTCTTAAAATTCCAAACCGATGCTTCGAAACCGAATTTTTTTAGAAGCGACTACTTAACGAGTGCCAATCACTTAATATAATATAGAATAAGCGAATAACAGCCTGCATGTTTTTTTATTTTCGAAAAAAGGTCTTGGAGATTTAACATTGCCGGAACTAATATTTTTAGTCACCGGTTTGATTTTTTTTTTTAACAAGTCTTGCACCACTTCTTAGATTAGAGAGACGATCACCAATTGACACATTGACATTACGTGTTGCATTCCAAGATTCTGATTGCAGCCCGTTCGTCGAGCACTCGCAACCGCACCCGGGAAATCGTCACCGGCGCAAAACGAGTGCCCACTTGCTCTCAGCACGCCGGCCGCCTGACCGAAGAATAATAATTCACTGAACACGGAGGAAATATTCGTAGGGTGGGCTGAATTTAGCATGCAAGAGTCCGCGCGCCCTCGCCAAATTTACGTGGAGTTCTCTGGAGCGTAGATGGGATGTCGGGGGTCGGTTGCAGTATACAGTCACGATAGCCGTCGTTCTTCTGGCAGTTGGTAATGGTACAGCAGCAACACCACCAGCAGCAGCAGAAAGAGTCAGTACAGGGCCAAGCACGCGGCTGGGTCAGACATCTAGAAGGGATGTATAAGTTCTCTACCTACCAGCCTCCTATTACGGACGACCCTAATTTACACTCATTTAAATTTTCGGACTGAACCTTCGCGGTTTATATCCCGAACAGCATGCACATATATGTGCATGTATATTCGCGGAGGCTTGCTAAGCACGCAAATTCATTCCCGGTGCACTCGTTTCGCTTTGGATTAAGATTCGTTCGCATGTCGTACGCATATTCTATTTGCATATACTTATCTCAATGGACGTGGACGAGAGCTTTCGCACTAAAAAGATCGTCGAGAGACCCAAATATTCGTAAACAATTTTTATTAGGAATTGCGGCGCAAGTTCTACGACAGTTGGGTGGGAGGTCGGCATTGCGAATGACAACGGCCAATATTTCGAAATTGCGTCAATGGCGATATTAAAATAAACGAAAAATTAGTTTGACATTTTTATTTTCGACGGATCAGGAACTTGAATTTTTTCCCGAGTACCCTAAAAACGCCCTATTTTATGCCTGCAACGGGGGTGGAAAGTGGTCGATTTTTGACGAGCGGGAGGAAAAGTGAACTTTTCCTACTTCTAAGTTGCAGACAGTCGTCGGGAGTGTCAATAGAGTTAGAGTTAGACGGAGAGCACAATGGACTCTCCGTCTAGGAGGATTTTTCATTCGGCTTCACGAGACTTTGGCCTTCAGTAGTGTCTTGATAAACACCTCGAGACATATCGCAATCGAGATTCTCGTTCGATTAGCTCGAAATACACACTGAAGTATGTATTTCGAGTAGTTAACTACGCGAAACTAGTATGAGTGTCCAGTAGTTGACTACTGGGAATTCCCGCAGTTTTCAGTAGTACCCTAGTCAGTATTGCATGGAGTTTTCAGTAATTCTATTTTTAAGTAGTAATTACTGATGCAGGAATCACTACGTCCTCGGCAACAGCTGCTGACTGCTAAGGAGCAACTAGTAAGAAGTAATTACTACAGTAGCAGTAACTACCTCATACTGCATATAGTACAGTAACATATACTACAATAGTTACTACATGTGTAGTAACTACTGCAATGCCAGTAGTAACTGCCCAACCTTCAGTATTCACACTGGAACCCTGGCAGTTCTTTGTGACGGTGGACAGTGGTCTGAGAACAGACTGACTCGTAGACGCAACGAACAATTAGCCGCAAATAATCAAGATTTATTTCCATCTTCCTATACAAACCGAGATCTGAGGCAAGTGCCAGCAGAATTATAGAACGCTAAAGTTTTGTTTTAATATCGGCGGTAACGGGAGAACTCTAAAAATCCAACTGACCCACAGCGGGAATGCCAGGACAGGTAGCCGACGAACATCAAAGACCGAGCCCAAAATATACACCCGTACTCGTGCGGTTGCGGTACGCGAAGTAGAGAGAGTGAAGGAGAGAGCAATAGAGAGCTGAGACGAGAACTCGGCATTGCGATGCTGGACGAGAACATTTTTAAAAAATCTTCTAGGCTAACTCGAGATCGGTAACGTAACTTTAACAATATGAAACGGTATCACCATCTCGAAGACGCGTCCCTCATCAAAAAGAACGACTGAAGAATAGTACTGGGAGTATCCAGTAGTGAACAACTAATAAAGTACTACACTTACTGTCCAGTGCTAAATTGGCGGACTACTGAAAACTATTCGAAATCTGGAGTGGTTAATTATTGAACGTTACTGGGTATTTTGAGTAGTTAACTGCTGAACATTACTGACCATTTTGAGTAGTTAACTACTGAATATTACTGGGTATTTCGAGTAGTTACCTACTGAACATTACTGGGTATTTTGTTGAGCAGTTAACTACCCGATATTACTACAAATCTCGTACAATACGAAAGAGATATACCGAATAACCAGAACGTTTTTGATTGTTTAATAGAAGAGAAAGAACATTGTGTGGGGTGGGAAATGAATCTGTAGCTGAAGTCCGATAGTGATGCTAGATTCTGATCCGATTATTTGAGAACCAATTTTTTTCACGATTCTTTTGGTATTCGATTATTTTCAAATCCGTACGGCAGCCTCGCATTCGTCTAGTCCAAAACCATCTTTATCAGAGAGTTATTAGGATCGAAATATCGCAATTCTATGTAACAGGTATCGACTAAATACCTCTTTAAAGGTAGGGCGATACAATTCTTTTTTTTTAAATCAACCTAGTATACATAATTTTTATTCGCATGCTATGGTATACTCTGTTCGATACTCTATCCGAATCACGGGTATCGTGAGACTAAAAACGTGAACTGATAAAAGCATCGTACGTTGGATCGGCAAGGAAATGTAAAGGGCGGAGAGGATCCTTGAAAGCCCCTCTTTTATCGAAACATCGGGGTCAAGTGTTTTTATTCCATTACCCACCAAGCTCTTAACCACTTACTTAACCCGGAACCTTCAATGCCCTCGGTCTAATCTTGGGGACGGCTGTTTCCCCTTCCATTCCTTTTTCCAGTCAACATCCTTCACTTCACACTCTATGGGCTTGGAAAACTCAAATACTGTCGGTAGTCTTTCGACCCTTCCCACCCAGTGAAAACATGAACACCAGTGGCCTAACACCATCGTGACGATACGGAAGGAGATGGTAAGTCGATGGGTCACGATAAATGTTAGCCACTCTCAGCAAAAGGACTGAATACCGAATGACACTGACATCTGACATCATTGATTATTCTTGGAACATCCCGGCTCTCACTCTCCACCCGTCCATCGCCTTCGCTGTCACTTAACGTATTCAGCCAACCAACTGCAAACGAATATCGACTTTTAATTGTATTTAGCACCTCTTCTGCGAGATCGAAGTCGTAGTGCTAGGATCTGCCAATACCACCACACATTAAGAGATTGAGGAATACATTTTGCGTCGGCGTTTATCATCTTGCTTATGTAGGTCGATGTGGCCACATGTCGGGGCGGTTCTCGAGTTACTGCTTTGCAAAACGCATACGCGCTGGGATTTTGTCAACTAGCAGGTGCTCTTTGAAAAAGATGATTATTTTTGTTTGCAATTGTTTTCAAGTTTAGAGTACGTAGACAAATTTCATGTCGAAAAATTAGCCGCATTAGTGAAAGTACGAAAATTGTGGCCGTTATGGGTAATTAGTCGATTAGGCGTGGAGCGACTGGGTAGCTGAGAATGTTATCCCTTTGCGAGACTTTGAACGCATATTCTCGAAACACGGTTTTGAAATTAGGTGCCCCAAATATCTCGAAAATGGCTCGACCGATTCCTCTCAAATTTTGAGACGATGTTGTTGGATAATTTTTCTCGTTGACTTCGCAGGATTTTTTTTTCTCAACTAATGAATTTTTAATAAATTCAGAGAGATCCAATATTTATATAAAAAGCCGAAGTTTTATGCCCGCTTTAAGTCTGCTTTAAGTTTAAACGGTTGCCAATTTGTGAACTAAAAACAAGAGCTCCGCCACTGCGCTACCGATCAATTTTGTATGCTACTGATATGGATGACATAACAGTTGATTTGGTATTGGAATGGTTGAGTCGCCGCCATTAATATCCGACAATGCACAGTTATTTTTCATTCGTGGGTATTTATTACTATAGGAAATACCAGAAAATCGAGGGAATTTCTAAAGCGTTTTTTGGTCGGTGCAAAAATCGTTCTGATGTTCGTAAGAAACGTTCACAAGTAATTTCAGATTCTGTTTATCGTTTTGAGTGTAATGAAACGTAATATTTTCTGTAGCCTGAACCAGTGCTCTCCAAATACATAAGGATATGGATATGGGTCGGGACCAGCAGATAAATATGTATAGAGAGTTTATTTTTTAACATTGATCCAAGTATAATTTTCTCCGAAATATAAAGCCTCTATAGAGCCCTTAGAGCTTCTAGAAAAGAGTACCTCAACTTGGAATCTTAGAGACGAGGAACATAGTTATACATCATTCCGTTCATTAAAAGTTAAGTGTTCAATTCGTTAAAAGTAAAGATCGGTATAGTAGTTATTGGTCAAACCTTATGCCCTGTATAGTTACAACTGGTCAATGGTAATGCTCCAAATAGTTACCATTCATCAATTGTAGTAAATAGAATTGTTCTAAATAGTGACAATAGGTTAATGATAATACTCAAAGCTATGTATTCCGAATAGTTACGTTCTAAATAGTTGCAATTGATCGTTGGTAATGTGTCAAGGTACCATTCACGAATAGTTACGCTCCGAATGGTCACCATTCGCCAGTGGTCAAAGGACGAATAGTGATCATTGAAAGTGTCAATGGTTCACCATTCAAACCATTCAGAGCAAACGATTACCTTCAATACACCGTTCAGCACATTATTCAGCTTCAATGGTAACCATTTGACGTCCTATCGTTAATTTTCATGACGCCACTCCAATATCTTTGGAATTTTTCCACAAATATCTAATACTATTGATAGTTAAAGAAAGTTGCAGTCGGTCAAAGGTAATAGTTCTAATAGTTAACATTGCTACACGGTAATGCTTCAAATAGACACCATTAGTTAATGGTCAGATAATAAATAGTTACTATTGAGAGCCTCAATTGTTCTCTGTCATAGCCATTTGGTGCTGCTGCATCCGTCGCACCATTCAATGCACCATTCGCTACATCCTGAACGTAACCTTTGTGTTCTTCGCATAAGGTCAATTTAGAGCTGGGCAAAAACCCTAAGTATTTTGAATACCTATTGAATTCACAAGTATTTGAAGTACCGAGCACTGAGTAGTTCTTGGGTACTGACGTATTGAGTACTGGCAAAACGGAATTGGTTGAGTTCTGAGTATTCGGCACTGACTCAGTACTCGAGACTACAATACAATAAGTACTTTAAGTACTTACCCTCGCGTTCTGACCAACCTGAAAGCAACTTGTAACCAACCTGAAAACCAACCGGCCGATTGGTGCACCAAACCAACTTTCATTTCAATCTTTAAGAGGTTGATTTTTGGCGATATCAAAAAACCAACCGTTATACGTGTCAGTTACGAAGTTGGTTTATGGTTTAATTTTCCTAAAACAACCGGATTTCCAACCCTGAAGCAAGAGCTAACGGTGCTCCCGACATAAAGTCGGAAATTGGATTGTTTTGGGAAAGTCCAACCGCAAACGAACTTTCAATATGACACATAATGGTTGATATTACGGTTGGTTTAGAGATATCAACCAAAAAGCTACCTCCAGAAGATTGGAATCAGAGTGGGTTTGGCGCACCAATCGACTGGTTGAGTTGCAGTAGATTCTTGGAAAACAACCCAAATCCAACCCAAAGTTTTACGATTGGTTGGCCCGCGAGGGTATCGTATTTGCCCAGCTCTGGGTCAAATATACTCTGGAGAACTATCGAAACCATTTAAGAAATTTCATGCGACTTATCATCTTAAACCTAACAACAGGATAAAAATCAACTATGCCATGCGTTGATCGTTAGACAGAGTACCAGAAATACCCACCTGAAATTTGTTTAGGTCGTCGTGATGATGCAAGGACATATCGGTAACCCTGGCAGCAGACGGAGCGCAAGGTTGACTCCAATGAAAGGGGTATCGTATTCGAGAACTGCGTGGAAACTGGTGATCTCGGTGTGCTTAAGCGGTGGCACTGCCACTATCTTGGCCAGGTAGGGGTGGCTTTTCCCGACGGAGGCGGGGCGACGTCGCGCGTCGGAGCTTTTGCAGACGATAGGGCGTCCAGCCCCTGTGGACCATGGAGGGGCAGCGCCGAGTTCGCAGTTTCCGTCGAAGCATCGACACGAACTCACGCGATATCACTGGGCTCTCCAACTCGGAGTTCGTCGGGCATCGTGCACGTGTCTGCCAAGACGCGCGGTCCGGTGTATGAACAGTCCGTCAGCCGTCAATTGCAGTCACTTCCCGGCTTCTTAAAATCGATCGTTTCTTCTCGGAGATAATCGCTTGGATAATTAACTTAAAAGAAAATTCATTTCGTTATTGCGACGTTATTTTCAACGGCAGATCAAATGAAAATGAATAAATGTATCGCGGATTAAAATTCCTCGTTTTCCGACGAAAATGCTCGGTCCGTTCATTTGACGTTCGATAAGAACTCTGTTTTTTTTTCTTTTACTCGGTCGTTCATCACGCGGATAATAAAGTGCCGCGAGTGTTAATCGTGATATGAGTTATTCGACAGCGATGTCTCATAGAATGCCTTTTTGTTCTCTTTTGGTGCGCGGCTTTAGTTTTACAAAGTGATACGTTATGCTCGTGTTTGAATTTATTTGACATTCGGATAATTGAGACCGGACAGACAGCGTTATTTTTGTGCGGGTTTTTGTTATCTTCGCAGCAGGCTCAAAACTGGTCGCTAGTTTCCCGAAGAAAACCAGTGTCTGCGATGTGCTTCCGTCAAAGAACACTGTAGGTCTGTCGAGAAACATTGGATTACTTCCTGATCATATCAAGAGTAAGGTGAGCAAATACTTTGATTTTCACCCCTCGCAAAACCAAGTAATATATTTTTTTCTTTCCAAAGAAATTTTTCAGTCACGATTTTAAACCAGCGTCACGAAAATGAAACGCCTCGATGACTAATAGTGCATAATGTGCTCTACCAACTAGTTTAATTCGCAACTAGAAAATATTCACACATGCGAAAAAGCAAACGCGTTAAAAAGAATTTGCATTAAGGTAGTTATTTCGCTTCGGGCTCATTTCGCATAAGTTCGTGAAAAATAAGAGAAAATTGCAAATACTTCTCGATGGTATAAAAATCTAAAAAAAGTGCATGCATACTAAAGGTACTGAAAATATTAATTTTGCATAATAATAATTCCAAAATTTTATTAAGAAATTAATCAAAAAATTAATTGTTTAAAATTAGCCAGCAACGAAACTTTTTTTAAAATGAAAATTGTTCATTCATTTTTCTGAATACGTATACATTTTTTCAGATTTACAATTAGCTATGATTGTTTTTTTATACGTAAAAAAATGTGTGAAAAAACACAAAAAGCAAATTAATTGAAAAATCTGAAAAAATTCATACGTATTCAGAAAAATGAACGAATCATTTTCATTAAAAAAAAAAGTTGGTTTGCCGTGTAATTTGTTAAACAATACATTTTTTTTATTAATCTGTTAATAACACTTTGGAATTATTATTATGCAAAATTAATCTTTTCAGTACCTTTAATATGCATACATTTTTTTAAGATTTTTATACCATCGACAAGTACTTGCAATTGTCTCTTATTTTTGTCGAACTTACGCGTAATGAGCGCGACGCGACATAGCTACCTTAAATGCTATTATAGCATATCCATGAAATTTTAATGGAAAATTCTGTTAAATGATATAAGCATGAATTTCCTTACAGAGAAAACTGTATTTTCGTAAAAGAAATACAATATCGTAATTTTAGGATCAGAATACTTGCCCCCTAAAAACACCGTGTCAGGTACGAAAAAGAAACGCCCAAACAAACGAGTCGCGCTAAACCATAAGAAATACAAAAATAAAATACAATAGAAAAAGTAACAAAATAAAGTAATAAAATATAATAGAAAAAATAACAAAGCAATAGTTGAATAGAATTTCGAGAAATACGATTTTCAGCAGGCCTTCGGATGTGTGTGTGAGTGTGTATGATGGATTCAGCTCGTTTAAAATTGCTGTACTATATATATATATATTTAGGTCACGAACCCTTTGAGCCCGCGAGTTGAACTTTGGTACACAAGTAAAGTAGTCTCTTCCCTTTAGTCAATCTATTTTATATAACAATTTATTACCAATTTTAGATTTCAGCCCTAACTCTCATTAAATGTTGAGCTGTAGTCTTAACACTGCACACAAATATAATGTATCGATCATAGATATTTTAGTATCAAATTTGATCAAAATCAATTTTATTCAAATTTGAGATTGTTTTCAATTTCTAATTAAAAATGCTCTAAGACGAGCAAACATGGAGGTAACGAGCTCAAATTTGGAAAGTTATTGGGCAAATATTGTACCATTGTTGGTACCACGTTCGGCAATAACTGATTTAACCGTTTAGCTTTTACAAGATAAAAAAAAATGTCTCAATCTTTCGAAAAGTTTGCATTTTAATGCCGACACGAGTTTTTTTTTTCATATTGTGATAGGAGTAAAATAAGTTTAATAATCGCGATCAGCAAGGAAAAATAGATTAGACACGGTCTCGAAACTTCGAATGACGAAAATTTGAATCGGCGATATTTTACAATACATTTTGCGGTACTGTTTTTCTTGTTGTTTTAAACTTTACACAATTTTGACAATTTAACACAGAGCTTTCGGTGAATCTTGAACCATATTGAGTTAAAGGTATTTGTAAAAAAAAATAGTTGTGAGGATCCGCGAATAGAAAAAGGTGATTGTCTTCATAGACTGAAACGGACAATAATATTACTTCTGAAAATTTTTACGATTCGCTCACTAGATAAAATCGTGTCCATTTTCATTTGCTACGTATGATAGCCTTTTATAAAGATTATATGACTTTTTTTTAGTCACGAGACTTTTCTTTTCAAAGTATAAATTTCTGACTAGTTATAAAAATGTCATCGCGAGATATTTTCAAGTTTCACGGAATTTGTCGTAACAATTGTTAAGAGTCAATTTCGAAACAATTTCCGCAATTTTACAATCGATTAATTTTTATCGGTCGTTACTTGCAGGGTGAGCGCTGTATTCGTCGGTCGTTATGTGCCGTTTCCCATAAGATGCTCTCATTACAAGCCACTTTAACTATTATGCGCCGGTTATAAGGGTGCTCGGAATGGTAGGACATACAATACCCGTTGTCAACAAGTTTCCGATTATGCAATCTCTAATTTCAAAGATCTTATTAACGCTTGCGAAGCCAAGCGTTAATAAGATCACACATGACACGCAAATTTTTGTACTTTTGAATGTTTTTATTATTTGTGAAAAATTTCGTACGCATACAACATTATCTATAGTATTAATTTTTATTTGGCGATAAACTGGATATATTTGATGGAGCAAATTATTGCAAAATATCGCAATGAAAGGAATTTTTTTTATCACACATGACACGCAAGTTTTTCAACTTTTAACATCCACTGGAAGACGTTTGCTGAAATCCAGTTGACGGGCGTTGTCTTGACGGAAGCGCTTTGTATATCCAATCGGTTCGAAGCATTTTGCGTGGATTATAAATACAAGTTGCAAGATAGTCGTTACATGTTAAATTCCGAATTTAGCAGGAATTTCAGGAATTATTTATGTCTTCAAGTGCCGTTCCTTCGTGTTTGACGACTATCGAATTAGCTTTATCACTTACGTATTTTTGTTAGATATTTAGCATGTAGCTTGCAGTACTTCAGCGACGCTCTCGAAGGTTGTTTATTTTTACACAGTGAGAAAAAAATGTTGTACTTTTTACAACAACTTATTGTCCACAAACGTCCACAATATTTTGTTTGTTAATTTTCCATTCCCATCTTCCGGTTTTTAGTTTTACAAACAAAAAAAAGTCCAAGCTAAAATTGTTACTGCCACGGGAAAGAAGAGGACATGTTTGTACATTCAAACCTTAATAAAAGAGTTTGTCACTCATTTAACAAAATTAATTTCACGAAATTTCGTATTCCGATTTTACGAAATAATTTTTTTTTTTTTTTGTGTACATTCATCGTAAGTGATAGTTGAAGTGGTTTCTGATCTGTAATTATTCCTAGGCACTTAGCATAATGAATAGATAATGAACTTTTACTGAGTGACGATATAATTTATTATTAACGAGCCGGTATTGGGAGTTTCGTTCGTACAGAGAAAGGGGTCAATTTTTCAATCATGATATATGTTGGACTGACTTTTAGAGGTCTTTTACCGGATTTTGTATAGTGGTTTTATGTGCCATTAATACCGCCTCATCGACGAATTGTATTGTAACGAATATTTGGCTGACTATTCGTTAGGAAACACGATATTAGTTAGGTTTGACAATAGAACAACGAACGGACGATCGATGCAAGATCGATCGTTATATAAACAGTCTTGATCAGACTTTCAGAGACGAGAGACATTTTGACACTTGATACTCGAGATACATAGCCGCGATTGTACCAATAATATCCGCCTCACAACCTAATACGCGAGTTATTCATTCCCACAGTTGTTACAGTATTATATAGAGCACACGCAAAAAAAAAATGCTTCGTTGGGTGAGCCACCTGTTTATTAGTTGGGTTGTAAATTGGTTACCATAACGATCCCTTTCGTTAGGGTAACGACCTAGCATTAGTTCTATCTACCATCAACAGTTAGTTGAATAGCGAACACAACTAGCGAATAGGGAACACAACTATCTCGATTAGTTGGTCTAACTACTAAAATAGCATTCAGAATAGTAAAGGATGGCCAACGAATGTTATAGGCACCCTATCCAACTATAGTTGTTGGTTTCCAAGTTTTCGGACAACCAACTGAAATTCTTGCCGCGCCGAACTGTAGTTGCGAACCCAAGTATGAAACCCTTATACATGCAAGTCAGGTACAGTGGAACATCGATTTTCCGGGGCGGATAATTCGCATTCGTCATGAAGCCTTTTTTATTTTGTACGGTGTTATGAAATACGTAGTCACGAGATCTTACACTGATAGAGAAGCGGCATGCAAAGTAGCAGTTGGCGCAATAATTGCGACATGTGCCGCACATGTCGCAAATATCGCGCCAATATTGCTACTTTTCATTGCGCTTGTCTATCTCGGTACATTTATGGTTAATAATACTTTGGTATGTAGTTCTTGTTATCGCGCTCCTTTTAGTCTCGTTTTCGAAACAAACTGTGTCACTTTCGTCGCCTTTTGATTTTAATGTAGACAAACAATGTATGTAAAGAAAACTAGTGTAGTCCGCCCATTGATAGGTATAGGATAAGACTATTACAAACTTGACAACTAATTTATCAAAGTATATTAAGAATAAAAAAGTTTATTAGAGAACAAGAAAAATAAAGAAAGCTTGGCACGGTTGGATCGCCGCTCGGTTGATCCGCATCCGGTTAATCGAGGTTCTACTGTACTATATTATTAGTATCCGGAAATGGTGGAGGTTGCGAGAGACAAACGGGCCTAATTACTTACCTAATTAATGAACGTATATTGTCTTATTGACAAGAAGCAATGGAGCACATTCGAAAAAAAATGGCAGATTTTGGCCCACGCACTTAAAAGAAAACATCTTGCGTAACCTATGAATTCCTTTAAAGAATCATTCGTATAACTGCGTTGTACGATAATGTTCAATCATACGCGAATCTTATATACAAGTTTAAAGACTATTTTTCAAAATAAGCTCAGCCGAGTGCATAAGATTGTGGACTACTAATCGCAGGGTCACAAGTTCGGATCCTCATTACCGACCAAATTATTCATCCCGAGGTTTCCGACAAAAACCGACAATGAATCGTTTCGAGTAATAAAAAAGCCGTCGCGCAGATCAATGTTTTGCGTTAATATTTTATTCATACTTTTCGTAACATGTGGAGTTTGATGAACCGAGTTGATTGTTTTCAACAAAGCTGGTACATTACTCAAATAAGCAATTAAATGGATAATGCAACAAGTTCACTAGCAGAGTTGGTCCAACGAACAAATTAGTTGATCGAACGAATACCAAACTAACCAACTTCAAAGAGTTCACCCAACGAATTTATCGTCTGGCGCTCAGAGCACTCAGATAATTCATTGATTCGACAATTTTTTTTTGTAAGTCCAACTAATTCATTTTTTTTTTTTTCATGCGAATGTCTCACCCGCTGTCTCTTTCCGTACAATGTATATAGCCGTAACAATGTTTTCATCGATTTTCCGAGATTCTTCAGTGATTTTCTCTACTATATTTGTTAAATATCTCTGCTATTTTTTCCGCACAACCTTCAGCAGTCACAATGTATCAGAGAAATTCAGAGTATTTGCCGAAAAAAATCTGGATACCTCTTATTTTTTTCAGATAAAGTTCGTTAAGAGAAAATACGTGTCGTCTCAAATATCGACTCATTTCGTTAATCGAACGTAGAATAAACTTTTTCAGAGAAAATACGATTTATTTCTTGAAAACCTCAAATTTTCTCGAATAATTTTTAGAGAATTACAAAGAACATGCGAGTTCACTCTAAAATCTGCTCTTTCTGGTATTCGTATGAACAGTAAACAGTAAACGATCATTTGTGTATACTTTTTATCAGAAAATTAAGCGAAAATTTGACTTTTTCAGAAAATAGTTTCTGAATATAGAAGAGAAACAGGCTTAGAAGAATCAACAAAGTTCATAGTTTTTCAGAGAAGTCAGCAGGGAAAATCAGAGATTTTTAAAACAATTAGAAATATTTAGATTCATAAAAATCTTTGGCTTTCTCTGAAAAGTGCGAAAAGTGAGAGAAATTTCAGAGAAATTTTCCGAGACTCAGATATATTTTCAGAGATATTCAGAGAAATATTTTCACCAGGGTGTTGCTTAGCAGATATCCGTGAAATTCATGTTTTATAAATACCGCATGTAAGATTCATTTTATATTCGATTTCGATTCTGTATATTTAAATCTATACGATTATGTAGCTGAGATTCTTATGTTTTTTCACGTATTATCCCGCATTCGTCGATCACCGAATTGTGTCCGATAAAATATGAAGAGTTTCCTTAATTTGTTACCCGTGGCTCAATATCGATGAAAAAAATAAACAAGTCGATGTTTGCCTCGCACCGAGCTTGGCAACACGTCCCGTCGCTATAGTTTTTTATAGTACCAACGATTTTATTCATAGGTAACGAAAGTTTCGTCTCGCCACCAAGCAGACACAGATGAAAAAAAAAAAAAAAAATCAACTGAGTCAACAAAATGTGCGCTTACCGGTGGCGAAACAGATGTTTGGTTGATCGAAAGAATTACCTCGTTCCCTAGCAAGTTGACGGACGGCTGTTTTTAGAGAAAAAACTAAAAAACGGGCACGTCCGTTGGGGAACGAAAAGGATCGCAAAAACGATATAACGGACCACACGTTTTTGGATTGGTCCTTTTTCGGTTGTGGAAACCGAGGAAGGACCGAACGTTTTTTTATAAAAATTTTCGACTGTTTTTTAATTTTTGTTTGTTTTGCTTTTAATTCTGTTTTCAATGAACGGGCATCATAAAAGCACGATCTTGGTCGTTTTTCGGTTGCGGGAACCGAAAACGGACCAAAGAAAATTTTTCGAAAAAAATGTTCGGTCCGTTTTCGGTTTCCGCAACCGAAAAAAAACCAAATTCCAACAAAAAATATACAGTCCGTTTTGTCGTTTTTTACGGTCCCTTTCGTTCCCCAATGGACGTGCTAGGGTTGATCTAACGGGTCGTCGGATATGATGTTTCTTCAAAAATTTGTTTCGCCACCCGTAAGCGCGCATTTTGTTGACACAAACGATTATTTTTTGTAGGCAGTCGAATTTATGGGGTCGTCATTTTTGAAAATGTCCGGTCGTTTGGAATTACGCGCTTTGGTAATACGCGTTCGTCATTTTTGGAAATGCCCAGTCGTTTGGAATTACGCGCTTTGGAAATGAGCGGTTTGGAAATGCGCGGTCGTCCACTTATTAGCTTCGGTAAATTTGCATTTCATTAATCCAATTATTATTATACATATCGTTGCTGTATACGGATGTCTGGCAATGGTGGGAGGGTAAAATCTGCTGTTAACCCAGTTTCTGTGTGAATCGCATGGACCCCATTTGGCTAGCTGAAGGTTAAAGGATAAAATCAATGAGAAGTTTAAACCCTACTGAAGAATAAAATAAAAATGTCGATGCATAGACCACTGTTATTAATTAATTGAATGCGCTAAAATTAGGGACACGCCCTTTGTCAACAAATTAGTGAGAATTTGTGAGAAAGAAAGTTAGATCTGTATTGAATAATGTTTTTAGCAAAAGTGTTCCAGTGACTAGCGAAAACTTTAATGACCACGACTGATTCATAATTTTATTACTCTTTATATTTTCAACTTTTTCAGCCATGAGTTTTGTAATTTTTCTCAAATGCCGTTATTTTTCTCAATCGATGGTCCTCAATTATTAATTTTGCTTGTAACACCCTTCAAAGTGTTTCAAAACTTTTGCAGATTGTGACGTGATCTTTCGAATGACGGTCGCAAAGATCGATGTTAACGATTTACGTTTTTTTTTTTCGCTCCGTTGCCGTTTTATATCCGCCCTCCTCGCTATAGTCGACGTCACGCGATCGAGCTACTCGGATTAAGAAGCTCTCGCGTTTCCTTTCGGTTACGGAGACGAGCATCCAACAGAGATGTCATTGCGAATCGGCAGAAGTTCGTGTGCAACGCCCGGCACACGAAGAATCTTAAGAAGTCTGCATCGCCCTAGAGAACATGGGGAGGGTTTTGTTTTCCGGGTAAAGGGCTGGGTTCCCTTTACGCCGTGTCGTGTTAGAGGAAGGGCCTTGCTTTCGCGCGCGCACTAAGGGAGGCGATTGCAGTCTCGAATAGTCACTGCGCTTCGTATTGCTATCGGGATCGATGACATCAGGAAATGGTCCAGAGGGCGGAAGCGACCGATCAAGGGAATTTACCGATCAAGGCAATTTAGAATAACACGGAGAAAAAAAAAAATTGTTCGGACAACAAGAATTTCGTCGCCATAACTCATTTACCTGTTTAAGGTAGTTCTGTCGATTGATATTCATTATGCATAAGTTCGAGAAAAGTGAGATAAAATTGCAAATACTTCTCGATGGTATAAAAATCTGAAAAAAATGCATGCACATTAAAGGCACTGAAACGCTTAATTGTTACTTTGCTATGAGAACAAACGACACCTGCTGCAATTTGACTGCTGAGTAATGACTGGAAATAGGATAGTTGTAGATCCATACATTTATTTGAAGACTAACTTACTGCGTTTGTATTTTATCATTTTGTTACATTGAACATAATGTCTGTATTTGCAAGTGCGCATCATTTAAATTTGCTGTATACGGATGTATTAAACTGAGAAAGGTAGGTATCTTTTGTAGTTTATACATCCGTATACAGCAAATTTCAAGAGTTCGCAATTCCACTCTATTTTTATTTTCACCCGAATACAAAGGAACTGTTTCCTCGCGTCTCTTTGTTTTCGTATTGCGCGTCGAGCGTCTCGAGCTCGTCGTAGTTATTAGCAGGGATACGCGCCTGACTCAGTCATATACCAAATCTTTTTGTTACAGCAACAAAGGGTGTTTTGTTGCGATAGCAAATCGCTCAAAACGAAAAATATTGCTATGGTTACAATATTCTCAAGCTGGTTCTCCGATACTAACTATCTAAATTTGTCAAAGTAACAAAAATCTTGTTGTAGCAACAATTTTGTTTTTTCTCCGTGTACAGTTGAGCCGTCTTAGCCGGCTAAAAAAATCTTATCCGGCTAATGGACATCATAATTCGGCCGGCTGAGCCGTCTCAGTCGGTTAAGATGGTTTGGCCGGCTAAACATTAGCCGCGGTTTAGCCGGCTAGTAATTTTTATTGCGAATTAAAACGAAACTGATGAAATTAACGAGACATTTGTCTATTGCATGTTGACTGTTTTATTTATTAATTTCTCTACTACTATTATCTCCGGGAAATGAGAACGCGCTAACTTTCTTATACCGGAATAGAGACGTATTGAGAGACATAATTAATTCGTGGGAATAAGATTTTGAAGATCTTAAAGGTAGTCGAATCTAAGCAAATAACAGTACAGAAATGAATAAATAAAGCAGGTAATGTGCCGAAGATAAATGTCTCATTAATTTTATAAGTTTTCTTGTAATTCACAATAAAAATGAATAGCTGGTTAAACTGCGGCTAATTTTTAGCCAACGAAACCATCTTAGCCAGCTAAGACGGTTTAGCCGGTCAAACTATAATGTCCATTAGACGGATAAGATTTTTGGAGTCGGCCAAGACGGCGCAAATGCGCAGCCCTAATCTCTATGGGATCAACAATTTTGCTACGGTGCCGTGATCTCTGTGGTGTTCTCGTTGATGTGTGTGCTCCGGCTTCCGCTCGTTATGGATTATTCGGCTGATTTAGGGTAAGCTTTGAAGAGAACGATTGATCCCGATTCCGCGGTAATTCCACTTCCGCTGTCGTTGCTACGCTCACTCCATTCGCGTGCAACGGTATCGTTTCGGGCTGACGTCTCAATTTGGCAGTACGTCATTTCTACAAAGACCAACATCACCGACTCTAAACCACCAACTCTACACAACAGCAACTCTACACGCTGCTCGACCGTGCACAGCCGAGAGTACACAATATTCGACTCTACACAAACCTATCTGTACACATACTGAAACTCTGCACAAGTATTTTCTTGTTTGCTCTAACCCTACACAGTAAAATTGTTGCCCCCAGAAATATTCTACGCACACTCAATTCGACACGACGAAGCTGTTGAAACTATCCAGAAGCCCATCTGTAATATTATTGGTTACTTCTCGGTCATATATATATTTGCTTCTCCGTTTTCTCTAGTCGGAGGCAAACTTGTTTTCTTATGTTCGACAGACTGATGAAGCGTTAGTTAGATGCGCCACTGTTTGTCTTACCGATCTCATTGTTCTTGGCTTTTGAGTCTTCTAATAAATATAATCTCTTATAATCATCGTCTTCCTCCGTGAAACCCGATCAATCCTCAAAACCTCAATAGAAACTCTACACATCGACGAGTCTCAACGCCAAACTGTGCACAGCCGAGACGCCTTTTTCACGGACTCTGCACAGAACCCAATTCAGCACGGTACCGACTCGACACAAGTTCGACTCTACACATTCACCGACTCACATTCCAGTTAGCGTGTTCAATCAACAACAATGATCGTCGTGCCGACTTTGTAGGTGCGTGTAACTGGGGTGTGAGTTGGTGAATGTGTAGAGTCGAACTTGTGTCAAGTCGGAATCGTCGTGAATCGGATTCTGTGTAGAGTCGGTGAAAAAAAGCGTCTCGGCTGTGTTGAGTTTTGTCATGGAGAGTCATCGAAGTGTAGAGTTGCGTCGTGTCGAATTGAGGGTGCATAGAATATTTGTGGGGAGAATATTCGGTGTGGTGAATTTTCCTGAGTGAAGTATTACTTGTGTAGAGTTTGGCTGCCACTCATTGGACGCGTGTAGAGTTTTGCCGCGAAGAGTTTTTCCCTGAGTAGAGCATTGGTAACCGAAATTTAAAGCGTGTACAGTTTTGCTGTGTAGGGTTAAACCAAAAAAAAAGAAAATGCTTTTGTAGAGTTTCAGTATGTGTACGGATAGGTTTGTGTAGAGTCGAGCATTGTGCACAGTCGAGCCGCGTGTAGAATTGCTGTTATGTAGAGTTGGTGGTATTGAGCCGGTAATGTGTAGAGTTGGGCTCTGTAGAAACGACGTATTGCCCTCTTGTTTTACTGTCGATCAAGTTTTACAGATTTTACCAGCCACGTATTCCGACTCTTCTACCATAACGCACATTCTGAGCAAGCCATGCATTCCGCTACCGTCCGCTCTCGTAAGCGCATTCGGTGTTCCGCTCTCGTTCGATACGGTTCGTATCGGTTCCCGTTATGGTTTTGTTTCGTGTTGTGTTTTGTCTCTTTTGCGGTTTGGGGGCTCGAGCTTAGTCCCAGTCAACCTCCACTTTAGTACGGTTTGTTAATTCCAGCGAAACAAAAATTAACCTGCGGTCGGGGTTGAGCTTAGTCCCACTCGAACCCCAGTTTAGTCCGGTTTGTTAACTCCGGCGAAACAAAAATTGACCGGTGCCCTGCCAGCTGCCGAATGCATAAGCGAGAGGAAACGGCCAAAGATGACGTTCCGGCATTCCCGATTTCTTTTTCGATTTTCCGACCCCCGATCTTTGTCCCAGGAAAATCCGTCACAAGATTGAACTCCTTGCAGGGAATTCTTGACGTAGTTCCGAATCTAGCAGATTTTAAAGAACAGTTAAAGTGAACGACCCAATTACTGACTACCTAAGCTCTGCATGGCATTGAAAATGCAAAAAGATTGTTAAAAATAGTGGAGGTATTGAAGTAACTGGTGTTACAGAAAAATTTGGAGTCTTAATTAACTATAACAAGTATTATTTTATTATTTTTGAGCATTTTTTAAATAATAAACTCGAAATATATAAACCGTTGTAAATGACCCGATTAGTGTCCTACCATTTTGTCATTTGGCCCATATAGTGACCTATCCCGGGCCCAATCACTGACCTATGCTGTCTTACATCTGTGCCCGATTAGTGACTAGGAAAATAATAATATTTTGAGCGAAAGTGAGATTATGATATTTCTTGTCCGTTATTCGAATCGTGACACAGGGAAAATGGTAGGTCATTCATAATCCTGCTAATTCATATTGACATTGTACAAGAATCATGCATTGCAATAACTATTTTAATTAAATTTTCTACAAAAAAATAGATGAGGCAATAAAAACATAATTGACTGAAATATCTGAACACTAATAGGAGCATACGGCGTCTTTATGGACTTAATTCTGACCCATGTATTTTCCGGCGAAATTCTAATATCTAATTTTTTTTCTCGTCCACTACGGTTTTAATTGACCCTTAATCAGACAGTATAAATTGGATTAATCATTTTATTCACTTCTGATAAAGAACACGAACCGATTTTAGATACGTTACCGCTTAACGAAAATTATAAGAAAATTGCCTGCACGAGCTTCTTTCTGGCCGGTTCACAAATTAAGTTCGGAAATTCGACGATTTTATAACATTTTGTCTCGCTGCTCATTCAATTACACGATAAACAATATAAAAAAATGTGTAAAAAAAAATTATTGAGTATGTCTGACATAAGTAGGGTTTTATATCGTAGATAATATGATAGACGGGCAGTAATTGGGCCACGGTCAGTAATTGGGCGGTTCACCTTATCTCGTAAAGAAAAAAAATTCTACACATTCTGCACAACCAACATGCATCTCTATATATACAAGAGGCCTCTCAGACAATGAACTCAGGACGCGGATCTTAGGTGATGTTACAGTACGGATATTAATATGCTACACTAAGCTACGCTTAGCGTAACATGTGACATTAGAATTGTTCGACGAACAATAGACAGGTAGATAGATTGATAAACAGATCATGACTGGGATATAAACTGCTCATACACCGACGCTCCATTTGCTCAGTGCAATGTATAACTCGTCATGGTGGATCTCGCAGGGTCCGCTATGCATAACACTCGTTGTCGAACTAACCCCAGAGGCGGGTTTCACAGCTAATTTGATGTCTCTCCAAAAACCTTAGCGACGTTGCGCTACACTAGACGGTAAAAAGAAGAAAAAAAAAATCGTAAAAATAATTTTGTTAAATAAGTTATAAGCTCGTTTGCTCAGGTTCCAATATACAAAACTGTCCTTTTATTTTCCGTGTCATTAATAATTTTAGCTTGTAGTTTTGTTTGTGAAACTAGAGCCGGATGGTGCGATCGGAATATTGAAAAGAATTGTGGACGATAAGTTAAAAAATGGGAGTTATGCGTTTCATTGAAGTCCCCCGATTTTGCTATTTTTTTGTTTGTTGTTTCCAGTGTTTGTCGGAGCGGTTCAATGTTTCTTGACAGAATTTGGCACACTAGTTCTGTGGATGTGGGAGTGTGTTCGTAGCTATGAATTAGGAAAATAAATTTTGAAGTGGCAGAGATAATTAACTTCGGAAAAAAAAACGTACCAAAAGCCTATTCAGATATATCGAAACGCCGCCGCCATTAATCTACCATTATCTTTGCTATTATTTGTCGACTGCTATAAAAATGTTGTAATCTGTGTGCCAAACTATAGTGCATTGAATCCACTCAGCGGCGAGAAAATTTCTCTGAAGGGCCCTTTGAATTTCTCAAAGTTTCTGCAAGAAGCAGAGAACTAAGGTAGCAGAGAAACTTGAAGAAAATTTTCGAAAAATCTCTGACATTCACTGAGATGTCTCCGTTAGAGTTTTTTAAGACAAATTATCGGAGAAATATTTTCACCAGGGTAGTCAAGATGTTGGCCCTTCACTCGGCGACGGAAACCTCGTCGCACTGACACGGATATTGAGAGACGTTTTAAATGTTAATGAGCCTATGAGAGGTTGTCAGATGGGACAGACGAATACCAAATAAATGGTCGTTGGTAGTTGTTTTTGAAATAGTCACAGCTTAATATTCCAGACAGTTAATTACAGTTAAAATGGTTCTACGAGATTGAATCACCTTGCTCGTATAGAATTTAATCAGAGATTCATTGCCTTGCAGGGCTAGAGTTTCGTCGCAGAGCCTCGGTGGCTCAGAGAATATCGTAGATGTGCTGCGAGTTTGATGGTTGATGTAAGTACTCACCTAATACCAAAAATCTTTTTACCCTAATTCTAGTTCTATATATCTAGTTCTATGGAAAGTAGGGAAAGAAGGAATATATCAAAATAAATGGGTTCTTCGAAATATAAGGGTTCGTAAGGGTCAGTGTGGCATCGAATGAGAATATTGGAAGGTTCGTACACTGGTAGCGTAGAGCGGGGCAAAATGGGAGAGTGGGGCAAAACGGGACAGTGAGCGAAACGCAAGTTTCCAATCATTTTTTGATGTCCGATTTTGACCTGTTGACACTTTTGGATTTTTTGTCCCATTTTGCCCCGCTCTTCCCTACTACCCATATAGCACGAAATACTTTGAAATCATTTTAGAAATATTTCCAATTTATATGAAAATAATATTTTGAAATATTCTATCAAAATATTCCGACAAAACGTTTCTCAAGTATTTCCGAAACACGCTTAATTTTTCAAGACATCCGAAATATTCCAGAAACATAGTGATGAAATATTTAAAAATATTTTTCATTTCATGTTTTCACCGACATATTTCTATTAATGTTCCGTGTTTATGCCGTTGTGTATCTGCAATTTAGATTGATGCAATATTTCACATTTCGCTAGAAATGTTTAAAAAAAATATATATATATATATCTCCGAAACACTTCGATATAAGATTCATAAGAGGACAAGAAAAAAAAAAAATAAAAATTATCAAAACGTTTTAAAAAAAATTCACAAACATTTTTTAATACTGATAAAACATTTTTAATATTTCAAAAAAAAAAAAACATATTATCGAAAGCTTAAAAAAATATTTCCGTCCTATGTGAGTGAGGGGAAGAGTGACAAAGGTCAGTGAACCATTGGTCGAAATGAAGAAGGAGTTTCGGGAAAACTCGTGAATTAGGGATGACACGTGCGGCAGAGTGTGAGAGCGGACCAATAAGCTCGCGTAGCGCCCCGCGATGTTGCCGGATCTATAGATTCTGTGTCGGAGGGACAGACATATTAGCACCACCAGGTCATAGTGGCTCGCGTGTTTCGCGCCCTCGTAATAATTTCGTGAAACAACAGTCTTGTATCAGTCAGATCGCGTTTAGAAATTATTATTTTTTGTCGCGTAACAATGGAAACAAACAAACCACTTATTGCTAAGTAATTTCCAAGATTTCTCATTTCAAATTGAAAATATTTTAATTTTCAGCGATACAAATAAATTAAATATTCATGGACGATCATAATAAATAAGCAAACATTAATTTTTTTTTTTTTGGTCTCTCGCAGTATTAAATAAAATTGCTGAGAATTTAGCGGAATAAAGCAAACAAATTTCAGGACAGTTGATTATTAATTCGGACACGTACCAATTGATCTCTCGTCGTTTGGATTTTTCATACAAAAATCAATGATAAAACAAGTAATGAAAATCTCGCAAAGTGTTACTCGGCTCAAATTTCGTGACGCGTCCTCGTTGTCTCTTCGCTTTTGTTCCGGGATTCGCAGCCGCCGTCGCTTTCGTTCGTGTATGGAAAATCTCGGCTGGCCGGACACGACTGGGACGTCCGACACGAGGAATATCTCGTTAAGTCCCGTGGAGAAATAATATTGTGAAAGTTGTCCAAAAGCATCCTTCTACACGTTCCCGAAACGAAAATAGGACGAGCTATCGCGATGTCGAAGCTCGTACGCGATTTCTCCCCTCTTCTATATTACTCCAATTTCGACTTTTGCTCTGTAACGGTTCTCTCATCGCCGGACGCGACCGTCCGGTGCTTTTATATTATTTTCTTCGCTTACAACGTGTGTCAAAAGAAAATATATATATATTTTGTATAGAGCATACAATTTACATATACAAAAATATCTGCGTGCACAGCTTATTTAACTCCATTCGACGTATTTGCGTGCGCGAGATTTGATGCGGAAACTCGCGTCAGAAGTGAATAGCACATCTTTTGAAAAAATAAAAAAATTTTCGTAAAATTTAATGTGATAAATGTAACGGTTAGAGCCAGAATTCTTCCATGTTTACTCGAATTAATACATTTTTAGGTATTTTTGAAAAAAAAAAAAAAAAAAAAAAAATTGAAGATCTTCGAATTCTGACTGCTTGCATACATTTCGACTAAATTTAATGCCAAAAGTCTTTGATCGATATATTATATTTGTGTGCAGTTTAAAAATAATAGCTCGTGGTTTGCGAAAGTTAATTTTTATTTTTCAAGAATCCAGATACATTTAAAGTAGTCATGTCGCGAAGAGAACCCCAGAGTCATGTGCATAAACTTTTGACATGTTGTAATTTAACTATCATATTTTACTTGTGCAAAATTTCGAAGGCTTTTATCGACAATTTGAATGAATAATTAGACCTTGAAAATCGGTCTTTTTACACGGCGCTCACGGGAGAACTGACGATGTTGATCTTCAAGTCGAGAATTAAGACACTTAGATTAAAGATAGAGAAAAAATATGAAGTACCGCGGCCTCGCGAATCAATCAGGAATTCATGTGCAACAAAAAAAAAAAAAGCGAAGTCACCGGACTAATGTTCAATCGAACTGCGATCAAAGTGCACGATTTCGGGCCAAATCACGTTTCCGTAGAATCTGTAGAAATTGTAGATTATATTTTATTAAAAAAAAAAAAAAAATTGCTTTGATTTATGAAATGTTCAATGGGATAAATTTATGATTTACATCGAATTTCAAAAAGAAAAGTCCATTGAATCGCAAAAACGATTATAAATATAAAAATTATTGCACCGATAAAAGGAATATTAAAGTGAATAAAATAGGGCATTTTAATAGGAAAAAATAAACAAAAACAAAATGTATCTATTTGACACGTCATAATTGTTTTTCTTTTTAATTGCTCAGAAAGTGTATCCACCACGAAAGTTCAAAAATATATAAATGCATCTATAGATGAGAAAGTATAACATGTGTGTATGGTCACAAATAAAATTTAATGTTAACAAAAGAAGTAATAATATATTAACATTCGCACATTCATACTTTATAAATGGGTTGACGACGAGAATTGAACGTAAAATCTTCAAACAAACTTCACTACAAATATGAGACAGGCTTGCCGACCAGTTCTAAAAGCAATACTATACAATAATGTCACGTCGTAAATAATTATACAATAATAAAATTTCGACACATTACATAATATTATATGTAATACAGGACATTTTTCTAGATCTAGTTTCTGTGGCTGCCGAACGAGAAGTGTCTCGCAAGATAGACAAATTATTTATCCGAGAGGTGAGACTATACGTCAGCCTCCTGCCTATATGTCTTGTATTGGCAATTATTCGTTCATCTGTACGTTTCCTCGTGATAGTGAGGGTTCATTTCGCGGTGCTTACAAATTCACTACAAACCTAATTGTAAAAATGAAGTAAAATTCACACTAAACAAATAATCTGCTTGCAAATAATCGGTTCAATCTAATTGCGAACATTTTCATAGGTACTCTATTATTTAAAAAAAAAAAAAATATTGATGCAGACGAAGTACCACATATAATTTTATTTTTTGGGTCATATAGACGCTGATGTCTATGACTAGCGTAGCGACATGGCTACCTTAAAGTCCTACATTGAGCATCGATTTTCAAGAAAATCGTATAGTACAAATAGAAGACCACTTTACTTGTGTACTAATTTTCTATTCGCTGGCTCAAACCATTCCCGAATGAAAAAAAAAAAAAACCAATCAAAACATCTTTCACTGTGAGGAAACAAAAAGGTTCGTCGCGACAATTCTCGACAAATCCGCTTATACGAGCGACGGTGCACAGTCCTGTTATATCATTATGTCGCTCGTCGTACAGCGAAAAATTTGCTTCCACAGATATTCGTCATTAACCATTCAACGAGTGTCACGATAATAGACCTAACTGATCGTACGGTTCAAATCAACAATGCGGTTTCGTTCTCTTTTGGGCGCAATTTAATAACTCTCTTATCGATATCTGTGCCCAAACTGTTTCGGTAAAATCGATGCCTGTATTCTAAAAAGTAGCGAGCACAACAGTACTGAAATTCTCAACTTACTCAGTTAAAGAACAAGTAGCAATTCCGCGTGGATTTTCGGTTAGTTAACTTCTTCGTAGCTGGCGGATGATGAATAAATATCACAGTATGCATGAATATGTATGAAAAATATTAATCCGTGTATTACAATGTGCAATCATGTATGATCATACCTGATTGTACATCACTTCGTATATTACTTGTAGTGATTTAATAAATTGTGACATATATGTGCATACTTAATCATATATCTTTATTATATATATAAAAGTGTTCCCGCTGATGCCGTCACCGACGCCTTCGTCGTAGCCGTAGACGAGAATCGAGAGGTGTCGCTTCATCGTGCGGATCCGTTTTTACGAAGGCGACCCTTTCTCACCTTACTGTAAGGAAAAAAGGTCAGCTTTATTATACAGGGAGCCTCTCCCCTTTCGGTGAAGCTGAAGTTGAAACCCACCGCAGACCGAAATATCCTAAGTTTTCTTGGCGTAGGAATCGAGGAGAAAAAGGAAAGCCCTGATTATTCTGTTTCTTTGGGCTGCTGGCGAGGCTCTGATTATTCCAAGTTTCCTTTGGCTCTGACCTAGGCTTTGATTATTTTAAGCCTTTTGGAGACTCTTCAAACAGGCACGAGCCACCTGATAGAGGTCTAGTATTCCTACATATACTAAGGTGGCTTGCGCGCTTCGCGCGCTCACAACCCTTTATGGACTTAATCCCTTATTATTCTAAATCCTCTAAACGACGTATGCCCTTATAATTCTAAGCCCCACTATTACGATTGCATTTTTAACCAACTTCATGTTCCTATTATTGTCCCCCTTAACCCTATTAATGACCCTCTCTGATCTTATTATTGACTTCCGCTAGCCCTATTATTGACCCCGCTGCGCCTATTAATTACCTCCGCTAACCTTATTATTGACCCCTCTGCCCCTATTAATGACCTCCGCTAACCCTATTATTGACCCCTTTGCCCCTATAAATGTTCCCGACCCTATTAATAAACCCCTAAAACCTATTGTCGACCCCTCAACCCTATTGTTGACCCCTCTGCCCTTATTAATGACCTCCGCTAACCCTATTATTGACCCCTTTGCCCCTATTAATGTTCCCGACCCTATTAATAAACCCCTGAAACCTATTGTAGGCCCCTCAACCGTATTGTTGACCCCTCTGCCCTTATTAATGACCTCCGCTAACGCTATTATTGACCCCTTTGCCCCTATTAATGTTCCCGACCCTATTAATAAACCCCTGAAACCTATTGTTGACCCCTCAACCCTATTGTTGACCCCTCTGCCCTTATTAATGACCTCCGCTAACCCTATTATTGACCCCTCCACCCCTATTAATGCCCCCCTCTGACCCTATTAATAAACCCCTGAAACCTATTGTTGACCCCTCAACCCTATTGTTGATCCCTCAACCCTATTGTTGACCCCTTAACCCTATCCTTGACCTCGGACCCGATTATCGACCCCCCTCGATTCTTGACACGGCAACGGCGTCGGCGACGAAATCTTTTTATATTATAGAGAGATATTAGAAATGTAAAAATCGTCTCGCCGTTGTCACCGGCGCCGCCGTGTCAAGTGCGTGTGCATTTTACACTTGTATCGGTAAAAACAACTATATCTCGGAAACGGTTTCAAGTAATTAGTTGAAATTTGGTACACTGGTGCAGTGATCAAGTCTCTTTCGCCGGTGCCATTTTCATGAAGATTAAGGCCCGGTTTTACGCAATTTCAAAGCTTTTAAAAAAGGTTGCCACGGTTCTAACTTACATAACCCACCACAGCATACACTTGCGAACACTACCATGCAATTCGGATAACAGCTTTCCAACATGCTGAGTTACGATCATAACGGTTCGGCAGGTGCTGCGAAATGATCGTCGTACCCCGCAAAAAGTCCAAACTATCATCTTGTCATCCTGCGGTGAAATGTAATGTGAAGTCCTCGCGTCTATTACGCAGGCGTTCGTCACGCCAGCTGGCTCATCTGTCGACTACCGCGGTTCGTCGTTCTGTCGACTGCTCGGCTAAATGCCTGACGGCACATTTTTTTTATTTTTTTATTTTTTATTAATGAAGAGTTTTCATTGCGTAAAGTGAAAACACTATTATTGTGATTAAGTGTCTTTTAGGGGATCAAAAGGGGACGTTTGACATTTTTTTTGTTGTCGTGACAAAAACATTCAAGCTTCGTAAACTTTTAAGCGTATTTTGAGACACACTTGAAATATACAAAAAAAAAAAAAAAAATGTTATCATAAAATTGTCGCAGAATGGCGAAGTTATTAGCCGACCATTGGAGTGCCTCGCCGCTTTGAAGTTTTTCAACTAAAAGTGTATTTCACAGATGTAAAAGTTGTGAAATATTTTGCCTTTAAAGAATTGGAAACTTGAAACTTAGAACGTTAAAGATTCAACTTAAATATTAATTTATACTTGGCTGTTTTAAAAAAAAAGTCACAAAACTTTGGTGAAAAAAAGTATTTAATGTCAAGCAACAACGAACTAATGGGAAGCAGAGCGGCTTCCTGCGCCGGATGTCGGTGAAAGAAGAGATGGAGATCGAGACGTAGTCAGCAGTAACCCGGGACGAGATAATAGTCCCGTCATTGTACAGTTCTGCTATCGGGGCGAATTCCCGGATTCGTTTGCTCAAATTATATTACATGTGATCGGAACGAACAATTTGAACCTTTTATTATCCTCGATTCTTTCTTGTGTTAAATTTAAATTATATGGACGGAAGTTTATTTACAGACCTTAAATCGCCCGCCCGAATCGCCTGGAAACTACAATGATGATTAATGATAACTTAAAAATTATTTTCGTCGATCGTACGCGACAAAAAACTCGTATAATCGAGCCATGCTCAGCCGTTGGGGCAGCAAAACTGCACAGTCAAATATGAACCAACGTTTCTTATTCACAAACGGACACAATTCTTTTCATGTTAATTTGGCAAAAAAAAAATCTTGTCCATTTAACAAAAATGTTCCACGTCAAAATAACAGGGTGGGAATATCCCGCTTATTCTACGAGCAGCAAAGTCGCACAAACATTGCCAGAAACTCGGCGATTTCACGAATGGCCAGACTAGGCGATGAATTCTCAACGCTGAACTTAACTGGGTTGTCTTGTGAATCTTGAAAAAAAAAAAAAAAAATCGGCAAACAAAGTAGTCCAACACACCAACACACAACGACATCGATAATTATTCTGTACCACGCTCCATATTTCGCTACGGTACATGACTAATTTTTTTTTTTTTTTACTAATGTGTATATACTTGGCTCTGATATATTGAAGCGTTTCGGTTTTTGGCACACGCGAGCGAGATATACAGCGAAGTCTTGTCGACCGGTTAGGCGCTACTGTCGTATGAAAATCGATGTTATTCTCGGATATCAAGAGACCCGGTAGTGTCTCGCCGCAAAGTACTTAAAAAAAGATTTGTTTAATTTCTCATTAGACGAATAATCGAAATAAAATTGATGCGCCGACCGGATGTAGGTTCGAGCACTCGACATTTGGACACTCTGCTGAGGAGTTATTTATGGAAGTAGGGTGCATACACTATTTATGCAATGCATTTTTTTTTTTTTATTAATTTTAATTACACTCAATAATTCACATTTACCGGTGCTCGGCAGAGTTCACTCCAGTCCTTCTTAATGAGTGCTTGAACCCTCATTCTAGGGAGTTTGCTTACCGAAGAATGTTGTACTGCCCTTCGAGAAACGCGAGGCTAAAAGGTAGCCACATCAGTTTGACGAACTACAATCGGCCGAATCGAGTGAAAATCATGGGCCCGAACGCACTTGAGATCGCTCTTCAGATCGAAGTTCAGAACGCATTTCAGATTGAACTTAAGATCGCTCTTGAGATCGAACTTAAGATCGCTCTTGAAATCGAACTTAAAATCGCTATCGAGATCGAACTTAAGATCGTATTTGAGATCGAACTTCAGATTGCTTTTGAGATCGTACTTAAGATCGCTCTTGAGATCGAACTTTAGATTGCTTTTGAGATCGTACTTAAGATCGCTCTTGGGATCGAACTTAAGATCTCTCTTAAGATCGTACTTAAGATCGCTCTTGAGATCGAACTTTAGATTGCTTTTGAGATCGTACTTAAGATCACTCTTGAGATCGAACTTAAGATCTCTCTTGAGATCGAACTTAAGATCGCTATTGAGATTGAACTTAAGATCGCACTTGAGATCGACCTTATGATCGCTCTTGAGATCGAACTTAAGACTATACTCTTGACTTGATCTCAAGACTATACTCTTAAGATTAAACTTAAGATCAAACTGAAACTACAATCGTATTTGAGTTCAGGCTTAGCAAGCTAGAACTTAAGCTTGACCTCAAATTCAGTTGCAGTTTCACTTCGATCTTAAAGTCGATCTCAAGTCCAAACTAACGTTTTAAAATTCGACCCTTAGAGGAACTACTTTTATCATTTTTATCGGCGGCTCAGTTGATCGGCTGATTCTCTTCCGCGATGATTATCGATCGATTTTCACGTCTTTTGGTTTTTACAATAATTTCCCGAATTAATAAATTCTGATAATTTACTTTGTAAATTACAATCACTCAGAAATTTGCATGACCTATCGACGTTATTTCTATCGAAAGTTATGGCTCTGATTAATTGACTTTGTTTAAATATTCCCTATGGATTCCCGATTTTTAACGGATAATTATTTAACTTCGCTTAAACTACACCATTGTATTGACAATAAAAATATACGTTGTAAATTGTTTCCCTGGTTATCATAAAAGTAATCCATAGTTTTTATAATAATTTTATATCGACGATTTCACCAAAATTATTTGTCAAACTTGATTCGACTGAATAAATATTGCATAATTAATTTACTGGCAATTTCTCCGCAAACATTCAACTCGAATGATCCTATTATTAATAATTATTTATTATATTTTTAATCGTGTTTCGAATAATTATCCTCTGGGAGGTGCTGCACTCGTTAGCGCCGACGGTGATTTTCCCAATCGATCACCTAGAGACAGTTACTGTGTGCGTGCGTCGCCTCGCCTCTGCGTGTTAGAGCCGTCCCGTTTCGCACTTGAGAAAGATTCGTATTAATCTTGCGTTTTAATTGAGCGCTTGCACCAGTCAAATTTCGATTTTTTTTTCCTAATAGTTTATAGTCTGAAGAATATTCTGTTAAATTTTTATATCCAAATTCAGCGAATCAGGAAAGTTGGAGATCGTTATGTGGAAAGTGGCGGAGCGCTCGAGCAGCGGTGGCGATTGAACTGTGAACGCATTTTTCTAAAAACGTGAATTTCACGATCGGTGTCCCTGACGTCTCAAAAATGGCTTCATGGATTTTTATGAAAATTTTTTACTAATATAAAAAAAATGATTCAGTGTTGAAAAATGAGTAAAAACCGAATTTCAGATGGCCACCAATTTTTCTTTCCTCGTAAAGGACCGCGCTACACATCCCAACCGCCAATCGATGAAAAAAAAAAAAAAAATACATAAGAACAATAAAAGTGAATGAAAAATTCTAAATGTTCTTTAATATATCCTCCTTTCAACCACAAAAAATTAAATCGACACTGAAAAAAATAGATTGTAAGATTCGTAATATCTAAGACAGTGGAAATATTAATTGCAATCGTTACCATGTGGATATTACTGTGTACAAAGATCAATCGTATATTTGCACTACGATATTGTTCCCGCCGCTATTCACTTATTATAGAGATGAATTACTAATGTTTACTATATAGAGATACTATATAGACAGTACAATCACAGATATTGTTGAATACAAACGTCGCATTATAAACTACTTTCAGGGCATTATTGCTAACTGAATACTAATAATTATATGCACAGATATTACCTGAAACAATCTACGTAGTGGCTAATAGCAAATATTATGTAGAACCTGTAGGTGGCAATGGCAGTGATCTGAAGTGTATTGGATATTAATTTTGATATAAAGCTTTGTTTCATTATTTATATCCTGATAATATTTTTTATCCCAATAGCAATTGCAATGGAAGGATGTACATTGAAAGAAATATATGTTACTGGATACCAGAAAAATACTACCCAGTAGCATATTTTATATTTCGCATAAGGATAGGATTAATAATGGTAAAGGTAGATATGTGTTTATACTATTGATAATATCGTGTCCAATACCATCTACACATAATAATAATTCCAACAACCTCGCATTTCTCACTTCAGTATATCTGTATTATACTGAAGGCTCATGTTTTTTTTTTAACATTTGAGATACTAACACACTTTACAATCTCGTATTGCACTGTTGAATATCTTCGTATACCATTGGCTATAAATAATTTTTTTTTGTTTTAATTCGATTTGATAAAAGATACTAACACTCTTTGCAATCTCGACAATAATTACTCTTACAATAATTAGTCCTGTCCCTATACGAAATATAAAATATGCTACTGTATAGTATTTGTCTGCTATCCAGTATAATATATTTGTTTCAGTGAATAAAGCGTGTATTTACTGAGAGAAAAAAAAAATTACGAAATATGCACGCTTTTTTATTCAGCTATTCTGGCATAAGCCATTAACACAATGCGTATAGCTCCTCGGTATTCTGGCCTTCGACGATGAACTCTTCTCAGCGACGCGAATATCGTCATTGTTCAATATTGTTAGTTGTATGATCGTTGCGATGCAAATTACTGAATAGAATCATTCAGCGACTAACAACGCATTATTAATTATTTAATGCGCAATTACCACTCAGTGGTTACTTTGCTAATGTGATGTTTATTATGACTGGACAATTGTTTTATATATACATGACTTTGTTACTTCATTGTCCAATATTTATAAATTGTTGACCAGTTGCTTCAGTGAATTTGACCGAAAATTCACGGAACGTAACAACGGTTTCATCCACAATTAATTACGTCAGAATAAGCCGTATCGCTCACAATTCCTATCGGATGTTCGTAGGTTTTTTAGAAACGGAACTTTATTAACTTACCGATTAATCGCGATTAATGGCGCGCTAAAGATTAAATTTTTTCTGATGCAGATATGTTTAAGGTCATTCGCGTGTTTATTTATATCTGTGAGCTCACTCGTAATTTCATACCAAAACGCACCTAACTCAAAGATCATCAAGAATGTGTTTGCACCGTGTCGTTATTTAACCTCGCTCCGCCAATTACATTAATTCCCGCAAGGGACGCAGCTATGCAAGATCTTGAGCTTCTTTATGTTGACCACATGATCCAACTTCCTGGCGCTATGCAGGGGCTTCACATACCACGAAAGCCCTAGTTGAAGTTAGCTAGAAGTTGCTGGACTCTCGACCTTAAGGTACTAAAACAGAGCGGAGGTTCGGTTCGAGCAGAAACGTTGTTCAACGATGTCCACGGTACAACCGAGGACGAGTTGTGAGTTCGGGCTGGTTTTATTATCTTGGTATTTCGTGGCGAGCAGTAGTCGTAATTCTGTATCGTCACGTGCGCCAAAGTTTCGGTAGGGATTCGATTTTTGGGACTGCGGGCACTCTCGAAGATGTTAGGTGGAAACGCTGGTACGGCAAAACTAGGCGCAAAAGGGTGATTCACGCTACTAATCTTTCCGCGATGGAACATAATTCGTGACGACCAGTTGCGAATTGCAATCGGTTGTAAGACTTTATCTCAGGCGTATTGGCGAAATAATGCTTCTTAAAAATATGTACCTACTAGTGGAGCTGGTGGCTCGTGCGCTTCGCACGCTCGCACCCCTTTGTAGAATTAAGCCCTTACTATTCTAAGTCCCTCTACTTCACAGTCTTATTATTAGCTAACTTTACGTTGCAATTGCTGACGCTCTGACACTATTGTTGACCCCTCCAGCCCTAATATTTGCTCCCTCTGGCCCTGTTATTGATCACCTTCGGCCCCGCTATTGATCCTCTCTGACCCTATTATTGCTCCCTGATCCTATTGTTGATCCTAACCCTATTATTGACCCTAAGCCTATTATTGACTCTAAGCCTATTATTGACCCTAACCCTATTATTGACCCTAACCCTACTTCACCAAACCTTATTAATCTTTTTATATTATAGAGAGATATTGTAACGGGACTACCTGGGGGTCTCCTCGTTTACCGGCAACGAGAGGAAGTCAGAAAGATGGGCGAACCCCTCACCCTCCCCCCTTCCCACACCTTCAGGGGTCAACATTACCTGAAAATTTGACTCCCTCTATCAAATTTTGACGCACGCAAGAGAAGGAAATTCCCACTACTACTAACCTGAAGACGCCTGTCTAACAAAGTACGCAACTTGGTAGAGCATTGCGTTACGTGTGAAGCTCCAGTATTGTGATTAGGAGACGGATCACGGCGCAAAGTAAAATACCCAGGTGCGGTTGGCCGACGCTCGAAGTACGATTAGCTTTTAGTCGGCAGCAGGTTGGCAGCCGACGATTGGATCTCGACGAATGCTCAGTATTGGCTAAACTGTCGATTGACAACCACTCCAACGTTGGGCTCAATAGGCGGCAAAACGCTGCTTACCAGAGTTGAGTTGCCGCTGACGCATCGTCGTAATGACGCATGTTCGGCGATATCAAATGGACGTTCGCTCACGACGTCAAACAATTTTGGCTCGGCACTCGCTAGCGACGTTCAGCCAACGGCCGACACAATATATTTATAAACAATGATATTTTTTTTTAATATGCGCGACTGCTGAATTCTTTTTTATTATTCCAGATTCCTTTATTACAGTTTTTGCTCCCGCACTGATAAAAAAAAAAAATGAGATTGTGTCAACTAAAGATTCGGGCCGTTCAAATAAATATTTTGTCGGTCAAACAAAATATTTTAAGGCTTCAAAAATATTTTGGTGAAACAATCTATTTTTTTGTTCTCTATTGAGCACTGTTTTAGATGCACCGACAAAATATTTAGTTGAATGTGTTTTCATCAGTGCGGCTGCCCGCTAGGGCAAAAAGACCCGAATTCTGCGTTCCACTGCGATTCGCTGACGCGGCGACTTTCCGCAAGCGCCGGTAAATGTTGGAACGGCAAAAAATTACTTCGCAGATATTGGTACACTAAAACTTCATAGCCTGACTGATGTTTGTGATGAAACATTTGTGAGCGGAGCTGTGAACTTATAATTAGAAAAATCCGGTTAAAAGTTCGCGGTGATATATCGAAAAATCACGTCGGTGATTCCCATTCCTACGTACAATCGCAAATGTTGACGCACACTTCACGCGGCGGTCGCGATCGTCAGTTTAAAGTGCTCAAAGAGAAACCCGGAATTATTATTTATTTATAATCGTAGCGGTTTTCGCGTTTGTTTTTACGTTATCGGTGTTTATATCTGCAGTACTTTAGTGCAGACAGCCTAAGTTGCATCAACGTTATTAATTAAAGTGTGAATACAAAAATGAAATAATAAGAATTAGAGAAATTTAAAGTAATTGTTAAGATACTAATAATTGTATATAATAATTATATATAATAAAGTTCTAAGGTCATCCATGGGTTCCCAATGGACGCTCGATTTCCGATTTTGAGAGTCTATTGTTTTACAATCTGTCACCTGTCAAAATGTCACCTCGACATTTCTTGGTCCTGGCAAATAATCGGCTTATCATTGACGTGCCAGGGAAGGTTAAAATATGCTGATTGGCATTTGAAACTTTATTTTGGATATAAAATATCCGACATGTATAGTGTATCAATGCGCGAGGATAAATCTAACTTCATTCGTGTCTGTAGTTGGTCATATGTTTTTCGATCAGTTTCTGTGACAGTTCTGACAGTCTGTTTTAAGACTATGCGTAAATGGGTCACCTGAAGCCAATAGCGCTGGTAAAAATTCGATATCACGAAAAAAAAAAAAATGTTGCTATTCTGACAGTGGAAAAACGGGAAGGGGCTATTTTTTTAAAAAGGCCATTTTCGTCAAAAAACGGTAAGGGTCCCATTCTTTGAGTAAAAAATTTTTTTTATAATTTTCTCGTTAATGAAATCGGTTGGGAAATATGCCACTTGAAAACAATGGCAAAGGTTTTAATTTGATATCTTGAAATTTTTTTTCGAAAACCATTCAGTATGCTAACATTCAAAATTTCGAATTTTTAGCATACAGAATGGTTTCCGAAAAAAAAATTTCACAATATCGAATTAAAACCTTCGCCATTGTTTTCAAGTGGCATATTTCCCAACCGATTTCGTTATAAAAAAAAAATCTAAAAAATTTTGTTTCAAAATTTTTTTTTTCAAAAAATGGTTAGGGTCCCATTTTTTTAGTAAAACGATTTTTTTTAAATTTTTTCTTTAATGAAATCGGTTGGGAAATATGCCACAATAATAATAATAAATTTTATTGCAAGAACAAGAAAAATTAATAGAACAATACAAGACGGTTCTACGCCAGTGTGTCGGTTATTAGTCTAAGGCAAAAGCTCTTAGCATTAGAGACCTCGTCATAAAGTAAACGACTCTCTTTGATAAGTTAATATTAGGTAGAGATGCAGTAAACATGCAACTTGCATATAAGATTCGAAAAGAAAATCTTCAAGGTGAGCATTGCCGAGTGCGTAAGAGCGTCGATACGTGGTCATAAAAAAAAAATATCTTCTGACGATTTCAATGTGTAAAGAAAAAAAACTAGATAAAAGCAATTGCAGGATGACAAAAAAAAGCATTTACAAGTAGCGCAGGTCAATTTAAAAAAATATTTTTTTTGGTGCTTATTAATATTTTCCATTCAACGTTGTGTAGCAAATTCAAAGATACCGTGACGTACTCTCGCTATCACGGGGAGACGCAGGAAAGTATCGATAATTGTGAACACGAGACAGTAAGGTAGTTGTAGACTTAAGTACGCTCTCAACTATGAGGCATTCTTTATCAACTGGGCCACTTTTTTCGGTCGACCTCTCAGATTTTTTTTTTAATTTGCCCATTTGTAGTACTACTTCAGGAATGTTTCTGCGATTTTTTAAAGATTTTTAAAATGCACCATTCAGAATTTATTTTTTACTATCAGTATATCACAAAAAATATTGATCCCTCAAAAAATTCGTAGGAACACTAACACTTTTATTTTTCATCAACTTTCGAATTATGTTAAAATCATAATATTCTCGATACGGGAAGATTCATTTTTCGTAAAAAAAAAATGTTAATAATTTTTTTTTTTTCTACTAAAAACACACCTTCGATTCTGGTTCTAATTTTATACGATATTTAGCATTATATGAAGATTCTAAAAAAAATCCCAAAGTGTTACCTGCGATTCTTGCGTAATAAAAAAACAAAAAAATAAAAAATTGAATTCATATAGATTCGTATAAACTCGACTATTATTTAGATAACTGAAAGGGGTTTGCCCGTAGTCGGTACATTTGATTCACATGGTTGGGAAACTTTTTTAAAAGTAGATGTTCTTTTTTGAAGGTTTTCTTTTTTCATTTTTTATTTGTTTATTTTTATTAGTGCGTAAGAATCGCAAAAATACCACTTTGGGATTTTTTTTTCTCAGAATCTTCATATGATGTCAGACATTCTGTAAAATTGGGACCAGAATCTAAGGTGTGTTTTTAGTAGAAAAATAATTATGTTAATTTCTTTTCACGAAACGTGGACTCTCCCGTGTCGTGAAAATTATAATTCTAACATCGTTCGAAAGGTGATGAAAAATAAAAAAGTTAATTTTCCTACGAATTTTTTCAGTGACCAATATTTTCTGAGATATACTGATATTTAAAAAAACGTAAATCCTGAAGGGTGTACTTTGAAAATCTTTAAAAAAATCACAGAAGCGCCTCTCAAGTAGTACTACAAACTGGCAAATTTAAAAAAAACATCTAAGAGGTCGGCCGAAAAAAGTGGCCTAGTTGATAAACAATGCCTCATATGTAATAATTTGGCTAGCCTAGAAAGGACTTCTAAACTGGCTGCCATAGTGAACAGGCAATCGTAATTGATATGTTCGATAATTCAGTGTAATTTGTCAAATTGTAAAATGTCATCGTCCGGAGTCGTCCTACTGACTGGCCAGGGTGATATAAAACTACGTTGCAACAGCGAATCGGATAGACTCCATATATAAAGTGAGTTGCAATAATTTCACATATATTTGACGCGACATTTATATACAATTTAATGTCGACTTAATTGGCAAGCCGATAACACTATCTAGCAAGAAGTAAATTTAATATTTATTTCATTTATCTCTATTGGTAGCTCTGTATATTATTTATTCATTTTTTTTTCTGACCCGCGCAAATACCATTATACTTGTATGATTGTCGGTTAAAGTATGGATGTGTGAATGTTGCTCATATTGGTAATTTCGGACTTACATTGTGGCCACATGCGCCCTATTTTTTTCATTATACGCGTAAATATTTATAAAATACACAAAATGTTATCTTGGTATAATTTTTTCTTGAGAAATTAAAAAATCATTGACAGTCGATCACATATATATATATTTCTTCGAATTTATTTAATAAAATGCCCCATTCTGTTCGCGTCGATATCCCATTAATTGCTGTGAAATGTTTATATCTGTTATTGTATTCATTATTCATTGGTCATTCTTGAAGTGCGCCGTGTTCTCAATTTCTCATATTATTAATTATTGCAATTGATATCTCGAAAATCAAATATTGTATCTGTACTTAAAAAAAAAAAATATTGACCAGTAAATTTGGCTGAAAATCGGCAGCCAACATTGGGGCAAGGTCGTTTTATAACGTTGGGCTGATGTTACACAGTAAAAAGTAATGTCGTGAAAATAATTTTGTTAAATAAGTGACAAACTCGTTTGTCACTTATTTGAATATACGAACCTGTTCTTTCATTTCCCGTGTAATTGATAATTTTAGTCTGTACTTTTGTTTGTAAAACTAGAAAATTAACGAATTAAAAAATTGTGGACTTCCCTCGCGGACCAACCAACCGTAAAACTTTCGGTTGGATTTGGGTTGTTTTCTAATAAACTACTGCAACTCAACCAGTCGATTGGTGCGCCAAACCGACTCCGATTCCAACCTTTTTGGATTTAGCTTTTTAGTTGATATCTCAAAACCAACCGTAATACCAACCATTATTTGTTGGATTGAAAGTTGGTTTACAGTTGGACTTTCCCAAAACAACCCAATTTCCTACTCTATGTCGAGAGCAGCGATAGCTCTTGCCTCACGGTTGGAAATCCGGTTGTTTTAGGAAAATTCAATCGTAAACCAACTTCGTATCCAACACATAACGGTTGATATTACGGTTCGTTTTGTAATATCGCCAAAAAATCAACCTCTTAAAGGTCGGAATGAAAGTTGGTTTGGTGCACCAAACGGCCGGTTAGTTTTCAGGTTGGTTTCAGGTTGGTCAGAACGCGAGCGAATTCTGTAGACAATAACTTGTAAAAAAGTACAAACTTTTTTTTTACTGTGTATCATCCCGACGTTGGCTGGTAGTCGGGCCTGCATTGGCGACCAGAGTCGGGCCGACTTTCGAACTCAGGTCGTTATAGCCGGTTCAACTCTGCCCGGCTCTAAAACCGCACCTCGGTAGATCTTTAAGTGTGACCCTCGTCACAAGACTTATCCGCGGACACTGCGAGTCTAAACAAGGAGCATGATTCGAGCTAACACTCAGGAATTGCATGCAAATTGATCCCGAATGATACCAAAGCTCACACACCGAGAAAAATGGTTTATAACATTTAAATAAATTAATGCATTAGAATTATATTTATTCAAATCCAGTGTTTTTTTATTTGTAAGAAACGAATTCTCATTTTTATGCACCCCTATGAGAGTTTCTTCATTCAACTAAATAATTCTATGTTGGTTGGAGCGGGGCAAAATGGGACAGTGAGCAAAACGCAAGTTTCCAATTATTTGTGAATGTCCTATTTAGCCCTGTTTATACGCCCAGAATAATGGTTTATTAAGTTTCAATAAATCAATGCATTAGAATTCTGTTTATTCAAATGCAATTTTTTTTAAATTTGTTCGAAACAAATTTTTATTTATTTACCCTTATGAGAGTTACTTGATTTAACTAAATAATTTTATTTACCTATAGCTGTACGCGCGAAAACAATGTCTTTAAATATCGACTACTCACGATATTTAAAATATAACATTTAATCAAGCCTTTCTTTCAATCAAATAGATGCGTAATTTAGACAATGGAAGCCGCCAATTCCCAGACGAGGCAGCAGGCGCGCGGTGCTTTTCCGTCCGCTGGCCTACGTCATACAGCTATGTCCGCGTCACAGTGTTGTGAAAATTATTAGCGGGAGATCGCGCGAGAATGAACGACGAAACGGTGGTCTGTGTAATCAACACGAGCTTAGAAAGCTACCGGGAGATCTTCGTACGTAAGTGCAGTAGAATGTCTCATTATTTTTGTACGAAATGTATTGACATTCAGCGAGGTGTGAGAAATGATCGGCACCGCGTCAACACGTGCTTGCCGTTATACCTCAAATTAACTTCATAATTCCATACATTGCATATTAGATAATATTCGATATGAGCCTCACGTAATTAAGTAAGTAATTAAGACCAAGGCTGCACAATGTAACGTTCAAGATAAACATTTTTTTTATTATACAATGGATTATTTATTTGGTTTTCGTCAAAAGCAAAGATGAGGTTTATGGAGGAACAAAAGAAAAATCTAATGAAAAAATTTAGTTACAATAAATACATAATATGATTCGTTTCAACTACACCAGCATATTAGATCCAAATAAAGACACTAAGTGGATAACACATATGTAGTTAAGTAAAAAAAATTATATTTTATATAAATAAAATACTAGTAGGCGGATATACAAAGAAAATTATTTATTTGTTACAAAGAAATCATTTCTCTGGGTGTACATCCGGATTTTCTGTCCCGTTTTTTCCCCTTGTCCCATCCGAAAATTATTGAAATATGGCGTTTTGCTCCACTGTCCCATTTTGCCGCGTTCTTCCCTACCTATAGCTGTACACGTAAAGACAACTTCTGTAAAAAATCGAGTAATCACGATATTCAACATTTAAAATTCAAGTAAGCGGTTCTTCCGATCACATAGATGCAGATTTAAATTATTGAAGTCGCTAATGCACAAACTAGGCAGCCGGCGCACTATGCCTTTCCGTCCGATAGCCTGCGTCATAAATCTATATCGGTCCTCGACACGTTCGCGTCAATTGTGAAAACGATGTACCGGATATCGTGGATGAAAAAATTGACGAAGAAACAGTGCTGTTGTTAACGGCTTAGAGAACCATCCGGAGAAAATTTTCCAGATTCGACACCTTTACATCTCCGCAGATTGCTAAACAATTACTATATATATCGCTATGCCTTATAATAATTTAGGGGAGACCGGGGCAAAACTGGACAATGAGGGCAAAATTCAATATTACAATAATTTTTGGATGGCCCATTTTGTTCCAACAATACATCCAGTTTTTTAAACCCGTTTTGCCCCGCTCTCCCCTAGCGGTAATTGATACATTGTATATTGAACAATATGTGTGTTGGATCGACGATCTTAAGTAATAAAAACAAAGTTTGTATAATTTAAAATTCAATATAAAAATATGTTAATTAGATAATGTATCGATTATTTGATTTTCGCCAAAAGCAAAAAAATCAGGGGTGGAGAAATATGGACAAATCCAGTAGTTTTCAAGGAAATAAATGTAGTTACTATAAATAACGCATTTCTTTCAACTACAAGATCGCATTAGTTACAAATAAATACACTAAGTAGATAATAAATATATAGTTAAATAAAGAATTATACTTGATACAAATAAAATGCTAGTAGGCAGATATACAAAGAAGATCATTAATTCGTCTGCAATAAATCTGATTTGTTACAATGAAATTTTTTTTTCTCTAGGTGTAGACTTGAAGACCCTCGGTCGAATAGATTATTGCTAAGCGTCTGAGGCTAAAAATAACGAAATAATTCTCACCTCGACGAACATCGGTATCGAGTAAGCAGGAGCAGCGCTTAACTCGTCGTAACCTCGTTTGTATAAAAAAAAAAACCGTTTCTTCATGCCATCGTCTGTACCAGGACTGCACTTGACTGATAAGAATAAGCGGTATTCAATATTGCAAAACCTATTCTAAAAATGACGAAGTGACATTAGTAATAGCAGTAAATGTATTTATTGACAAATTTTGTCACATGTTTAGCGGCGAGACATTTTTAAGGAATGTATAGAACATACAGCGTAGCACAAATAGCGTAACGAGCCGCCAATCGACCTCCTTCGTTCTCATCCAGTTTTTACATATTTATTGTAAGGGTTCCGATTTTTGAATTTTTATAGCGTTCGCCTTGTTCTTAATTCTGGTTAGGCATTCGTTCCAGGACTTGATAAATAACATAGACAGGAAATTACCGTATCAGGAAATGTGGTCCTTGCTTTATGCATCGTTGTAAGGTGACATTAATGGAATTTAATTTATTTCGTAACACAACGAGTGTTATTAGTTACGAGAGTATATGCATATTCATTTATGACTCAAATAAGTGTCAGATTCGTGATCAACGTGAAAAAATAGATGGAATGCAGTACCGGAGGGACGACTAACAAAAAAATTTATCTGCAATTTTCATTGCCAATATTGCAAAGCTTAGTCATTTTGGGTATTTTTAAACAGTGATTTTTTTGCTTCCTAATGACATCGTACAAATACACAAGATCATGGATATGGACGGAGTTAAAATAATTACATAAAGTGATGTCATTTGAACTTATTGAGTAAAAATTGAAAGATCAAAAAAAAAAATAATTGGAGCACATAATTCTATGTATTTTTCGGGTCGAGCACAGATCCTACGTCTATTTTTACCAAAAGCGTAAGGTTGGTGTATTCTTTCTGGCTAAATTGAGTCAGCCAGCAGTTTTGCTTAACAGTTAAATACGACGTTGATGTTGGAAAAAAGTTGAAAATCGACATTTTCATAACGCCTTCTCATAAAAGTTGAAATTTTCATATCGCTTCCTCATAAAAGTTGCAAGTTGAAAGTTGAAAGTAGACATTTTTATAACACTTTCTTATAATGGTCCTTCATTCGGAAAGCTTCCTCTATGAGGAAGCCAAAAATATAGTAAATGCTTTCTCATAGAAGGAGCTTTCCGAATAAAGGACCATTATAAGAAAGTAATATAAAAATGTCTACTTGTAACTTTCAACTTGCAACTTTTATGAGGAAGCGATATGAAAATTTCGATTTTCAACTGTCTTTTTGACACTTTTGAAAAAACGTCGATTTTCGTGATTTTCGAGGGTCGATATCTCGGCTCCCAACGGAGCTATGGAAAATTCGAGGTGTCCATCGTCTTCTATGGGAAAAATACACGAGATGAGATATTGTCCGAAGTTCTAGAAGCGTTTTATCGGGCAGTTTCAGAACGTTGAAAACCGCGAAAAAATAGACTCGAAAGGGGTCGCAAGAGGTAGCCTTGCCATTTGTTGACAAAATTTGTTTTCTTTTTTTAAAATGAACTGCCACATATTTCGACATATTTTCTCCCGCTGAACACGAATCCGCTGGTTCTTTTGGGACTAAAGTACAGTGAGACATTGAAAATCTCGATTTTATCCACGAAAATTCGTATTTTTGGGGTTTAAATGGAAAATATTGGGCTGAGAGTGAAATAATTTTATGATACAGACATTTTTTGACGTTACGAAAGAGGTGCAAAGTAATGTGCACATGGTTTCCTCATTTATTACAATTTTCAGCATAGCTTCCTCAAAGCGGAAAGTCATGCTCAAAATTGAACGAGTGTTTTGGTCTTAGTGCTCAGTAATAGTACTTAAAGTACCGAAAAGTACTTTGATACTTTAAATACCAAATAAGTACTCATGTACTTTAAATACTGTCCAGCTCTCGTGTAGATGTAGCTCGATACGTGCCTCTCTTTATTTTCTCCCATTAATTCCACCATTCCGAATCGCTTACTTCATTCCCGACTCAGAAAAGTAAACTAACATAGAACAATAGCCGATAGCAGGCTTGGCGCATCAATTCACAATAATGAACGCGGCTCAAACTTTCCCGATGTTTTTTTTTTTTTTTTCAGCATGCCGTTAATTAAGGATTTCCTACGGCCTGGATCTTTCAGCTTCTGCGGCATGCAGGCTTTGTTCTTCGCAGCATGAGCGCAACAATCACGCTGCCCTTTCTACACAGTATCAGACGCGCCAAGCCAAACCAGGCCGGCTGACCACCTCGCCAGTAGAACAAGCATGCGGATTTGCCGTCCGGTCTGACCCATTGCGCACCGCATCTACTCGCGCACAGTTCGTCCATTCAAGTCTGGCCTGGCGCTCTGCGAATTACCGTGCCGAAGCCGCTGCTCCCTTCTATTCCTCGCGCTGGCGGCTTGCGCTCTTCCCTTTATCTCTTCCTTTGTCATTTCCTCTCACTCGACTGTTCCGCGCTCCGCTGCTTCTACGTTTACGCCACCGTTGCCGATCGCTTCAGGCCGGATAGCCCGCTCATGATCTGCGAACAATTGTCTTCCCTTTTTCATTGTCGCTCGCGCCTCTTTTACACTGCGCACACATCGCGACTGCGACCCGTTCTCAGTCCAACTCTCGTCGTATCACAGAACGTGATTTATTCAGGAGCCACGACCTTGCATTATTCCTCGCTGCGAAGGTGAGTCTTGCCCGTCGCAAAAGCGTCCGCGCTACGTTGTAATTTATTTATTGGTTTGTTCGCGCGGCGCGAGACGAGGAATTGCTTTATTTAGTTTATTGAGAGTTTTTGGTACTTTTCCCGGATGAGCCGAGATTCTTATTCTGGTTGTCCATCCTTGGCTAAATCTCCCATTAATTAACATTAAAAAAATCCCGTGGATTACCATTAACTATTTGTTAAAGATAATTCAATGGGGTTTTGCCAATAGTATGATCCCCATTTGTACTATCATTTAATATACCATTCAATATGCCATTCAGTTTCCCATTCCTTATGGTATTTTCATCCGGCTGGCATTCCCATTCGCGGAAAAATATGCTATATATAATTGTCCACTTCTCTACAGTGTCTAAATATGTAACAAATAAAAAACCTAATGCTCCCGAAAAATGTCTCCTATTGTTCATAAATAATTTCGATCCTTAAGTTCAGAGCTACTATTGCGGACTCATTTATCTGCAATTCATTATCGCTTATGTCATTTAAGTGATTCCCTAGTGTTTGTCGACTCGAGTCTTATTCCTCGTCAATTATAAATAATTAGACGTGCCATTAAAGATTCCCTAGCTTTTGACCGTTCGATCGAGTTCCCATTTATTCCCAATGGTAAGAAATACCATTTCAGCTGTCCCAGTTATGCTCCAGTGGCCTACAATTAATAACGAAGGGAAAAAGTACCTTTTGTAACGTCCCATTGACCTGTCAGTGAACTCCCATTAATCACGAATGGGAAAACGTACCATCTAAAGTTTCCCACTGATTTGTCAGTGGAGTCCCATTAAGAATGAATGGTAGCAAGTACCGTTTCAGTGTTCCCCATGAATTTCCATTAGGATCCCATTGATTATCTTTGGATACCATTCATTACCATTAAACGCCCAATGGAAAACTTTGTCAAGGGTTATTTCTCGTCAATTATAAATAGTTAGACGTACCATCAAAGATTCTCTTGCTTTTTACCGTTCGATACAGTTCCCATTTATTCCCAATGGTAAGAAATACCATTTCAGCTGTTCCAGTTATGCTTCAGTGGCCTACAATTAATAACGAAGGGAAAAAGTACCTTTTGTAACGTCCCATTGACCTGTCAGTGAACTCCCATTAATAACGAATGGGAAAACGTACCATCTAATGTTTCCCACTGATTTATCAGTGGAGTCCCATTAAGAATGAATGGTAGCAAGTACCGTTTCAGTGTTCCCCATGAATTTCCATTAGGATTCCATTGATTTCCTTTGGATACCATTCATTACCATTAAACGCCCAATGGAAAACTTTGTCAAGGGTTATTTCTCGTCAATTATAAATAGTTAGACGTACCATCAAAGATTCTCTTGCTTTTTACCGTTCGATACAGTTCCCATTTATTCCCAATGGTAAGAAATACCATTTCATCTGTTCCAGTTATGTTTCAATGTACTACCATTAATAACGAAGCGAAAAAGTACCATTTGTCACGTCCCATTGACTTATCAGTGAACTCCCATTAATAATGAGTAGGAGAAAGTACCACTTGAATTTTCTCAGTCCTTCGGAATTGGACTTCCATTAATAACGAATGAGAAAACGTACCATTTAAAATTTCTCACTGATTTGCAAGTGGAGTCCCATTAAGAATGAATAGTAGAAAGTACCGTTTTAATATTTCCAAAAATGTCCATTAGGATCCCATTGATTACCTTTGGATACCATTTATTGCCGTTAAACGCCCAATAGAAAACTTTGTCAAGTGCCATATAGTAAAAGTTTGTGCTTTATACAACGACTTGTACAAAAGGGTCCACTATTTTTTTTATTTGTTAATTTTAGGATCGCATCATTTGACTACAGTTTTATAAACAAAAGTGCAAGGAAAGTTCGAATAAAAGGACAAGTTTGTATATTCAGAACTGAATAAACGAGTTCGTCACTTGTTTGACAAAATTATTTTTGCGCAACTTCGTATTCCTATTTTACGATTTTTTAAAAACTATGGAAGCGTAAGAATTTAATTGTGACGTGTGGGAGAATGTACGAGTTGTGGGAGTTCCGAGCATCGGGGAATGTTAAATTGGCTTCGGGGGTCGAAGTTTTTCTCCGAGTTGTCCGGTTTATCCTTACAGTTTTAATAGCATAATTCTTCGTTTGGATTCCGTAAATGTGGGAGCCAAATATATCGATCGTCTATTATCAGAACAGCTTATAAGGATAGGTTTTCAATAAATCATACGCAATTGAATTAGATCGTCGATATGCCTATGAGAAAAATTTTCTTTTTGACAAAATATTTTGATATTAATTACTGAAAGCCCGACGAACGAAATCAATTTCAATTATTTGCCAGAAGGGCGCCAGTTAGTTTTCATACAAACTAACAAACTGAGTACTCATAGATTTCGAGACGAACAAAGAGCGGTAGGATTGGACGATACAATAAATTATTGCGAAATCGCTATAACAATGAAGATGTTGAAGCAAGAAATAGGTACAAATTTAATTTAAATCTTTGATTTTAATTTATTCCGGATCTTTAAGGTAGTTAATGTCGCATATATGTGCATAAACTTTTGACATGTCGTAACTTAACTTGTGCAAAATTTCGAAGGCTTTTACCGACCATTTGAATGAATAATTAGATCTGGAAAATCGGTCTTTCAAATCGACAATTAACATAGGGTAGATCGGGTCAAAACGGGTACGCTAAGCAATAAAACCTTCTACAACGATACCGAAAGCGTAGATCCATTGTTTTTCACACCAACATTATATTGGCACCGGATATTGGCACAGGATATTAAAAAAAAAAAAAAAAAAAAACCCATCTGGGGCAAAACGATCAAAGTTGCAGCAAGTCAAATCGAAGTACCTCTCGATTTGACTTGCGGCAACTTTAAGGTTAGCTTAATTATTATCCTATTTTGCCCCACCTCGATATGACACTTCATGTTCTCCGGTTTGCCTCGGTTTCTCCCACACGAATATATTCAATGAAAATGGGACAGTGGAGCAAGACTTAATTTTCCAATAATTTTTCGATGCGCCATTTTGTCCCAACGGTACATCTGATTTTTCAACCTCGTTTCGTTCCACTCAACACCTCCGTCACCATCCAAAAGTTATTGTTAAATTGCTTTTCCTACATTATTCCGTTTCGCCCCACTGGCCCATTTTGCCCCGCTGTACTATTTTTGGCCCTTTTTTGTGTGGTTTTTGTCAAGGCAAAAACTAATTTTTAGCTTAAGTTTTAGTCGCATACAAAAATTGTGTTTCGAAATAGAAACTTTGTGCGTTAAAATAAAATGTTAGGTTTATTCCCTTGAAGATATTTTGAAGGATCGCTGAATGCGTCGGTGGATGTACGAGATGGAAAGGCGAACAGCAAATGGATGGAAAGAGTCAGAAGCAGCATATTTTTAGTTGATTGAACAAACCTGAAAAACTAATCAGTGACATGAGTTAGTGAGTCAATATTTTGTACACAAATAAAGTGGTTTTAAACCCTTCGCTTTTTTTCAGCACAATTTTCATTGAAATTGATGCTTGCTTTGAGATTTGGTGAAATTTTTGATTTTTCAAAAATTGTGAGGTCGCTCGAATTTTCGTTAATTTAGCGTTATAGTTTTCAAACTGCACACAAATATAATGTATCGATCAAGGAGTTTGGTAGTGAATTTTCCGCAAATTTATCCAAGTGATCAGAATTTAAAAAATTTTGAGTTTTTTTTTGTTTTTTTTTTGAAAAATCACTAAAAACGCACTAGTTCGGATAAACGTGGATGTGTCAAGTTCAAATTTGGAAAGCAAATGGCCTAACACTGCAATGTTTGGTATAACATTTGACGAAAGCGGATCTAATCGTTTGCATGCTATGAGATTTAGAAACTTGCATTTTACATTCCTCACGACATTCTGCATCAAATATCGCGTAAGGCGTGAAATTGCAGATTTGTGATCACGAAAAAATATATTAGATGCGACTTCCAAATGATGAATTACGAAATTTCATAGTGAATTTTTATTTAAGAGAGCGATTCATCGGAGGCAATGCGCGAACGAGCGTTACATGAATGTTCCGCATGCAATTGTTCTTAAGGTAGTTCTGTCGCTTTGTATTCATTTCGCATAAGTTCGAGAAAAATTAGATAAAATGGCAAATACTTGCCGATGGTATGAAAATCTGAAAAAATGCATGCATAGTAAAGGTACTGAAGAGATTCATTTTACATAATTATAATTCCAAAATGTTATTGACAAATTGATGAAAAAAAAAATTCGTTAACAAATTTCTCGGAAACCTATTTTTTTTTTTATGGAAATGATTCGTTCATTTTTCTAAGTACGTATGAATTTCTTCGGATTTTTAAATTTCCTTTGAATTAATTTTTTTTATATGGAAAAAAACAAAAAATTCGAAGCAAATTTAAAAATCTGAAAAAATGCATACGTATTGAGAAAAATGAACGAATCATTTTCGTAATAAAAAAAAATTAGTTTGCCGAGTAATTTGTTAAACAATTCATTTTTTGTTCAATTTGTCGATAACATTTTGGACTTATTATTATGCGAAATCAATATTTTCAGTACCTTTAATAGGCATGCATTCTTTCAGATTTTTATACCGTCGAGAGGTATTTGCAATTTTATCTCACTTTTCTCGAACTCATGCGAAATGAATACCAAACTACAGAACTACCTTAACGACGATATTCAAGTTTTTATAAACAGTCCATATTACGCCTGAGTATCTTGCCCAATAAAGTCACGTTCTTTATATCTATTCGTTCTTCCTCAATGTTTTATTTATTCGTCGAGCACTGCTTCAATAATTTTTACCATAAATTTGGAATGTTAAATTTTTTTTATTACGCGCATAGTTTCCTCTGTGACGTTAAAACGAGTCTGCAAACTTTCGCATAGAGGCAGCCGTGTACCAATTACTTTCCGCCCTTTTAATAGAATACGTCGAATATACGGGCGGAAATAAAAAAGCCGTAGGTGAGTACATATACATATATACATATATATATAGTGCGGAAAAGCAGACTCCACGGTAGAACGAGTTTATATGTATGGCTCCCTGGAGAGGTATTAAGAGCAGGTGACCGGGCCAGGATTGCGAATCCAATACGTTACATGGAGCATGCCTCGAGGAACGCAAATAACAAATACTTTCCTTCCGGTCCGCCGTGAACAGGCGGACATGCGGCGGTGCACACAAACTCGATCTCCCGTCTATATCGAGTGAAACGTGCTCCGACTTTTTCGTTGTTTCCTACGCCGGATCTTCCGGCCCTCGTATTTCTTTCAATTCTTACCTGCCCTTGCTTAAGAACAAAATCTTTTCATTCAAGCTCGACTGACTTATACTGCCGTTATTGCGAACTTACTTCCTTGTGTATTCGAATAAAAAAAAAAAAAAAACAAAAAAACACCGCGAAGGGTGCACAAAAACTCGCGACAAGCACATTTCCGTGAGACATCTATATCTGAATCTGTGTCTTTATAAATAGTTATCAAGTGTAAATTGAGAACTCCTAGGTATGTTGTAAATTATGATTATTATACAACGGAAAATCTGTTTTACGTGCTAAAGGATGCAATAACAGTTTAATGGTACCTTTAAAAAAGTATGATATAAGAATGAATGTACATTTAAAAAAAAAACAAAAATTCTATCCCCGAAAAAGAGGGTACATAAAAAAATCATAGGTATGCGTCACTTACAAATGCAGCGTTAAATTTTTTTTTTACTCGTCCAAACAGGTTAAAACAAAGAACGATAAAATGTTATTTTTTCCCGGAAGCTTTCTGTATTCCGGTCCATCAATATTATAGTCTTAATCAGGGAAATATTAATTTTTAATGCCGACTCTTGTTAATAACTTGAAATTGCTATAATTATTTAGTTATTATTGCCGGACAACGCGTCTCTGTAAGCCAAAACTAACGCGAACTGGTTCATTGACACGAAGGGAGAAGTTTTTGACTGCTGTAAGTGAACGAATAATTAAAGTTCATTTGATAAATTCAATTAACAACCAAGTGACTTTTATCAATGGATCGGAATGGAGAAAGCTTCTCAAGTATGTAATGAATTAACAGTGTTATTTAGAATTGCGTTTTGGAATTTCTTTCAGCCGTTCATAAAATAATAATTACAACAAACAAGTCTACAACCAAATTGATTATAAAAAATTATTTGACATAGTAAAAGTCAGATGCCACACGATATACAACGTAAAACGAGCCACGTAAAATAATATACATAAACAAAAAAGACAAATGATAAAAGGGAAACGAATTGTTAATACGTATGGCATCATGAGAGAAACAAGAAACAAAAAAATAGGTCGAGATAAAACATGTGCAATTATTCGGACGCGAAATGAAAAAGTAAAAATAAATAGAACGGACACCAACACAAAATAATTCGCCAAGTAAAACACAATTTGATTGGCCACCGTATTTACTAATCTTTATTTTTCGTTTGTTCGTTTATCAAAATTTATCAAATAGAAAATCTAATGATAACATGCAAAATAAATACAGATCCAAAATTGGTATAAGTAAATAATCACGATCGGTGTAAAAGGCCAAAATTATCACAAGAACTTCTTCTTAAAAATTACATACACACACATTCATCCATACATAAAAAGAAAGACTAACAAAAATCAATGAGAGCAACGAGAGCAATATAAATAATCAATTATTTGTACAAAGAATTACGAATATAACGTCTCTCAGCTAATTCATAATAATTTTATTCAGCGACGAAACAGTCAAATCAATTAAGCGATGTCATTTTTCTGTGCGACTACCCTTTTTCTCGGTACTTAGTTTTTGCGTCATGTTTTCGGATCCGTAGCACCAAAATTTGTTCGTAGACCAGGCCTGGATTATAGAAGCTCGGATCCACGACGACACACCTCCTGAGAGAAGGCTTACGAGGTACCACGTCGTTACAAAAAAGAAAAATTTAGAGCTGGTCTCTCGTCAGCACAACTGACCGCTCGACTGTCCGATGAGAGAGTGTGTCTCGTTCCCGAATATTAGGCGATTATCCGTGCTCTATTTACTCGGGTATCTTCGTCCTGATTTTCCCCTCTTCCTACATTCATCGTTCGGACTTTTATTCCGAATCTATCTTATTCGAAATTACTACAAGTAGATTAATGTCCAATTTTTTTTTTTTGCCTCTGTATTTTTTATCTGATTTCTTATATACAATTGTTTGCCATATGAAGTTTGTAATTATATTTATTTAATTCCTGAATATTAATATCATGATCCTAATAAGTGGTATTATAAGCCCCTTGTAACTTTTTCGCTATAAAAAAAAAGTTTGACAACTTCTGTCCTGTTGACTTATCTTTCCTTGGGTCGGCGGAGAACCACACAAATAAAAAAAATGCAATTGAATCAACTAAAGATTCCCGCAGAAACGTTCAAATCAATATTCAGCTGGACGAACTAAACATTTTAGAGCCTCAAAAATATTTTGCTGAAATCATCAGAAAAATTGTTGAAATGACCGTTCTTTCGGCTGTATCAACAAAATATTTATTTGAACGTCCCTGCGTGAATCTATTAGTTTTTTAGTTTGGTTTTTAGTTGATACAACCGTATTTTTTTTACCTGCCCGGGAAAAAAAATTATCATATCTGATCATATATGTCCATATCTGTATCATATATGGAACTTATCAGATCATATATGTCCATGTCTGTGATATATATGAATCTGTTCGGATAATATTTGATCGTATACGATCAGATATGAACATATATAAGTCCGTGCACGATAAGTTCGTGTTTCATATATGGTAAGACATGATCGCGTATGATCAAATCAGCCCAGATAAGTAATTCATATCTGATCATATCTGATCATATATGTCCATATCTGTGATATATATGAATCTGTTCGGTTAATATTTGATCATATACGATCAGATATGAACATATATAATCCGTGCACGATAAGTTCGTGTTTCATATATGGTAAGACATGATCGCGTATGATCAAATCTGCCCAGATAAAAATTCATATCTGATCATATCTGAACGTATCTACTCATGCCGGCTCACATCGGGCCACGTTTTGCTGATGCAAAATCATATCCGATTATGTCGAATCATATCCGATAATAGAGCTACAACTCGTTATAGCTCCGGGTTCGATTCCCGTTTATTGATCATTTTTTTTTCTGTTCTTTTTTTCCACACATTGCATTACAAATATGGATTTTCCCTGAAAAATGCAGTTTCACCGAAAAATCCACAATTAAAATTTATTTTTAACAATTTTACCCCACAACCTCGTGTCAGATATGATAATATCTGATCACATCTAAACAGATTTGAAAGATAAACATCTATGCCAGAACAATGTCTTTTTAGATGTGACCATATCTGATCATCAGATCTGTCCAAGTATGATCAGATATGTTCATGCACGATCAGATCTCGCTATTTCTCTCATCCGATCGGATATGATCAATCAGATCTGATCAATATTCGACCATGTATGATAATTTTTTTCACCGGGATTGCATCATAACACGACGGTTAATAGAACAAAGTCCTTCGTACGACGAAAAAAATGTCAGAATGATTTAGCGTTGAAGCTGTCGATGTCAATACGAGATCAGGAGAAAAGGGTAAAAAAAAAGCTACGGAAACATGGTGTAAAACAATTTATCCACGTAAGGGTTGTCTTCGCCGTAGTTGTAGGGATGGTTAGACGAAACCGGACGTAGATGAAGGGGCGCGCTGTAAGGAGCCTACGTAATGGCCGCGATTTGTGGTGCTTTGCCGGTGAATGTCGGGAGCACTCCGGAGAGTCGGAATCGTTTAGCACGCGATGTTCTCGTAATTCTACTCTCGGCACGCCAGTGGAGTGCATCGATATAACTACCGCGAAAAGCGTCTACGATAGCCGAGACTTCCCTCGGTTTCTTCGTTCCTTTTTCGCGTTTATTCCCACCCTT